>CM062809.1:749526557-749968585 GCA_031772625.1 Pinus tabuliformis
AAGGGTACCCTTGCACTGTGAGGTCAATCATTTGATCGATTTGATTCCTAGAGCACCTCTACCTAATGGGCCGATATATCACCGCTCCATTTTGGAAAATTAAGAGATCAAGCAGCAAATCCAAGACTTGCTGCAAAAAGGGTACATCCGACCAAGTTCCTTGCCCTGTGGGAGCCCGATTGTATTTGTACAAAAGAAAGATGGGACCTGGAGGTTCTATATTGATTATGAGGCACTAAACAAAATCACTGTCATGGACAAGTATCAAATCCCTCGAATGGATGACCTTCGGGACCAATTCAAGGGGGCCAAGTAGTTCACCAAGATCGATCTAAAGTGTGGCTATCATCAGGTTCTAATGGAGCCCAAAAATGTATGGAAGGTCACCTTCAAATCGAAGGCCTTTTCGAATGGTTGGTTATGCCCTTTGGGTTGAAAAATTCCATTGCTACTTTTATGAGGCTAATGGGTTACATCTTGCAACCCTTCACCAAATCATTTGTGGTTATTTATCTCTATGACATCCACATCTTAAACAAGAGTTGGGAAGAAAACTTGTAACACATTCGGTAGGTTGTTCAAACCCTTCAGCAACAAAAAATGTGTAACGACTTGGAGAAATACACCTTTGGGATGAGTTAGGTCCAATATCTAGGTTACATCATAGATGAGTGTGGGGTGCATGTGGATACGACTAATATCCAATTCATTCAAGATTAGCTAGCCCCGACCACTTTAATAGAGCTTTGCAGCTTTCCGGGCCTTGCAAATTTTTATCGGAGTTTCATGTTGGGATTGTCCCATATCGCTTGGATTTCTAGTCATATTACTAAGGGCAGGGTGAAAGAAAATTTTTCCTGGTTCGAGTCCCAACAAAAGGCATTCGTGGAGTTAACGCACGACCTCTGCTCTACACCTATACTTACACTTTCAAACCTGTAACAACTGTTTGAAATAGAGAGAGAAGCCTTGGACTATGCTATTGGTGCAGTCTTGAACCAGTACAGGCATCTAGTGGCCTATCATAGTGAGACACTTTCTGATACAATTCAGAAGTTCCCCACCTATGATAAAGAGATGTATTCCATCATCCATGCTCGCTGGCAATGGAAGCATTACATTCTGGGGAAGGAGATGGTCATCCACATCGATCACCAACCTCTTCAGTTTATACAGACACAAGGGAAGTTGCAGAATGATCACCATCATAAATATATGAAACAATTCCACTTGAACATTAAACACAAAAAGGGCAACACCAATCGTGTTGCAGACTGCCTCATCCAGCCCCCAGTTGTAGTAATGACTACTGTTATCAACTCTTGTGACCATGAGACCTATGGATGGCCACAACTATACAAAAATGATCTAGAGTTCACCTCCACCTACCGAATGCTAGTAGATGGAAAACAAGTTCTTGATTTCCACCTCCAGGATGCATTATTATGTTACCTAGGACACCTTTGTGTTCCTTCAAGTGAGCGTGCAAAGCTGATTTGGGAAGCACACTACAGTGAGGTCGTTGAACTCTTTGGTGTGGAGAAAATTGTGGTTGTAGTACAAAAGTACTTTTATTAGCCTAAAAAATTTGACTGGATGTTTGGAAATATATTAGATCCTACACTTCCTACACCATTGCCAAGCCCACCATCAAGAAGAAAAGAATGTACACTCCTATGCCTACTCCCACCCAGTCGTGGGAATCCATCTCCATGGAATATATATCTGGCCTTCCTTCTACCAAGCATGGTAATGACTGTGTATTTTTGGTTGTGGATAGATTTTCTAAGATGACTATATTGGTGGCATGCAAGAAGAGTAACAGAACAGAGGGCACTGCCAAACTCTTCTTTGAACGAGTATGGGTACATTTTGAGATCCCGCTGACCATTATATGAAATCAGGATAGAAGATTCCTGAGCACATTTTGGTCAAGCCTCTGGACACTTTTGGACACTAGGTCGACTGCCTTCCATCCCTAGATTGATGGTCAAACAAAGGTCATCAATAGGATGATAGTGCACATACTCTGCATGTACAACTCCACGCATCCATGAACCTGGGATGAGAGTCTTCATTATGTGAAACACAATTAGAATAGATCTCTCCATAGTTCAAATGATCACAATCCATTTTGAGTGGGTCTAGGTTTTCAGCCATTGTGTCTGATTGATGTGGCCATGCGTTATGCAACTACATATACATAATCCACACATGAATTGACAGAGGTTGATAAAGCGACCAGATTTATTGAACACATCCAACACATCTGCCAATAGGTTCACGACATAATGGAGAACTCAAATGGAGAGTAAAAGCAGCAACGTGATCAACATCAGGGGCCACACAAGTTTCAAGTGGGCGACAAAGTTTGGCTTCATTTGCAGAAAGAACGCCTTACCTAAGCCCATCGGAAGCTCATAACACTCATATATTTTCCTTACACCATTACCAAGGCTATGGGAGACAATGATTTTGAGATAAGCATTCCCCCATTCCTTGGCTTGAACCCAGTGTTCAATGTGGACCTCCTTCGACCATACCTCCCACCAATATCAGATACATCAGACATTGTAGAATAACTCACACCAATAGAGTAAAACCAAAAGTACATGGAACAAGCCACAACAGATCAAATTATGGACATACAAATCAAGAATGCTCATCGGCAAAAGACCCAATTATATTGAGTTGTGAAAGTTGGCCAACTCCTGCACCAAGGCATGTGGCTCACCAGGGACCAAGTTCAGCAAAAGTTTTCCCATTTCATGGAGGCACTCAATGCAATGGGAACCATTTAATCCTAAGGGGGGAGGACTGATCCAGGTGAATTTTGGTGGCCACCTACCTATTGGACCACTTGGCAGCCACCACTATCTCTTCAGTATTTCAATTTCCTTAATTGTAGAGCAATTTACTATTTTTGGTAGTTTTTTGGGTCCTAAATTACCAGAGCTGTTTTGAGGCCTTAAACGAAGCTTTTGAGGAAAATCGAGGTAGACATGGGGCACAGTCCATGTTAGGACCCATTTTTACCACTTGAAAGTTGTAGTCCTCGAATAGATATTTCTAACGAGGTATTGTGTGCGTCAAACAAAGATCGTATGTCAAAGTTATGACCACGAGAAGTTGATGTACCAAATTACCCAAACGAGGCCCATAATTTTGGCACTTCATCTCCTAGGGTTAGGTTTTTGGATATTTAGGGTTTTTCATTGTTTCTCAATAATAAATAGGCCTTCAAGCCTCATTTTAACATAGTTCAGAGGCATGTAGTTGCCACATCTCTTCTCAGAGATAAGTTATAATCGCCCAAGCTAGTATTATTTCTATTATGTTTGTAAGCATATTTGAATATTTGATATTAATGAAATGAAGTGTTATTTCTCCTGCATCATTATATTTATGGTTATATATATAATTTTTTTTGTTCCTGTTTAAGTTCGGATCACAATGTGACAAGTATTGTCTCAATATGGAAATAAACCATGGTCAACCATGGCCAACCATGTTTATTTTAGGGTTTATAATATTTATCTTAGGGTGTATATAACTTTTGTCTATAATTTTTATCCCTTGGGTTTATTAATCTAAGGGTTCATATTTCTACGGTTAATATAAGGATTGATATTATAAACCCATGAGAATAATAAACTCAAGGGATTAAAATTATAAACCCAAAGGAGTAATAAACCCCAAGGATCGATATTATAAACCCAAGGGATTAATACTAAAAACCCAAGGTGTTATAAACCTAAGTGAATAGCCTTATTAATATAAGGGTTCATATTTATAAGGCTGGAAGGATGGAGAGCTCTGCAGGTGTCCCTAAGGGTTTTGGTTAACCCTCCTACTGCATCCTGTTACCATACTGCCCACGTACCCGTATCCATCTGTTAGCTGTTACCCTACCCGTTTCTAGTCCATCTGTCGTTATCAGGATGTCTACTACTGCTATATTGGGAGACTCAATGGAAACAGAGGAGGAGGTGGATTATTCTGAAGACCCGCATCCTGATCGTGTTATTTTTGGGTGCCCTAATTTCTCATCTGCTACAGCTGGCCCTAGCCTCCCATCGAAGTCGTTTCCGCCTAATTCCTCTCTGGTGGTAGCCTTGCCGGATCACCGCTCTGCTCCTCCCTCTGATGGAAATTCCCCTCGGGGTTCCCCTGCTCTGGACCTTCCCCCTCTGTCCCCTGGGACCCTCCATTTTCTGTCGACTATCACGCCTCCGTCGCCCTCTTTTGATCCGCATCCGCCCATTTCATCCTTCTTCGCGGTGACTTCTACTGGCCCTCATCCTTTGGTAGCCACAAACCCATCTGCTCCCCTTCACTCGCCTTCGGGCTGTTTTGAGACTTCGGCAGTTAGGGTTAGGTCTACAAAATCCATCCTTCTGGACAGCTCTCTGGACCCTTTAGCGGACCACCCATCTGCACCACGCACAGGGAAGAAAAGAACAAAGTGCGTGAAAGCGACCTCAAAGGATATCTCGATTCGTTTCGGCGAGACCTCTGCTATCGGGGAAGCAGCTATCATGGCTAGCACCATTCTTGTTGGACATGTCCGTGGAAGGGCGTATTTGGCTACTCAGCTCACCCAATGGGTAAAGGAAATCTGGGGGGAAATTCTCAAAGAATTACCTGAGGTACAAGTCTTACCTAGAGGCTGGTTTGCCCTACATTTTGCAAAAGAGAACTACATAGACTTGGTGCTCGCCAGATACTGCCACATTGAGATGGCGCCGGTTCTATTAAAGAGATGGAGTCCTCTCTTTGATCCGGAAAGAGAATAAATTGGAGCCGGTCCTTTGTGGGTTTGCCGCCTGGACTCCCTCTTCAGTATTGGTGTGAGGAGAATTTCATCCGTATTGGGAATGCTCTGGGGTCATATCTTGACCATGATCGAACCTTCGTAGAGTCAAGGAACAGAACCCTTGCGCGCATCCTGGTGTACTTGGACACCCGTGAGGGTTTGGAGGAGAAGATTACCCTGCATTGGGGGAAATATTCAAGGGTACAGATATTGGACTACGAAGGGGTTCCTTTTCGATGTCGCCGCTGTCACAAGGTGGGGCACATATTCAAGGACTGCCCCCTTAACAAGAAGCCTGAAGAGGTCCCTTTATCATCCTATGCACCTTCCAGGACTGTTTCGCCGGCCATCCTGCGTACACCGGCGCCAGGACCTTCTGTCAACAATCCTCAAAAGGCAGCAGACGACGCACGCAGAACTCTCTCGCCACCGGTCACCAGATCTCGGGCAGCTGCTGAAGCTGCCATTGCTATGGGTACATCTCTCTCCCCTCCTTTATCTTGTATTTCTCCTTGCTCCTCCATGCATATTCCATCCATATCTGCTGCATATTGCACTTTTCCCACCTCTCCTGTCTATGCACCATCGGTTCCCTCTCTGCATACTCTATCCTCGCCCACCTCTTCTCCATCTTCATCTCGGGGGTCAAAATCACATCATTATAATCTTCGCCCTCGTACTCATACTCGAGGATCCCCTCTG
This sequence comes from Pinus tabuliformis, assembly GCA_031772625.1. Lineage (NCBI taxonomy): Eukaryota > Viridiplantae > Streptophyta > Pinopsida > Pinales > Pinaceae > Pinus > Pinus tabuliformis. Next base: position 749,532,076 of record CM062809.1, read on the forward strand.
AAAATTGCTGGTTTGGGTCTTGCCATCTCTAGGTCGGCCCCCATGATTTCTCGGGGGAGAAAATCCTTCTTGTCTAAAGCCATCAGGCGTGCTGGAGCAGAAGTTGCCTCGGGCCGCCAATCCACTCTTAACGGGGTTCTTAGAGCAGCGAACACCCCTGGCGGCCTACCTCCATGAAGTGCCTATCCTTTAATTGCAGGGGCTTGGCTAGTGCCTCTAAGAAGCTAACCATGCGTAGAATATTTGAGATTGTACCTGTCGACATCATTCTCCTCCAAGAAACCCTTGGCCCGGCTGATCCTATCTCTATTTCTCTATCCTCTATATTTCTGGGGTGGCATTTTTTGGCCATGGATTCTACTGGGCAATTTGGGGGCCTTGCGATTGGCTACAATCCTTCAATAATCAAAGCACAAGCTTCTTGGGGAGGGCATGGGTTTATGGGTATAGATCTCTTCTCGGCAGACCTAGGGACCAGCCTTAGGGTTATTAACATCTATGGCCCATGCCAACAAAGGGAGATTTTTTGGAGAAATCTGTTGGGGTTCTCCATCTTCTCTATTGACAATATCATTATTGGGGGTGATCTAAATTTTTCCCTGGGATATGGTGAATCTTGGGGATCCATGGCAGAAGTGGACTCAATCACAGGTTATATGACTAATCTTCTGGAGATACATAACCTGATTGATGTACCTATGAACAAACCACTCCCCACATGGAGGAATAAAAGAATTGGTGAGGCCACCCTTGCTCGCAGACTAGACAGATTCATCATGAAAGGGCCCCTTATTCACTAGTTGCATTTTTACAAACAATGGGTCGGAACTGGAGGCATTTCGGATCACTACCCAATATACCTGGAGATCATGGGACCTCACCAAAAGCCAAAAGCTCCATTTAAGTTCAATCACGACTGGCTTCAAGATCCATCATATATTAATATGGTCAAGGAATTCTGGGTTGCTAATCCGATTGATCAATCTGATTCATTTGCTAAAGGTTTCTACTATAATCTATCACAGCTCAAGCACCTCTCTATCAAATGGGCCAGAGAAAAACACCAAAGGGAGAACTCAGCTCTCCTGCATATAGAATCCAAACTCTGCTCCTTATTGGATGAGCGAGGCTTAGGGTTTATCACTACGGAAGATAAATCCCACCTGGTGGAGCTAGAAAACCAGAAGGCAAAGGTACTAAAAGAAAGAGAGGAATCCATTCGTCTTCGAAGCAGAGCCATATGGTTAAAATCAGGAGATGATAACACTCGGTTCTTCCATAACTATGAAAAAGGCAGAAAGGTCACAAATACCATATGGAACATTCCATTGCCAGAGGGAGGAGTGGTTGATACCTTTAACAAGCTCTCCCACCTGGGATCTACTCACTTCAGGAACCTCTACAAATAACCCCCTGGCTCGACTATTGCAGATATTATTAATACTGCTGGACACTTCCCTAGGTTTGTAAATGAGGATGAGGCTGCGACATTATCTGACCCTGTGACACCTGGGGAGCTTGAGGGCACTTTAAAATGGTTCAAAAAGGAAAAAATCCTAGGTCCGGATGGTTGGACCATTGAATTCTACCTTGCCTTCTATGAGCTTATCATTCATGATCTACTAAGGGTAGTGGAGGAATGTCGAGTATCTGGGACAATGTATAATGCCATCAACTCGACTTTCATTGCCCTCATTCCCAAATCTGATTCCCCTTCCTATTTCGATGATTACCGTCCCATTTCTCTGTGCAACTATCTCTATAAGATCATTTCCAAGACCATTGCAAATCGCCTTCGTCCTATCCTGTCTCGTCACATTGCCCCTCAACGATTCGCTTTCCTAGAACATCGCCAAATCCATGAAGCTATCGGTTCGGCCCAGGAAGCCATTCATACCATTTGGACCAGAAACCATAAGGCCATCATGATTTTCATCCCACACCTCTTCATTTCCAGCTAGGGGATCGTGTGTGGTTATTTATGGATAAGAAACGTTTTAAGGGACACCATCATCATAAGATTCATCCTCTCCGCTATGGCCCTTACACAGTTCTATAACAGATTGGCGAGAATGATTATTGTTGGGACCTTCCACCTCAGCTTGGGATACATGATGTAATCAATGTCAACAACCTGAAGCTTTTTGAGCCTCCTCTCTTGGAAGAAGCTATTATAGTCACTCATCCTTCTGATCAAATCCTTGCCCCCGGAGGGACAAGCGGCTTCACACCTTGACTTTCAATCTCCCCTTGGAACGGACACTATGTTGGACACTTGACTCAAGACCACTCGTCATCAGCAACACATCTCCTACCTTGTGGGTCATCAAGGCCAAACACTATCTCGGGCTAAGAGGTTCTCTTCCTTAGCACTGTAGACTCACTTTCCTCATCTTATGGTGGAAGTAGGGATGCTTCCAACTCTAAACAAGAAGGAATTGGGACAGGAAGGAATTGCTCTTTGGCAAAGGCATTTGATCGTGTCAGTTGGCTCTACATCAATATGCTACTTATCCATCTGGGCTTTCCCAATAATTTCATCACCTGGATCATGGTCTGTATCACCACTCCTACTTTTAGTGTTCTGATCAATGGGTCTACATCTCATTTCTTCCACTCTGAACGAGGTCTCAGATAGGGTTGTCCCCTGTCTCCTCTTCTCATTTTGATTTTCATGGATAGTCTTAGTCGTTTGATTGCTTCATCCAAGAGAGATGGGGACCTTTGTGGGCTCAAGATATCAGATGACTGTTTCCTCACCCACCTTCTATTCGTGGATGATGTCATTATTTTTCTTGATGGCAATATCAGGGATTCCCATACGTTTTCAAAAATTCTCACCCTATTCTCATCTGCCACTGGGATGCTTGCAAACCATTCAAAATCAACCATCACTTTTACCTGAACTTCCATCCATGAGTCTCAATATGCTCATCAACTGTTTCCATACTGCATTAGCCCCCTAGATTGCGGCCTTAAATATCTAGGCTTCCGGATCAAGCCTGTCTACCAGAAGATAACTGACTAGACTTGGCTCGTCTCTAAACTAGAAAATAGGCTTAACATATGGAGTCATCGATGTTTATCCAGATCCGATCGACTTGTATTAGTTAAATCTATACTCGAGGCTACGCCGGTCTATTTGATGGCACTTGCTTGGATTCTGAGAAGCACCTTGGCAAGGTTACACCAAATTTGTAACATATATCTATTGAATGGGAACCAGGACAAGTGGATTTTGCATGGGTGGGATGGAAGAAGATAGCGCTACCCAAAAAATGGGGAGGCTGGGGACTTAAAGATCTGCCCCTATTTGCACAGGCTCTAGCTGCTAAAATGGGGTGGACATTACTCACAGGACATAATCTTTGGACCAGCATCACATATCACAAATACATTTGGCCTCTGAACATCATGGAATGGATCCGGCTTCCAAATTGGCCCAAATCCGGCATTTCATCTGTATGGAAAGCACTCCTAAATTCATTGCCCCTCATTAGGGATAACCTGGTTTGGAAAATAAATGATGGATCTCTGGCCCGCATTGGAGCAGATCCATGGAATGGGAGTGGTGGCAGACATCTATTATCCAGGCCGCTAATACAACATCTAAACTCTCGCGAGATTAAGGTCCTCGCTGACATTGCAGATCCTCTCAATACTTCCATTTTTGCACAGCGATGGAAATCTACACTTCACATTAATCTACCACTCTGCTGGCACAAAGAATGGGACGATTATATAAATGATCTCTCAGAATCACACATTAGGATCAAATAGGGTCTGGATGAGCTTATATGGCATCAATCTGATAATGGTATATACACTCCAAAGGCGGGCTACTTAGCACTGATCTCACATAAGGTACCGGATTTGATCACTTTTTGGTGGAAGGAAATATGGAAACTTACTGCACCTCCATAGACCAAACTCTTTTTTTGGTGCATACTAAAAGGTATAGTTCCCACAAGTGAAAACCTCATGCACAGTGCTTTCCCTGGGCCTACCTGGTGCACACTATGTAAAAGTGCATCTGAATCGATTTCACACCTTTTCTTGAACTGCACAACCTTGAAGAACCTGTGGAAAATCAACTCCTCATCTATAGTTTTCACGGGTTCTTGGGAAGGCGATGATTTAAACAGAGTTTGGGAAACATGGTATCACCGACACAAAGGATCTAAACTACAGAGTCTCCCTCTAATTATCAGTTGGTACCTCTGGTTGTCCCGGAACCGGATCATCTTTGATGACAAACCTGTGAGTTGGCCGCATCTTTCAGCACTTATAATATCGGCTTATAATGAGATGCCTGAGCCTCCCCAACCTCGCACCCGAAGACCCCACGACCCTCCGCAGATTGATAAAAATATCCCTTGGGCTTTTTTTGATGGTGCAGCCCAGCAGCAGGGATGCGGGGGTGGTTTCATCCTATACATCAGCGATCAACATTTCTATAAAGTCTGGATGGGTTTGGGGATTGGCTCAAACAACTTTGTTGAACTCATCACTCTACGTCATCTCATGCATTTCTCATTGGGACATAAATGCATGAACATTCATATTATTTGAGATTCAAAGATCATTATAGATTGGTTCAATAATATTACTGTTTGCCACACACATACACTCAGTAATATTTTAGATGAAATAAATATATTGAAGGCTCATTTTAATTACATTACTTGCAATCATATCTACAGGGAACACAACAGCAATGCCGACCAACTATACAAGGCAGCCACGACACTTCCCTTAGGAGAGTGGTTGATCCAGGAGCAGCGTGGGTCAAATGCATTCCAATAATATCATCGACCTTACATAGACCCACATTACCATAGGGCAGACAACCCTTGAACTAAATATTTGATATAATTTTTTTTGGTATTTTGGAACAATTTTTATGTATATAGTGGACAGAAAACTTTCTATAGGGCCCTGCGTGGCAATATGTGCATATAAATAGAAGAACTACAATGAACATCCTGTGTGAGGATTCTGGTTTATGTTGATATTTTTGATCTTATACTGAGCCCCCAGAAGGCTGACAGACACAATATCATATGCATCAAGCATCTACAATATGTAATTTTTCAAGATAATGAAAGATTACGATTTTTCTAGTGGAAAAAAGGGTTCATATTTCTAAGGTTTAATATTATTCCCTTAGGTTTATAATATCTTGGGCTTTTAGTATTAATCCCTAGGTTTTATTATTCCCTTGCATTTATAATATTGGTCATGGTCAACAATGTTTTTTGAATTCAATCATGGTCAACAATTCTCAACCATATTTTATAAAATCAATCGTTGCCAACGATGTTTAATCATGGTCATCCATGCTCCTGCGTCGCATTCCGTCAAATATTGTCTCAATATGAAATTCAATCATTGTCTCAACTGTCGTCGAACGTCGCATTATGATAAATATTGTTTCAATGTGATAATCATGGTCAACCAAACCATGGTCAACCATGATAAACCATTGTCAACCTTGGTAAACCATGTTCAAACATGTTTTATGAAAACAAACATAGTCATCCATGGTCAGTCATGGTCAACAAAGGTCGAACATCAAACTGTGACAAAGATTGTCTTGATGTGAAAATCAACCACAGTTAAGCATGATCAACCATGGTCGAATGTTGCATTGTGAAAAATATTGTCTTAATATGAAAATCAACCATGTTATTTTAGAGTGTATTTTTGGGTTTATAATATTAGTCCCTTGGTTTAATATTATTCCCTTGGGTTCATAATCCATTGGGGTTTTAGTATTAATCCCTTGGGTTTATTATCATCTATCATCACATCATAGATGATAGATGATACACAAACGAGGCCCATAATTTTGGCGCTTCATCTCCTAGGGTTAGATTTTTGGATATTTAGGGTTTTCCATTGTTTCTCAATAATAAATAGGCCTTCGAGCTTAATTGTAGCATAGTTCAGAGCCATGTAGTTGCCACATCCCTTCTCAGATATAAGTTACAATCGCCCGAGGTAGTATTATTTCCATTATGTTTGTAACCATATTTCAGTATTTGATATTAATGAAATGAAGTGTTATTTCTGCTGCATCTTTGTATTTATGGTTATATCTGTAATTTGTTGTGTTCCTATTTAAGTTTGGATCACATTGTGACAAGGATTGTCTCAATATGGAAATAAACCATGGCCAGCCATGTTTATTTTAGGGTTTATAATATTTATCTTAGGGTTTATATACCTTTGGTCTATAATTTTTATGCCTTGGGTTTATTAATCTAAGGTTTCATATTCCTAGGGTTAATATAAGGATTGATATTATAAATCCATGAGAATAATAAACCCAAGGGATAAAAATTATAAACCCAATGGAGTAATAAACCCTAGGGATCGATATTATAAACCTAGGGGATTAATAAACACTAGGGATTAATATTAAAAAACCAAGGTGTTATAAACCTAAGAGAATAGGTTTATTAATATAACGGTTCATATTCCTAAGGTTTAATATTATTCCCTTAGGTTTATAATCTCTTGGGATTTTAGTATTAATCCCTAGGTTTTATTATTCCCTTGCATTTATCATATCGATCATGGTCAACCATGTTTTTTGAATTCAATCATGGTCAACCATTTTCAACCATATTTTATAAAACCAATCGTTTGCAACCATGTTTAATCATGTTCATCCATGCTCCTATGTCACATTGCAACAAAGATTGTCTCAATATTAAAATCAATAATTGTCTCAACCATGGTCGAACGTCACATTATGATAAAGATTGTTTCAATGTTATGAAACTAGCTTGCAAAAAGATAGAAAAGATAGATCAATGCCTTAGAATTCAACCTCTTCGAGGGGGAAACCTCCTTTACATTACAAAAATGAACAATTATTGGATGATACAAATGACTAAACCTCCCTTCTATATATAGGAGTCTAAGGGGTTACAATATAATCAAGCTGATATAACAGTAATAACATAAGGGCACAATAATAATAAATAAGGGCTACAATGACAATAGTAATGGGGGAATCACTAATAATTTAGGGACCTAACATGCCCCTCTCCTTCCGAAAATCATTGTCCTCAACGCTTGAGTAGTTCTGGATGCTTCTGTATAAAATTCTCATCCTCCCATGTGGAATCTTTAGCGGATAAGTTCTTCCACTTGATGAGATACTCCAAAATTGATCGATTTCGTACTTGTTGAGTTCTTGTTTCTATGACTTATTATGGTTCCAATATGATTTTTCCTTCCTCATCAAGATCTGGAAATGTTGTTTGAACTGGGAGCTTGTTACCTATAACATTCTTTAAACATGAAACATGCAAAACTGGGTACACTCGGGAAGCTACAGGAAGCTCCAATTTGTATGCCATAGTACCAACCTTTTGCAACACCTTGTACAAACCATAATACTTTGGTGATAATTTATTATCCTTCTTAGCTTGCTTGAGGGACATTTTTTTATATGGTTGTAGCCGTAGGAATACACAATCACCTACATCAAAACTTCTTTCGCTGCGATGTTAATCTGCCTGTTGTTTCATTCTATCCTGTGCCAACATGAGGTTATCCTTTAAGAGTTGGAGAACTTGTTGTTGATGCTCGATGTGATGTTCCACTACTTGAACCTTAGAATTTTCTCTTAAATATGATGTGATGGATGGTGGATGATATCCATAAAGTGTCATAAATGGGGTCATTTTTTCTGCAGTATGGAAGGAAGTGTTATACCACTATGCAGCTAGAGGCAACCGTTTGACACATTGTGTCTGTTTATCATACACAAAGAAACAAAAATATCCTTCGAAACATTTGTTTAATATCTTAGTTTTCCCATCAGATTGAGGATGATAAGATTAGCTATGAGCTAACTAAGTACCAAGACAAGAAAATAATTTTGTCCAAAAATTTCTAGGGAAAATGGGAACTCTATTGCTTACAATAATCTTTGGGTTTCCATGTAGCTTTTGAATTTTTTTCCATAAATTCAGTGGAAATTGTACTGGCTTTAAATGGATGTGATAATGTACAAAAGTGTGCATACTTGATAAGTCTTTCAACTACCACCATGATGACACTCTTTCCTTCGGACTTGGGTAAACCTGTGATAAAATCCATTGGAACCTCCTCCCAACGTTGGCTTGGAATGGATAAAGGTTGTAATAGACCTGGGGTCTTAATTGTTTCAACTTTATTTTGTTGGAAAACCAAACATTCCTCCACAAACTTTTGAATATCTGATTTAAGGCCATCCCAAAAAAATTCCTTCTTAACCTTATGGTAAGTTTTTAAAAATCCTTAGTACCCTCCTAAGGGAAAAGTGTGCAATTCCATAAGAATATTTTGTTTGAGTTAGGAATTCTTACATAGTTATAAGCCATATTTGTACCATAACGAATCATTTTTCCAGCTAAATGTATCAGATGTACTGGGATCTTGTTGTATCTTTTGAACGATTGCCCACACTTCTTCGTCATTCTTCCATTCATCCCTTGCTTTGTTTACCCAATCTCGTTAGATAATAGACATGGCACCTAGCAATGCCTCCACATCCTCATCCTTTCTTGAGAGTGCATCTGCCAAAAAATTTTTCTTCCCTTTTTTGTAGATCATTTCAAAGTCATAACCCAACATCTTAGTGACCCATTTTTTTGCTCTTCAGTGCATAATATTTGTTCTAAAAAGTATTTAAGACTATCATGATCCATTTTTACCTTGAAGTGTCTTCCCATTAGGTAGGGTTGCCATTTCTTAAGTGCATGTAGAATTGCAAACATTTCCTTGTCATAAATAGCTTTGTGTAAATACTTTCCTTTGATTGGATGACTTTCGAAGGCAATGGGTCTTTCATCTTGCATTGAAATAGCACCAATTCCATTTGTTGAAGAATCACATTCCACAATAAGTGTTTTTGTGAAGTTCGGCGTAGCTAAGACCAGTGTTTGGCACATTTCCTCTTTAAGATGCTCGAAGGCCTTTGTTGCTTTTGGAGTCCATGAAAATGCATCTTTCTTCAATAATGTTGTTAGAGGTGTTGCTATTCTCCCATAATTCTTAAAAAACTTGCAATAATACCGTGTCAACCCGAGAAATCCTCTTCTTCATGATAATAATTCTTCATTATTCCCTTTGAATTCCTTCAAACTAATTTTTCAAACCAATTTTATGCAATTTTTTTAAAAAACTACACACATTTTGTTTTTCACTTTGTAAGAGCTCGACATTGAATCTGTTGTATCTCTGTAGCTGCAGATTTCAAATATCTGAAATCACGTCTTGCAGTAGCCCTTTGAGTCCTCTTTCTAACCCTGCAAGTCTGATCAAGATTGGATTCTCCAAGGAAGAGTTATGACGAATCTCCCATGGTGACCTAATTATAGTCTAGTTCAGTAGAGAAAACTTGTATGAAGTGCCACGTGTCACTATTTCGACCTTAGTACCTGAAATTGATATACAGAAAACTACAAGCCGTCCTCCTTTTGAAACTTCTTACGAAATTTCAATCTGATGCTCAAAAAAAAAATTATGACGATTTTCCCTAGGTCACCTGTTTGGAATGTAATTTGGGAGTCTGCAGAAACCCTAACTACCTCAGATCATATCTCTGAAAATATAGCGAGACAAGCTTTTAAATTTGGACCCAAACTTTAGAACGATTTCGGCTCAAATGTTTTTTTTTTTAGCTTCTGAAACGTCACACAAAAAAAAAAAAATATAGCAAAAATGCCACGATGACTTGTTTGGAGCAGCGAAACCGTAGAATCAAAAGCTTTGATACCAAATGTTATGAAACCAGCTCACAAAAAGATAGAAAAGATAGATCAATGCCTTATAATCTAGCCTCTTCAAGGGGGCAACCTCCTTTATATTACGCAAATGAACAATTCTTGGATGAAACAAATGGCTAAACCTCCCTTCTATATATAGGAGTCTAATGGGTCACAACATAATCAAGTCGACATAACAGTAATAACATAAGGGAACAACAATAACAATAGTGGGTTTCTTTAGGGAACACTAATAACAATATGGGGACAATAGGGGCACAATAATAAGAATAAGGGCTACAATGACAATAGTAATGGGGGAATCACTAGTATTATAGGGACCTAACATTCAATATGATAATCATGGTCAACCATGGTCAATCATGGTCAACCTTGGTAAACCATGTTCAACCATGTTTTATGAGACCAAACATAGTCATCCATGGTCAATCATGGTCAACCAAGGTCGAACGTCAGATTGTGACAAAGATTTTCTTGATCTGAAAATCAACCACGGTTAAGCATGATCAACCATGGTTGAACAATACATTGTGAAAAATATTGTCTCAATATGGAAATCAACCATGCTATTTTAGAGTGTATTTTTGGGTTTATAATATTAGTCCCTTGGTTTAATATTATTCTCTTGGGTTCATAATCCCTTGGGTTTTAAATATGACATGGATGATGGTGAATGATATTAATATTAGAAAGCATTTACGAGGAATTGTTGGGTTGACAGGGTATTATCACAAGTTTGTTAAGAATTATGGGAGAATAGCAACACCTCTAACAACATTATTCAAGAAAGATGTAGTTTCTTGGACTCTAGAAGAAACGAAGGCCTTTGAACATCTTAAAGAGGCAATGTGACAAGCACCAATCTTAGCTACGCCAGAATTCACAAAAACCTTTGTCGTGGAATGTGATGCTTGAGGAAATGGAATTAGTGTTGTTTTAATGCAAGAAGAAAGACCCATTTCTTTAGAAAGTCGTCCAATCAAGGGAAAATATTTACCCAAAGCTATTTGTGAGAAGGAAATGTTGGAAATACTACATGCACTTAAGAAATGACAACCTTACCTAATGGGAAGACACTTCAACGTAAAAACATATCATGATAGTCTTAAATACTTTTTAGAACAAATATTATCTTCAGAAGAGCAGCAAAAATGGGTCACAAAGATGTTGAGTTATGACTTTGAAATCATCCACAAAAAAGGGAAGAAAAATGATGTGGCAGATGCACTCTCAGGAAAGGATGAGCGTGTGGAAGCATTGCTTTGTGCCATTGCTATTATCCAACCAGACTAGATAAATGAAGCAAGGGATGAATGGAAGAATAACGAAGAATTGAGGGCACTCATTCAAAAGTTACAACAAGATCCTAGTACATCTGATACATTTATATGGAAAAATGATTCGTTATGGTACATATCGCTTATACCTATGTAAGAATTCCCAACTCAAACAAAAGATTCTGATGGAATTTCATACTTCTCCCTTAGGAGGGCACTTAGGATTTTTAAAAACTTACCACATGGTTAAGAAGGAATTTTTTTGGGATGGACTTAAATCGTATATTGAAAATTTTGTGGCAGAATGTTTAGTTTTCCATCAAAATAAAGTTGAAACAATGAAGACCCCAGGTCTATTACAACATTTATCCATTCCAAGCCAATGTTGGGAGGAGGTTTTAATGGATTTTATCACAGGTTCACCCAAGTTCGAAGGAAAGAGTGTCATCATGGTGGTAGTTGACAGAATTACCAAGTATGCACACTTTTGTGCATTATCTCATCCATTTAAAGTGAGTACAGTTTCTATTGCATTTATGGAAACAATTAAAAAGCTACATGGAAACCCATAGATTATTGTAAGTGACAAAGATCCCATTTTCACTGGAAATTTTTGAACAGAATTATTTTCTTGTCTTGGTACTCAGTTAGCTCATAGCTCATCTTATCATCCTCAATGTGATGGGAAAACTGAGATAGTAAACAAATTTTGGGAAGGATGTCTTCATTGCTTTGTCTTTTATAAACAAACACAATGGGTCAAATGTTTGCCTCTGGCAGAATGGTGGTATAACACTTCCTTCCATACTGCAGCAAAAATGACCCATTTATGGCACTTTATGGATATCATCCACCATCCATCACATCATATTTAAGAGAAAATTCTAAGGTTCAAGAAGTGAAAGATCACATCGAGCATCAAAAACAAGTTCTCCAACTCTTAAATGATAACCTCACTTTGGCACAAAATAGAATGAAACAACAGGAAGATCAATATCACAGTGAAAGAAGTTTTGATGTAGGTGATTGGGTATTCCTAAGAATACAATTTTGCAAAAGATTGATACTATGGCCTACATATTGGAGCTTCCCGCGGCTTCCCGAGTGCACCTAGTTTTCCATGTTTCATGTTTAAAGAAAGTTATAGGTGACAAGCTCCCAGTTCAAACAATATTGCCAGAACTTGACGAGGAAGGAAAAATCATATTAGAACTTGAAGTAGTCATAGAAACAAGAACTCAACAGCTATGAAATCAATCAATTTTGGAGTATTTCATCAAGTGGAAGAACTTACCCACTGATGATTCTACATGGGAGGATGATAATTTTATACAGAACCATACAAAACTACTCAAGCATTGAGGACAACACTTTTTTGAAGGAGAGGGGGATGCTTGGCCCCTATAATACTAGTGATTCCCCCATTACTATTTTCATTGTAGCCCTTATTGTTATTATTGTGCCCTATTCTCCCAATATTGTTATTAGTGTGCCCCATAGAAGTCCACTATTGTTATTTTTGTGCCTTTATATTCTTATTGTGTTGTCATCTTTGATTATATTTTGACCCCTTAGACTCCTATATATAGAAAGGTGGTTTAGTCTTTTGTATCATTGAAGAATTGTTCATTTGTGTAATGTAAAGGAGGTCACCCCCTTGAAGAGGCTGATTTTGAAGGCGTTGATCTATATTTTCTTCTATTTTGTGAGTTGGTTGCATAATAGTTTATAACATTGAAATCCCTTAGATTTATTATTTCGTTGCATTTATAATATCAACCATGGTCAACCATGGTCTAATGTCGCATTGTCACGATGATTGTATCAATATGAAAATCAACCATGGTCAACTATGGTCCAATGTCGCATTGTGATAAAGATTGTATTGATATGAAGATCAATCGTGGTCAATCATGGTCAATGATGGTCCAATGTTGCATTGTGACAAAGATTGTCTCAATGTGAAAATAAAGAGTGGTCAACCATGGTAAACCATGTTTATTTTAGGGTTTAATATTTATCTTAGGGTTTATATACCTTGGGTTTATAACTTTTATCCTTTGGTTTTATTATTCCCTTGGTTTATAATATCATTCCCTTGGGTTTATTAATCTCTTGGGTTTATAATATCAATTCATAGATTTTATTATTGCTTTGGGTTTATAATATCGATCATAGTCAACCATGGTTAACCATGTTTTATAAATTCAATCATGTTCAACCATCATCAACCATATTTTATAAAATCAATTGTGGTCAACCATGGTTAGTCATGGTCAACCATGCTCCTACATTGCATTCTAACAAAGATTGTCTCTATATGAAAGTCAATCATTGTTTTAACCATGGTCTAATGCCGCATTATGACAAAAATTATTTCAAATCTCTCAGACATGTGACCTATCTTATTTTTCATATTTGGATACAAAGATCTATGTGTTTCCTTTTTCCTCTCCTTTTCCTCACTAGTTTCTCCCATGATTTTATGAAAATTCCTTAAATTTCTTGTGTCCTTTGGAATACATGCAAAAATATCCTCAAGCAATTACTCTTATAACTTTTCACTTTCCTCATGATTCACGAAGTCAACTTCATGACTAATGAAATCATCCTCACAATTCGTGATCTCCTTATTATTGATGATCTAAAGATTTTTAACCTTAATTAATTAATGTGCTTAGGGAAAATAAAAGGTCATTTGGCTGGGAAATTTTGTCAGACATCTTTGCATGCTCGACACTAAGCTTTTTGAGCTACTGGAATTTAACACTCCCTCTTAGTGAGGAAAGTGTTTTGCATCACCCCCACCTTATCTCTAAAGAAGATAAATTTTCCTTTTATGAAGGCCTTTGTAAGGATGTTTTCCACCTTCTCATCTGTAGGTACATATTGTACCTTCATTGTCCCCTTCTATACATAGTCCTAGATGAAGTGATACCTGATCTATATGTGTTTCGACTTACAATGAAACACATGATTTTCCGAGAGCTTGATGCATCTCTTATTGTCACAATGTATCATAGTCAACTCCAACTCCTGATCAAACAACACCATGAGTAACTTTCGAAGCCAAATGGCCTCACATGATGACAAACTAGCTACCATGTACTTAGCCTCCACGAAACATAGTGAAAATGACCTTTGTTTCTTATTGAACCAAGAAACAACTCTAGATTCTAAGTTGAAACAAGAATTTTTTTCTTATTGAACCAAGAAACAACTCTAGATTCTAAGTTGAAATAAGAACCTGAAGTACTTTCCTATCAACTATGTTGCTTACCCAATCAACATCCATATAAACCAATAGTTTCACTCCATCTCCCTAGATATAGCTCAATCAATACTCAAATGTTCCACATAGATAAGTTACTACATGTTTTGCTACTACCCAGTGCACTTGCCTCAACTCAATCATAAACTGGTTTATTCTATTGACAACAAGACATATTTATGGTCTAGTACTAATCAGACACATAAGATAGCCATTAAGTTGCCTGCATAAAGTGGGGTACATTGCCTCTGACTTAGAAGTATCAATTTTCTTCCAATTGGTCACCATTGGAGTAGTGATAGGTTTGAAATCATACATCTCAAATCTCTTTAGGATCTCCATTGAGTACTTCCCTTTTCCAAGGAGTATCTATTCATCTCTCTTCCATACTTCCAATCCCAAAAAGTAGTATGTCATCCCCAAATCCTTCATGTTGAAACCTGAAGCAAGATCCTTCTTGCAATATGCAATGAACTTATTTGAGCTTGTAAGAATCAATCCATCTAATATAACCCAATATAGTTTCTTATCCTCGACTACCATGCATGTGGTGCTTTCTTGAGTCAATACAAAACTCTTCCTAGTCTACGTACATGGAAATCCCTCCCATGCACCTGAACACCCTTTGGCTTCTCTATATAGACCTATTCCTCGATTATACAATTAAGAAATTCCATCTTAACATCCATAAGATGGATTTTCCAACCCATCTCTACAACAATGGAAATCACAACCCTGATGGAGGAATACCTAGATATAGGGGTGAAAGTCTTATGATATTTAATTCCCTCTCTATGAGAGAACCCCTTAGCCACAAACAAGGATTTTAACTTGTCAACACTACGATTAGCAACATGTTTGATTTTATAGATCCACCTAGATCCCACCACTAATTTACCTTCAAGCCATGGCACAACCTCCCATACATCATTCTTCATGCTAGAAGAGTATTCTTCCACCATGGCATCCTACCACACCTACTTCTTAGATGCCTCTGGAAAACTAGAAGGATCAACCTTTATCAACTCACTCATAAGAGCCATGTAGTTGGAAATTCATTGTGGCTCAAGCTTTCCCTTGTTGAAATTATAGGTGAATCCACTTACTCCTAAACTTCCCTCATTGTACACTCTACCCATTTCAATCTCATGTTCGTGGAAGTCTCAATGTTGGTAATGAAGCATCCTTCTCATGTTGTTTGTCCTAGGCAGTTGTCTTTGGTCCTACAATTTGTAATGGTTATCTCCATTCTTCTATTGGGGCTTCCTTCTAATGAACATGTACCTCGACTAACACTGATCCATAAGAAATTTTGAAAGTCCTATCCTCCTTAAATTTCACATCTCTCTATTCCATTTTTTTCATGAGTCCATTAATATCGATTCAATAAGCCATTAAAGTTTCACAGTACCAAGCACAAATTCCTATCTCTGTTGTAGGCTTCAACTTGGTCTTCTTGTGTATACCTATTTAGGGGTGATCTTCCCCAACACTTTGTGTGGACTCATATTTTTAAAATAAACTATCATGTTACACGCTTCTACCCAAAAAAACATATTCAGATCTTGATCATTAAGAATTTTTTTTGCTTCCCCAACAATGGATTTGTTGTTCCTCTATAATACTCCATTTTCTTTGGGTCATATGGAACTATTAGCTTCCTTTTAATTCCAAGAATTTTCACAAAACGCCTTAAATATATTCGAGCTATACTCACCTCCATTGTTAGATATAAGCTCCTTAATATTTCTCCCCATTTAGTTCTCCACAATAACTTTAAACTCTTGGAACTGACTAAATACCTTATCCCTCGTCTTCATAAAATAGATCCAAGTGTGCCTGGAATGGTCATCTATGAAGGTCACATAGTATTTGAACCCTCTAATATGCATGACTAACATGGTCCCACATACATTTTAATGAATCAAGTTAAAGATCCCTTAGACATGCTATCACTGCTCGGAAGCATGGTCTTGGTGTACTTTCCCATGGCACACCCTTTTCACACCTCATGTTGATCTATAGTTAAAGATGGAAGACTTATTACAATATCCGTGAGCACTTTGAGTGCTCCATGGTGCAAGTATGGAATTATCATATGCCACAACTACTACTCACTAATGCTTTCCCTTTCCAAAACTAAAGTTTGTACAACTTTTTCCTTATTACTCCAAGCACTTTTGTTATGCTCGGACATGAACCCTTGGGACAAATATACACCTTCACTTTCCAAAAATTCACCACATCACCTTTTTCCTCCATTGTTCAAAAAAAGATAAAATTCTTGTTTAACCCTATAATTTATATCAAATCCCTCACCAGTAAGGCTTTCTAGAATCCATTTGAAATTTGACAGTTCAATTGCCTACTAGCTTGTATTTGGCATTGTCACCAAGTTTAATGTGTAAATCCAAACAATGTTTAGACTACTAAAGTAATCTCACACTCCAATCACGTGACATGAAGTGCCATTGTCAACATGGCACACACCAGTGGCCAGTGAACTAGAGAGAAATGTGACGTGTGAAAACTCATCCTCAATTATGGCTAAAAACACACGTGTCCATCTTAGTTGGAGTAGTGACCTGCTTCTTTTGTTTGTTCTTATTCTTGTTAAGGCACTAGATGGCATAATTTCCTGACTAGTGGTAAGCAAAACATTTTACATTTTTTATGTCTAACTTATTTTTCTTGATGTAGCTCATTAAATGGAGCCTTTCATGACCTTTCTCTTGCTCTTAGATGTTAGAGTCAGGTTCTCTTCGTCCTCACCCGTCTTCTTTTGGTCTCCCCGCTAAGACCTTTCTCAAATCTCTTCCTACATGAAATTATCCCACAAAAATTCCAATGTGGAAAGATGCTCTTGTCCTATGATGCATTTAACAAAGACATCCCACTACTTCGTAAAGCCATTCAAGGTTGTATAAACTAATTCAATATCAAGAACTATCTCCCCTATGACTATTATCTCATCTTGTACTTGTGTGAGCCTAGTAAAGTAGGAAGTCACACTTTCTCCCTTGGACATTTTGTTGTTGTTGAAATTATCCCTTAGTACCATGTTTTGGTTTTGGTTGTCACTCTGGTACATTTTTGTGGGTACAACCCACATCTCCTTTGTTGTCTTATTCTCTTACAAATGGGGAATTGGGTGATCATTTACCCCTTTCAAGATGATCCTCTATTCCCTAACTTCTTTCACGTAATGGAGGTATAAGGAAATGGGATCTAATGTAGGAAGAATAACTATGGAGCTGACAATGTTCTATTATTTATTCAGCTATAGAGAATCTATAATCCAAACTTTACATAGGAGAAAATTTGAGGGTCCTTCTAATTATCTTCATACCTAACATTGGTTGCCATGTCAAACCCTTAGTTAACTATTGTTGAAAACCATGAACGCTTTGAGATTGAGCCTATGAAACATTTCAATTTATTTTAGAGGCTTGACTTTAATACTATGTTGGCTCTAAGGCCTATGATAATACCATCTTCCTTGCCTTGCTTGGGAGGACATATTGTGTTTCTTCTAGAATTACATGCTTTGTGCTCAAAGTTATTACACTTGTAACATTCATTATGATCCATTAGTACAAAAAATGAGTTGAATTTTCTAACACCTCCTTCATAAGGACTTCTAGATTTGTTCCTTACATATTCATTGATTGAGGGCTTATAGGATCCTTTTTTTCTCTTTCTTACATAATCATTTCTTTCATAATCTCTACAGTTTCTTGCCTTATGACCAAAGTTGTTATATTCCAACCAATAACCAAATAACAGGTTTTGATGTGTAGATGAGATAGGCCTTCTTGAGGTAATAGTTATTTTGAAACCATTTTTTTTAATATCAAGTTATGGTTGAAGAGGGTTTATTATGGTCAACACATAGTTGACTATGGATGACCATGTGTGTCCAAAATATATATATATATATATATATATATATATATATATATATATATATATATATATATATATATATATATAGATATATAGATAGATATATATATAGATATAGATATATAGATAGATATATAGATATATATATATATATATATATATATATATATATATATATATAGATAGATATATCTATATATATATATATATATATATATATATATATATATATATATATATATATAGATATATATATATATATATATATATATATATATATATATATATATATATATATATATATATATATATAGTTAACTATGAGAGATGATGATTAAGTATCATTATGAATGATCGACCATGTTTTCCATGCTTGATCATGGTTGATGATAGTTAACTATAGTTGGGCATGTTAACAAAGGTTTAATTGTGTATGGACATGATTTGACAAATTTGACATGCTTGACCATAGTTTTCTATGATATATTATGGTTATCCATGTTGATCGTGGACGAAATTGACCATGTTCAACTATGGTGACCTTGGTTGACCATTTTGAAAAATGGTTGACCATGGTTTGAGCATGTTTACCTATGATTAACTATAGTTTTCCATGTTGACCATGCTTAACTATGCTTGACCATGATTGGCCATGGTTGGTCATGTTGTCCAAGGTTGATCATGCTTACCATTATTTGATCAATTTCCCCATGAATTACATTTTGTACCTATGGTTAAATATGTTCAAGTTATGGTTGACCACGATTGTAATTTTTTAACTATAGTTAACTATGATTAATTATAATTGACCATGGTTGGTCATGTTGAGAATCCTTGACGATGTTTGATCATGTAGACCATGATTGACTTTGATTTGACCATGTGCACACCTTGTTGACCATAAGTGACCATGGTATTATATTTTGACCATGGTGTCCAAGATGATCATGGTTATCCATGGTTTGACCATGTAGACCATGGTTGACCATGTATGGCCATGGTCAACCATAATTTACCATGTTTTCCATGGAAGAGTATGGTTAATATGGTTTATCATGGATGAACAAGATAGACCATGGTTGAGATTGTTTGACCATAGGTGAACAAGGTTAATCATCATTGCACTTGGTCACCATGCTTGACCATAGTTGAGCTTTCTTAACCATGTTTAATCATGGTTGAGTTATGGTTGAAAATGTCAAGTTGTGGTTGACCATGGTTGTAATTATTTAACTATAGCTAACTATGATTGATTATGGCTAAACATGATTGACCATGCCAACCATCATTGATGACATTTGACCGTGCAGATCATGGTTGTCCTTAGTTTAACCATGTTTTGACCTTGGCTGACCATGGCGAACATGGTATTCCATGTTAAACATCATTGTACATGGTTTGATCATGTTTACCATGGTTGGGCATGGTTGATCACATTGTCCATAACTTATTACACTTGGTTCTGGTTGTCTATGGATGATCATTATGTGTCATGGTTGAGCTACGATGTTGATTTAGTTAACGATACCAACTAGTATAAATTTGATTTTTATATTTTGATATTTTGCCTCTCAACAAGAACTACATCTGATGCACCAATTGGCTCAATTTCGCCAATTTTGATGCAAATTCTCTAGGTATAGCTTGATATCAAGAACTCGTAAAAACTTGTATGGGTGCATTAAATATTTCTCAAATGTTAAGAATGCACGATTCACTTTTTCTCATGAACCTAAAACATATATGAAAGGATAATGTTTTAAAGTAATATCGTAAGTGATCTAAACTTATTTAGTGAAAGTTATATCATAAACGATATAAAATTATTTAACGATATAGAGAAAAATGATGTCGAGTGTAAGGTTGATATGCTACTATAGTAAGATTTTAAAAATTGCTACTCTCCCCATAGGCTCCCTCAAAACACAATGTGGGAGTTCAAGTTCACATGGGTATTAAGACAAATGATCCAAGCCCTTATATATAGTTAAAATACTAATTATGAGTTATTCCCCATGAAACTACTATGGAAACCACTCTCTTACAAATGTCATTAGCCAACAAGCACTTGGAAGAAGAGCATTAAATGCTCTTTCAAATCAAGGCATGCTCTGTTGTTTAATAACACACACTTGGCATGTGAAGTAGTCCTCTAAAAGAATGAAAAGCAAAGGCATGGACCTGAGGTTGAGTGAAGGTGGAGAGATTCACATTAGTCTCATTCATTGCTTTTAAATTGGTCAAATTCTCCACAAACCAAGTTTAAAAATGATGAGATCAAGTGCAAAATTGATTCATATATTTGTTATTATTAATTGACTCTATCATCTACTTCACTGGGGCATAAGCCACCAGTGTAATAGTTAACAAATCTATGTTCTCCTTCGTTGGTGTATGAGCCACCGGTCAAATGGTTGGTGGTTTCATTGTCGATAGAGATGGAGGAAAATCCAGTTAAAGAACTGATACATTTCATAATGAACATTGCATCTTTGCTCAAAACCATAGCTCCCACCCTTCCATAAATTCTTGATAAGATAAAATTGATTGCACTTAGGAGACAACTTTTACATTGGATACTCGATATATCTCTCTAACACTGCACCTGACTATAAATTCTTTGAGACAATGTGTATGTAATCATTCTGGAAGCACATAATTGAGACCCACATGCTGCTTAAACTAAAAAGTTAGTGAATAATCTCTCAATAGACGCGTTAAACACATCGGGGGTGGAGACATTGTTGTACTAACAATAGTTCACCTTCTATGTGCCACTGCCATAGATCTAAGTATTGTGCAGAGCTTTCACTATGCAAAGGAAGCTTCCTTCACATAGTGAAAGCTCCACACAATGAAACATAATAATATTAATTGGAGATTTGTTCAATCCTCCCCTCCTATGTAAAGGACGAACAATTGCATCAATTCTAGAATCATTGGACATAGCAGTAGCACAACAATGTTAGTGCTAGTGTTAATGTTAGGGAACTCACTGACAAAATGGCCACTCAAAAAATTAGGTTTTTTTTTTTTAATGAATTTTCAAGCACTGAAAAATACCACAAATAAATTGTCCTCTGACAATGGAGTTTGTCCCATCAGAACCTGCTGAGCCAATCGAAAATTAGAAATAGGATTTTCATAAAATTAGAAAATTATTTTTGAATTTACGGAAATTATAAATATCCATCATTTTCCCAAAACTTTGGTTAAAATTGCAAAAAAAACAACTAAATAATGTAAATTAAAGTCAATACACGCGAAAGTATAATCACCCATAAAACAAGAACTAAAAATATTATAACAACCTCACATTATTAATAATACACTATTGAATAATGTAATATATTTATACCGTGTTGGAAATGAAAATTAATAAATATATCCTAAATCATATTCAAAGAGTTAATCGATTTATTTGTGGTGCTTGCATGTGCTTGGTACTTGTGGTCATTTAAAGTATAGTTTGATACAACAATTCACCAACACGTTTTTTTCCCCGTAAACATAATTTTTTTGTTCCCCATAGACACGATTAAAGGAAATCTAATTAAAAGCATATCTCTTATTTAAAATTTCTTGATATAAAACCATTAATACAATTTTTTTTATTATTTACAATTTCTTGATCTAAACTGTCAATACAAAACTTTGCTAGAAAAATGGTCACTTCAGCCCATTAACAATGGCCTAAAAATCCCCATCACTTCAATTATGTGAACTATTTTCCTTAAGTTAGGAACATGGACTCACTTAAGATATATAAGAGTAGTCATAGTTTCCTTATCTAAACCTACAAGGAACTTACAAAAATAGAATCATATAAGAAAATAATTCACCGAACTTCACTAATTCATAGCTTTATCATTTACAAATTTTGAAATTGTTATCACTAATAATAATGATTATTACACTCCCAATTGGGATGCGTTTCGTTGTTAGTTAGGCCAAGTTGGTTGCAGATATGCGTAGTACTTGGGAAATAATCACCGCCGCCCCCACATGCTCAAGGCAGGGCGTGCGGTGTCGGTTGGCATGAATGCTTGTTTGGTAAGTGGGCAAGGTGGCAGGGAAGAGAATAAGGTAGGGTGGTGGAGTAGGTGAGGCCATTTGACGTGCAGTGTAGGAGGGAAAGGCTGTGGAGAAGGGTGGCGAAATAGAATAGGGGAAGGTCGATGGCAAGAGAGGAACCTTGGTCGCGGACAGACGCCTACAAAAACCAGGTATGTATTTTGGCCTTGCCTTAGCATTGAATCAATGTTCGGTTAGGGTTCTGTTGGGGGGAAGGAAGGGGTAAGCGTTCGAAGCAATGGGGAATAAAACGTTGTTGTTGGCATTGGGGGCGGAAATTGCATGCCATGGCTTGGTTTTGCATTTATATTTTCTCCCAATTGGGTCAGAACCATGGCTGCGGGGGGGGGAAGCGGGCTGTGGGGCTATGAGGGTCTGCGCTTTGTATTTAAGGCCAAGGGGACACAAGATAGAGGCACTACAATTCCAGAGGGGATGGGGGATGTAGTGAGAGGCAGGGAAAAGTTGAGGGCGGGGGGATGGCAGTAGTTTGCAGAGAAGCCACTGGCATAGCTGGAACCCGTATGACATGGAAGGAAAAGCCACGAACCCTGTGTGGAAAACTTATCGGAGGGACATGAGAGGCTAAGCCATCTCTCTATGGGCCGAGGGTGCAAGAAGATGGAATCACTGCAGGCATCCTACCAGATTCAGGAAGGGCCTGTGGGCTCGCCTTGGGATGTAGTGGGACGACTGTCATATAATCCATAGTAAGGGGGTAGGGAATAATGACGGGCCTTGAGGTAAGAGTCTCAAACTCCCCCTGCTATCTATGGGCTTTGGGTTACCCCTGTACACACGCGGAGAGGTATGGAGGAGAGGAAATTCATGCTTGGGCAAGTTGGTTTGTTAAGAATAATTTGATGAATCTAACTTCTTCTGGGCATCATCAGGGCTTTACCAAATAGGTCATCGCCTAAGCAGCGAGAGGATGTGCGCACGATAGGAGAGGCCCAGGCCCCTAGACAAACAAGAGGTGGAGCATGTCAGAAACTTGCAAGGATCATAAATTTGTAGAGCACCTCATCGCTGAAGCAACAATGACATACTGTGAAGGGGTGATCAGCGCATTTGGAAGTTGAGGAAGAATGGGAAGAGAAGGTAAAGCAAGAAAACAAGACTGAGGAAAAGATGGAGAATTAGAGGACTCTTGCTCCAGATCCAAGGAATACTCCAGGAAGAATCACATAGTTTAAACAAAAGCTCTACTAGGACTGGTTAATGAAGAGTCTACTTGGTAAAGTGATGGAGCAAATTTCTATGGGGATGTCGATGACAGTCCAGAGACTATCGAATTACAAGAAGGACATGGAGAAAATTCTATTCCAACTACACAAATAGGATGTTAGGATGGACAAAATTGACTGCCACATCTCTTGCATTCTGTAGTTGTATGGTATGCCAGGGGCTACTGTTGAAGGTCTTGCTCCCGTCACATCTTCCTCAGAGAAATAAAAGGACTAGACTCCCCCATGCATAATTTTCATTTATGTGGTTAGCTTTTAATTTTTATGATGCATATGTTATTTTTTACAACTATGTAGTGTCTGGACATGAGATAGAGACATATCTATCCTGGCTAGAAAGACTGAAACAATTATGTTTTTGGATGGCTTATAATGCTGACTAGTGGCCAACAGACTTGGTTTCCCCTTGGGGCAAGTTAAGTCCACGTGGTTAATCTATGTGGTGTAAACTTGCTTACTATATAACAGAAAATGGAATGGACCCACCAAGATTAACAAAAAAAAAATGATAAATACAATTTACACATCACTCTATTGAGAAGTCTCTTAACTTATAAATAGATTTTGTATAATATCATGGACCAATATTATGACTTAGTAATACCACATGTCCAAAAACGGTAACTCTTGTTCATACAGTAGATGTATATATAACATTTTTTGAATTATTCAATTTAATTAAAAATGCACAACTACTTTTGAAATAAATCTTAACTTTTCAACTATGGCAACTACTGAGACTATTCTAGAATATTTTAAGGAGGTTAAATCCCTATAGTCTGCCTAATAATTATTGATAATTAAACTAATTCCAAAATAGACACTTTTCTAGTAGCCATATTCCAAAATAGACCAACCCATAATTAGGTAAATGGTAGACATTTAACTTCCATGGGATATTTTGAAATATTTTTAGTAGTAGTCACCCGTTAAAGATTGATATTTTTCTCGAAAGTAGTTATGCTCTTTATACCCTTTTAATTATATTAATTAAATTGATTAAATTGATAGGTGTCCCATTGGAGTTGGGGATCCTAGCTTCCAGCTCCAGTGGTCTCTAGACATATCAGTGATAGGCTAAATGATGAGTTCCTGATATATGTGGTCGGCTCGCAGTTGTTAGGAGTTGTTGCATATATTTGGGGATGTTGCTAGTTACCCATAAAAAATTACATTGAAAAAAATAATTAATAACCCAACCATCTGAAAAAAATAATTAGTAAATATAAATGAGCATCTAAACACTACTTCGTATACATCTTAAATTATTAAAATTTTAAAAAATCATAAAAATTAACAAAATTATAATTTTATTTTAATAATGGTAATAACAATAAAAAAAACTTATACATAATTCAAATATACATTAAAAAACATATAACAAAACCTTTAACCAGGTAAACTCACTCCATAATATTATTAATCTATAGCTACCAAATTCTTCCTCCAAAAGATTTAATCGTGGTAACCTAATTGAAATTCAATCGACTACCGTGTAACTTCCCTACTTCATATCAAAGTTGGTGTTGCAATGTTGAAAATGGTTTTCTTGTCCTACATGTCGGCGACGCTGATCTTCTCTTTAATAGCGATAAGTAAAAACATACATGTCGGCGACGCTGATCTTCACTTTAATAGCGATAAGTAAAAATATTATTGTCTCTGTTTTATTTTTTAGATGTGTTATATTTTTTTCGTGAAATTTGTTTAGATTTTAGAAATTAATTGAAATTATAAGTTTGATTTATTATCTTTGTATAATTAGATTATTTTTGAAGATTTTTAAGGGTTTGGAATGATTTATGTATTAAAAACAAATTTTAACAACAAAAACATAATCAAACCAAAATTAAAAAATATTAAAGGAAAAAAACTTGGGTTCTATTAAAATTTATAAATTTAGTGAAAGTTTTAAGAATTTTAATTTAATTATAGATAGTATTTTTTAGGTGGCTGATAGGTATTTACCTTCCACCATTTTATAATATTCTTTGCATTAGCTTTAAGGTTGAAATTTATTTCCAAAATAGTTATGTCATTTTTGTTCTTTTAATTAAATTGATTAATTAAAATGTAATATAGACATTAGTTATTGCTTTTTAAGTATATTGTATTAATAAGTCATGGTATTCGTCCATATTATTGTAGCAAAGTTTATTTATAGGTTAAAAATCTTTATGATATTGTATGGTTGAATTTTCCATAGTTAAGAATCTTGTGGCATGTTCTTTTAAAAATATATATATCGATGTTTAATTCGCATGTGTATCTATATATGTGTGTGTGTGTGTGTGTGTGTGTGTAATTCATGTGTGTGTGTGTATATATATATATGCTCAGTCATATAAATAAAATGTTAAATGTCTATAGACAAATCCATAATATGTATGAAAACACTTACTTTATCATAGATTTCGAGTTTCTAAAATTTGAAAAATCATATGTTGCTAAGCTTAAAAAAATCATAAAAATCAACTAAATTATAACTTTCTTTAAAATAAATATTAAAATCATTAACCATAAAAGAATTAATATATAAGTTAAATATATCTAATTTAATATAATAATAAAAACAAAAAACAAAATAAGTTATAAGATTCTTAACCATGGAGGTTAAGCTCCACTTTATCATGGAGATTCTTAATTTATAAAATAGGCTTTGTTACAATACCATGGTTTATGAATACAAAATTTCCATAAACCTCATTTCATATGAGGGTTGTTCATATGGA
Organism: Pinus tabuliformis; assembly: GCA_031772625.1. Lineage (NCBI taxonomy): Eukaryota > Viridiplantae > Streptophyta > Pinopsida > Pinales > Pinaceae > Pinus > Pinus tabuliformis. Next base: position 749,558,371 of record CM062809.1, read on the forward strand.
ATTTTTTATAATTAATAAATAAAGTTAAAAGATTAAAAAATATTTTCACAATAAATCTCAACCGTTAATATTCTAAAATATTTTACGAAGGTTAAATCTATACTATCCATATAACAATTATTAATACTAAGTTAAAATTGCATATATCTAAAAAAGAATGGATAGAAACATGGAGCAAAGGATTGTTCTTCTCAATATTATGAATCAATTAAATAAGATTACATTAGAAACATCACTAACAAATGACTGGAGTCAAACTTGACTAAACTCAACTAGGACACCTAAGAGGTGGTTGGACTTGTATTTTCCAACACTCCCCCTTAATTAAAACCACATAGAGAATTTGTTTAAGATGTGTATTGGTCTATGTCTAAGTTAGGCTTACAATTTAAAATTTTGACTTCAACTAGATTTACTTTTGGTGTTGAACTTGTATTCTCCAACACTCCCCCTTAATTACAACCACATAGAGAATTTAATTAAGAGGTGTATTGGTCTATGTCTAAGCTAGGCTACAATTTAAAAAATTGGCTTCAACTAGGTTTACTTTTCTTCTTCTCTTCTTCGAGATTTTGTAGCCTCTAAATTGTTTCATTTTTTTCTTCTTGTTGTAGGCTTCAAATTTTAGTTTCTTCTCATGCAGGTCTTCTATTTTTATAGGTTGTCTAAGCATGTCCTATTCTTCTTCACAAATTGGCTTGTATGTTGATTGCTTCCACATGTCATCTTTTGTTGTGTTATTTTCATCATTAATCTGCTACAACATAATACCATAATACAATTTCATCTCTTCAGGAATCCAATCCCTGAAAATTTCATTGATGTGTTCATCACACATGTTGTCTTCAACATTCATTTATGTGGATTTTATGTATACCTCATCTAGACATGGTGTTGTAAAACATGCTTGAAGGAAATTTAACTCTTCTTCATAATTATCCTGTTTACCTGCACATTGGAAATAAATGGTAAGTTTTAAAACATTTGCATAATCACATTGGTTCTCTTCCTTATGCTCCAAAACGAGTGTACATTTTTACTATATATTCAAAATGTTTATGTAATATGCTAAAACAAAAGACTTGAATATACTTTAATCATCAACATGAACAAAAATTGATCGATGAAATCACGGAGCAAAAAAGGAAGAATTTCAATCACATATAACAAAATATTTTTCTGGGGAAAGAAACAACTAAAAACCCTGCTATATGTATATTGCATTAATGAGAAGATATAAGAAGAAAATAGAACTCTTGTTCAAACCAAACAATATCTCCACAAGTACAAACTATCTCACTACTTCACAAAACAGCTCAAGCCAATACTTAGCCAAATTTTCTGCCTGCCAAGCTCTTGCTTCATTATGCAATTTGCAAGGGAATTAGCCCATATTTAATTGGGAAATCCCTCACTCATAACTGCGCTATCCATCCATAGGCCATATATTGATTGAATGCATCACTTGTTTAATTGAAGTGAATTTACAACTGATATTACATCGTCCCTAAACTCTAATCTCAATTGGGCCTTCATCTAAACTGACATGCATGAGCTATTTTGAGTGAATTATTAGTTATCTGATTGATCAATTTCTGTGAATTAAAACCAATTTAATTCACTTGACCAATCACGAGTTCCTCCAACAGTTAGAAGTAGTTTAGCTGAAATTAACTCAGTTAAATTGAATTAAATAATTACAACTCAATAAGAATGTAGAAATTCTGACTATAGATTAACCTGATAATGCAATGTTACCAAAGAAAAATACTTTAACCTACTTCTACAATCAATTTGCGGAAGCTTAAAAGGTTTGAGCAAGATCAAGCTGAACACATATAACGAGAAGAAGAATCAATGCACATGAAACACAAAAGAATACTCAGGGGAAAGCCTTAGCTAAAAACCCCACTATCTGTATTATCATAGAAGTTGGAAATATCTCAGAATTACACAAAGCCTTAGCTCTCATAGCTAGCCAGCTCTCAGTACAATCCTCACATATTCTCACAAGAAAAATAGACTTCTCATTAGCCTTCTCCTCTGCCCTCCAAGCTCCTATTTCTTTGTGCAGTTTCTCTTGGGTGATCCTCCTGTTACCAAGTGGAACACTGATCACTCACACTGATCTCACACCCTGTAAAACTGCGCAATCCTCAAGGAATGAATTCCTTTTGCATGCATGAGTTTTGTTTATAGGAAAACACATGCAATTGATAGTACACTGTCCCTGTCTTTAATCTCAACTGGGTCTTTCTTAGAATAGACATACATGAGTTAATGATGAGAGAATCTTCAGTTATCTGGAGTACACTAGTTGAATGCATGCATGCATCAACTGACTGATAACTCACAATTAGTTCCTCAAACAATTTGGAACTAATTTAACTAGACTTAACTCAGTAAACTAAGCTAACTAATTACAACTCAAATATAACTCAATCTTATCTCCTTAATTAAGGGATAATCTCCTTAATTTAAGGGATAACTTTTGCATGACTTCAGAAAGACTTCTAACTTGAATTTCTCCAACTAATTAACTCAATATGAATTAATTAATTATTTTTCAAGCAGCTGGTGAGACTAAATTCGAATTTTAATTCACAATTTTAATTCGAGGACAAATTAAAAAGGAATATTCTTGTTGCCACTTTTCAACACTCCCTCTCAATAAGAAATGGATTATCTGCCACCCCGATCCCGTCTCTATGGAACTCGAATTTACACTTTGACAATGCCTTTGTCAAAATGTCAGCATCTTGATCCTCTATCGAAATATACTGCAGCAACATGATCCTCCTCGCTACATAGTCTCTGAGATGATGGTACCAGATATCGATGTGCTTTGATATAACTTTGATTATCACAATAGATCACAGTTGGATCCATCCTCTGATCAAACAAACCAACTACGATTTTTCGCATCCAGATGGCCTCACATGCTGCTTGACTTGCAGCCATGTATTCATCCTCTACTGAGCTGAGTGCAACCAACCTCTGTTTCCTGCTGTACCAAGAAACTGTAGTTGACCCAAGGTTGAAAATCCCTCTTGATGTGTTCTTCCAATCTGATGGAAACCCTACCCAATCTACATCGGTGAAGCCCTGTAGCTTCACTCCCTTTGTCCGTCTGTACCATAATCCATACTGAGATGTGCCTCGGAGGTATCTCAATACATGCTTTGTCACCTTCCAAAACATCTTGGTAGGCTGAACCATTGCTTGACTCAGTTGGTTCACTGTATAACACAAATCTCGTCGTGTGTTTGCTAAGAACATGAGTGAACCCACAAGCTGCCTATACACAGTAGCCTCTACTACTTCTCCTAAAGTAACATCCTCCTTCCTCCAGTTACTTGCCAGAGGAGTCTGCATGGGCTTGCACTTCTCCATGTGGAATCTCCTAAGTATCTCATTGGCATACTTGCCCTGAGACACAAACAACTCCCCATCCTTCTGCCACACTTCCATGCCAAGGAAGTAATGTATGAGACCCATGTCTTTCATCTCGAATTCTATTGCAAAGTCCTCCTTGCAAGACATGATCAACTGATCATCACCTGTCAATATGATATCATCAACATAAAGTAAAATGATCAAAGACTTACCTTTCACCATGATGTGGTACAGATTCGCATCCACTTCACTCTTTGTGAAGCCCATCCCGGTGAAGTAGTTGTCTATCCGAGTGTACCAAGCATGAGGTGCTTGCTTTAGCACGTGCAAAGCTCTCTTGAGTCAGCACACATGTGACTCACAATTAAAGGTCTCAAAACCTTATGGCTAGTCTATGTACACCTCTTCCTCAATCTTTACATTGAGGAATGCAGTCTTCACATCCATCTGATGGATCTTCCAACCCATCTATGCTGATAGTGACAACATCAATCTAATAGATGAGTACCTTGCGACAGGAGAAAAAGTCACATCATAGTTAATCCCCTCGACCTGTGAAAAAGCACGGGCAACAAATCTTCCCTTATGCTTCTCCACACTACCATCAACAGCTTGGTTTACCTTGTAAAGCCAACGGGAACTCACAACTGACTTGTTCTCCAGTCTTGGAACCAGGGAAAATTTTAAGAACCCCCCTAAATTTATAAATATAATAAATGGGCGAATCTCCATGGTATATAGGAAAAATGGAAGGCGATTTTATCAATAATATAATATGTATATATAATTTTTTGGCAAATCTCTCACCAGTCATGGCGAATATTTTACTCAATTATAAAATCTTGTAAGATCTTGGCGAGTATTTCACTAAATAATAAAACTTTGTAAAGTCCTCGTGAATCTTAGCATAGGCTACATGCTGTTTTAATTCCCCCATTTAAATAGGCTACATTCCAGGTGAATACCATGGGTCAATACCATGTGCCATTTTGGTGAATACCATGGGTCAATACCATGTGCCATTTTTATTTTTATTAATTCTAATATTAGGGTTGATAATGGTTTTTTGCATGGTATTAATAACAATCTAGTCCATGGTATTTGTCCCATAGTATTTTGGCCATAGGTTTCACCTAAATATAACCCATTTTTTGAGTGTTCGTAAATATAAGGTGACTTATGGAGTAAATATAAAAAAATGTTTTATTTGTTTACCATACCTCTCGTTTATTTATATTTTTATTAATTTACCATACCTCTTTTACAAATATGGTATTTGGCCCATAGGATTCACTTAAATAAAACCTCTTTCTTGAGCCTTCATAAATAGAACGAGGATTATGGACTAAATATAAAAAGAGGTTTTATTTATTTACAATACGTCTAGTTTATTTATATTTTTATTTATTTACCATACCTTTTGAGTAAGTATAAAAAGACGTTTTATTTATTTACCATACCTCCACTTTACTTATATTTTTATTTGTTTACACCCTTTTACATGTATATAAGGTGACTTATGGAGTAAATATAAAAAATGTTTTATTTATTTACCATACCTCTCATTTATTTATATTTTTATTAATTTACATTACCTCTTTTATAAATATGGTATTTGGCCCATAGGATTCACTTAAATAAAACCTATTCTTGAAAATGGGCGAATGGATTCACTTAAATAAAACCTATTCTTGAAAATGGGCGAATGGAAGGTTGTAAGTCCTAATTTCAAGGGCTAAATTTACCTTTTTTACCCTCTCTCTTAAAATAAGGTGGGCTATTTGAGGTGATTTGTAAAAATGTACTATGATACAAAATATTCGCCAACTAAAAATTTAAAACCCCTTAATTTCGCCAAAGGGCGAACATTCGCCCCTAAAATTATCCTTGCTTGGAACCACGTCCCAAACACTGTTACGAACTATGGAGTCATACTCCTCCACCATAACATCAACCCAAATCGATTATTGCATTGCTTCCTCAAAGGAAGATGGCTCGGTCTCATCACATCCCCCAACAACGGCCATGTATCTAGTGTACCTCTCAGGGGACCTCCTTTGTCTACACTGAGAAGATGGTTCTTCCACATTCTCTCTCGCATTCGTCAACAATCTTCCATCTTCTCTTGTGCACTTCCGTCCATATCTGGAAGACTCTGCTTGAGTGGATGTCTCCACTCCTGAAACCTCTGTATGTGGCTGCTCTGCATCAGTCTAAGGCTCCTCCTCCTTAGGAACCAACAGGTCCTCCACAACCTGTAGTTGGAGCCCCCTCTCAAGGGAAACTCGCATGGCCTTCTCCTCATCAAACTTGAGAACTATGTGAACCACTCTCCTCCAATTGGTAGGCAGATACACCCAATAGTTGTGGGGTGTATCAGTGTACTCCAAAAGTATCCCGAACTCTGTTTTCGGCTCAAGCTTCTTCCGTGCATCCTTTGTCACATGGCAGTATACCGATGAGCCAAAGATCCTGAAGTGACCCACATCTGCTCTCTTACCAGAGAAAGCTTCCTCTCGTGTCTTCATTCCAAGTATGTGATGCGAGCTTCTATTCTGCAAATAGACCACCGTGTTTCATGCCTCAGCCCACAAGTGAAGACACGAAAGTTTTGTTCTTCCTCTCGGCCACCCCATTCTGTTGTGGGTTATGAGGTGTCGTCAACTCTCGTTTAATTCCTTCCACTGCACAGAAGTCCTTAAACTCTTGAGAGACATATTCTCCACGTTTTCACTTTTGAAGGCCTTGATCTTCTTCCCTGACTGTTTCTCGACCAAAGCTTTGAACTCACAAAACTTTATGAAGGTTTGGTCCTTCTCCAGCATGAAATAAATCCATCGTTTATGAGAATAATCATCAATGTAAATCACATAATACCTTTGCTTCGCTGTGGATGCTATCGAGAATGGTCCACACACATCAGTATGAACTCGCTCTAAGATAGCCTCTTCTCGACTGTCTTGATCATGAAAGGAAGACTTGGTGTACTTTCCCAAGGTACAAACTTTACATGTGTCAACTTGCTCAAGTTTAACTTTGTGAAGTCCAGTAGATATCTGCTGCATTATCTTCAAGGCCCCATGATGCAAATGGCCCAATTGCCTGTGCCACAACTCGCCAATGTCTTGGCTTTGCACAAATTCTGCTTTCTAACTCAATGCTGCACAATGATCTACCTCTAGCTTATAGAGATTCTTCACCCGAATCCCTATCCTCTTGGTCTGACCCATGGCTATGTGTCTTAGGAACGCCTTTCCTTTAATGAAGACAACATCGTAGTCTTCTAGTCCTCCAACATCGCAACCAATACCAAGTCCTTCTTCAGTCTAGGCACATACATCAAATCTGTCAAGGTGAGAGGAGCTCCATGCTTCCTCTGAAAAGAAACTGTGCCCACTCCTGAAACACTATACCTTCCATCGTCACCCATCTCTATGCGCATCTTGAGGTATTTCTCCTCCAAGGCACTGAATAAATTTTTATCACCGGTCATGTGGAATGAGGCTCTAATGTCAAGATACCAGACACAACCCATCATCGATGACACCATGCATGCGATGAGGGTAAAGTCCATTTCAAATTGAGAGGCTAATGCCTCCTTCCAATCCTTTTGACGATCCCTTCTTGGAATTCTTCGATGGGCAATTAGTTGCATAATGTCCCATCTCATGACAATTAAAGCATCTCACTTTAGACTTTTCAACCTTCTTCCCTCCATGAGAAGAATTCGATTTGGAATTGGGAGCCTTCCCCTTCCCTTTCCTTGCCTTACTTGCTAAGGCCAGATTTTCTTCATCATCATTCTTGGATGAAGAACCATCTCATGTGCTCCTCTTGATCTCCTCCTGCATGAGATCTGACCACAATCATTCCCAATCTGTCATTTTCTCCCTTCCATTCACAGAGTCCTGGTAGCTATTCCAGCTCTTTGGAAGGCCAAGGAGAACGAAGCTCACCATATCATCATCAAAAGTAGTTATTCCCACACTGCTAAGCTCATCTCTGCAGGTGGTGAGCTTGTTCAGATATGTGGAAATAGTATCGCCCTTCTCCATCTAGATTCTTTGAATCTTATCCTTAAGCGCTAATTTCCTATGGTCACTATTGTTTTGTTAGAGGTCCTTCAATGTCTTCGACATTGAAAATGGAGAAACCTTCCCATGGAGACTCGAGACAATATGGTCTTGAACTCCCTCAAGGATGATCCGTCTTGCCTTTGCCACACACTTCTTCCACTTAGCCAAGTCTTGTGCATTAGTTGAAGTTGGGTTTTGGATTTCTTGATTAATGAATTCCTTCAAACCATTGTCTTCTAATTCAGCCTCCATGTGATCTTTCTATGCCATGTAATTCGAGCTACCATCAAAGGCATACTCGAGTCTCAAGCCATTGAACGCCATTGGCCAACCTTGAAGTATGATAAGAATTCAATTTTTGCACCTACAACCTCGAACTTCAAACCTCGAATTCTCTTCTCAGTATACTATTGACAACTCTGATAACCTTTGCTCTGATACCATGTAGAAATTCTGACTGTGGATTAACCTGATAATGCAATATTACCAAAGCAAAATACTTTAACCTACTTCTACAATCAATTTGCGGAAGCTTAAAATATTTGAGCAAGATCAAGATGAACACATATAACGAGAAGAAGAATTAATGCACATGAAACACAGAACAATACTTGGGGGAAAGCCTCAGCTAAAAACCCCACTATCTGTATTATCATACAAGTGGAAATATCTCAGAATTACACAAAGCCTTAGCTCTCACAGCTAGCCAGCTCTTAGTACAATCCTCACAGATGCTCACAGGCAAAATAGACTTCTCATTAGCTTTCTCCTTTGCCCTCCAAGCTCCTATTTCCTTGTGTAGTTCCTCTTGGGTGATCCTATTGGTTGGCAGGTACAACCGATAGTTTTTAGGTGTATCAGTGTACCCCGACACTTCCAATATCATCTCGACATTGGGTGAATTTTGTCAATTACTTTGGAATTGAGTCACCCTTCTCCATCTTGATCTTTCTGAGCTTGTCCTTCAGTGCCGGCTTCCTATGGTCACTGCTATTTTGAAACAATTTTGTCAATGCCTTCCACATTGCAAATGGAATTTCCTTACCATGGAGATTTGAGACAATATGATCTCGAACTCCTTCTAGGATAATCCTTCTCACCTTTGCCACACACTTTCTCCATTCAGCCATATCTTTAGCATAAGGTGATGGAGGCTTCAGCATATCATGATCTATGAATTCCTTCTAAGCTATGTAATTCGAGTTGCTCTCTAGCGCATACTCAAGTCTCAAACTGTAGAACAACATTGTGTTGACTCTGAAGTATGAAACTGAAAATTTGATTTCACGTGCAAAACAAACTCGTATTCTCCTCTTCTATAGTGACTTCGGTTCCAATACCATGTAGATTTTTCCTGTCGATGAAATCACAAAGGAGAAAAGGAATAATTTCAACCGCACATAACACAATATTTTTCTGTGAAAACCAACAGCTAAAAACCCCACTATCTTTATATTGCATTAACCAGAAGATATGAGAATAAAATACAATGCTTGTTCAACCCGAACAATCTTTTCATAAGTAAAAACTATCTCACTACTTCAAAAACCAGCTCAAGGCAATACTTAGCCAAATTTGATGCCTGCCAAGCTCCTACTTCATTGTGTAGTTTCCAAGGGAATTAGCCCATATTTAATTGGGAAATTGCTCACTCATAACTGTGCAATCCATCCATAAGCTTTCTATTGATTGCATGCATCACTTATTTAATTTAGATGAATTTACAACTAATAGCACATTGTCCTTGAACTCTATCTCAACTAGGTCTTCATCTAAACTAACATGCATGAGCTATTTTGAGTGAATTATCAATTATCTGATTGATCATTGTATGTGAATTAAATCCAATTTAATTCGCTTGACCACTCTCTAGTTCCTCCAACAATTAAAACTAGTTTAACTGAATTTAACTCAATTAAACTAAATTAAATAATTACAACTCAATAAGAGCTCAACCTGGGCCCCTAAAATTTAGGGATCACTCTACATGAATCTAGATAGATTTCCAACTCGAATTTACTGAGCCAACTAAGTTAACTTAACTTAGTTAACTACTACAATCTGATATGAGAATAGAATTACAATTTAATTCCCAATTTATTTCAAGGATAAATTAAATTATGATTTTCTTGTTTCTATTTTTAATAGAGGGCTTTCTTGTGTTGCTTCCTTCTCTGCCTCTGCCTCTGTCTCTGTTTTTTTTTTGTGGGTTTCCTTCTCAGCGTTTGCCTCTATCTCTGTCAATTTCAATTCTTTACTAAGTTGTGCTGCTGCAAACAAGTAGCCTTCCACTTGGTTTTCAGACTAAAGTGGGCTTCTCTTATTGAATAGCATCATGTCAATATGATGTTTCTTTTGCATCATCTGAAACCATTCATCATTAGTCAACAAGTCTTCATCAAATTTTACGTCGGCAATATTATTTGTTGGAGTTACCATAGCATTGAGTACTCCAAGAGAAGTTTCACTTTCATCAACAAGCTCTATTGTTGGATTCATCAAATTATCACCAACAAGTTCTGTTGTTGGATACACCAAATTTTCGTCAGCAAGCTTTGTTGTTGGATTCACCAAGTTTTCATCAACAATCTTTGTTGCTTGTTTCAATAAATTGTCATTAGCAAGCTCTACTACTGAAATCACCAAAATTTCATCAGCAAGCTTTGTTGCTAGTTTCACCAAATTTTCTTGCATTTGTGGTTGTGCATAGTGGGGTTCACAAACATCTATGTGCTCCTTCTTTGCTTCTTCTGCAAAATCTTCACGCATCATCTATTTGTGGCTGAGCATAGTGGATTCACCAAATTTTCATTTCATTGTATATCTGCTATTATAGATCCACCTTCATCTTCAACTTGAATATCCCCCTTACACGAAAAATCCTCTCAAGGGTATCCCAATCCTGCTTGGTTGTCTTGGCAGCTGAAGTGAGGGGAAGAATGTTGTCAGTAATAGGTTCTTTATGCATTTTAATGCGAAGGCATCATTTTGCCTCTTCATTTTCAAATCTAAAAAGATCTCAAACATCTCTAAGTTTCGCTTTAACCTTTCTAGCCTCTTAGCTTTTCCCATTTGTTGAACATTGGCTAACTATAGCTTAACAAGCAAATGCACTTGCATACATAGCACTTGTTTGGAACAAAAATATCTTTGTGATAACTTCTTTGTTGCTAACTTCGAAAAAAATGAGTCTACAAATTTTCACAAAAACAATACTTTCACAAAAGCTTTTAAAAAAAAATACAATGCCCATAACCAATTACAACAATACAATGTCCTCTTCTTTAAAAAATAAATTAATAAAACCTTTGTTTTTTTCAATAACGAAACCCCAATTTAAAAAAAAAACATTTGAAACCATACACCGCCCCTTTTTTATAACAATTTTAAAGTTAAAAAAAAAAAATGCTTTCAATAAATAACAAATTGATTTGAACCATACTTCTTAAAACAATCAATGAAGCCCCTTAAAATAATACCAAAATTCCTTTTTTAAAGTATCTTCCTTTTTAAAATACTTCTTGCTTCTTTTTTTTTAAATGAAACCCCTTTTTACATGAAACACCTCCTTCTTTTTAAATTGCACTTTCGATATTGACGGAAAAAGTGTTTTATTTTTGAATTGATTTCATATAAATCTTGGATGAGATTCAAACCTTTGAACAATTCGGGTTGGCTTATAATTCGTTTGACTTTCATATAAAACAACTTTGTTTGTCACTTCATGAAGCTAACAATTCACGACACCTTTTGAAACAACGCTCTTCCTTTTTAAAATGTTGAATCCTCTTTTGCACAGATCCGATGGCATTTTCTGCGGAGTTTTGTGCACTCCTTCAACTCACGGGATGTGTCAATGTTAATAAGATTAAAATTTTCACAAGGGCGCACTTCTACGAAAAATTCACAATACTCAAGTGGATTGGAACAATGCCCCTTTTTTAAATCTCCTTTCAAAAAAAATTCCATTTTTAAAATTTTTAAACAAAAGCCTTGCAAATGGAGCAACACTTCTTTCAAATTCCATTTTTCAATACCCTACTTAAAATATTAAGTAGTGATAATATTTTAAAAAAGGTTTCAAACCCCCTTGGATGGAATATCATGAAACGAGCGTCTTAAAAATATCATGAAACGAAGCCACTTAAAAAAGAAAACTAACGTGAAGGTTTCCTCCTTGAAAAACAAACACGGGTGTATAAATTTTTGTCATGTAGTGAGCCTTTTATGATTCGAAAACGCATCAGAAAACACATCAACCTTTTGACGAGAATTCGAAAAAAACCATGAACCTTTTCACCTTCAAAATTCTTGGACGGACTTCGTTTTTTCATTGTTATAAAAAATTGCTTTATCCGGATTTGGGCCGTTATAATCGATGTCTGGTAATTAAGGAGCGTTCGAGAGTCTAATTCTAACTATTTTTTAGGTGTTAAAATCATTCATCTAAATGTCCTAGTTCAGTTTAGTTGAATTTCATTCTAGTTATTTATTGCTGATGTTTCCAATGTAATCTTATTTAACTTATTTATAATATTGAGAAGAGCAATCTTTTGCTTGACTTTTTCTTTCCATTCTTTTTCATTCTTCATAATATTTATGTGAACTTGATACTATGACAGAGAATTGAAGAGAAATCATGGAGCAGAGGATTGATCTTCTCAATATTACAAATAAGTTAAATAAGATTGCATTGGAAACATTAGTAATAAATGACAACAGTGAAACTCGACTACACTGAACTAGGACATTTGGATGAACAGATTTGACACCAAACACGTGGTTGGAATTAGATTCTCCAACAATATACTATTTCAAAATAAACATACTTATTTCCAAGATTTTTTTTTATTAATAATTATTTAAAATAAAATTATAACTTAATTCATTTTTATAACTTTGATAATATTATATATATGTTTTGATGTATATCAAAATTTACCGGCCATTTAATTTATTATAATAATCTATTTAGTAACATTACACTACCCATAACCATAACCAATCTTCTATTTCAATCTTAACAATATCCGTTGGCAATTTTTTTTCATGGCCAAGTCTAACGTACAATGGGAGCGATTGTGAAGATCAGACATGGGCCAAGTTCTAACTTCAGATGTTGTAGGTTTTCTAAATATAAACTTGACAAGTTCATCCAGCTATGCGAGGGTTTCTACTATCGTATTGAACCCATCGTCTCATGTTGGCTCCGTCACACGGAAAGTTGGTGTCTTGACTTGCAGAAAACGCTCTCGGTGTTGAGAGTGCTATGGATTTTAACTGAATTCTATGGTTGTAGAAAAGGAGAGGTGATGAATAAGTCAAGACGAGGGTTGCGGTGAAAGACTGAAGAGATGCACATATTCTTTGCCGGAAAAAGGATTGAGGTGGATAGTTTTTTGGGAAGATGCAGAGTTGGTTGCGATACAACAACAGAGAGCTAGAAGGACTAACCCATAATATTTGACGGAAGAATCACCTCACCTGAAAAGATAACTTTTCACACTTCTTGGACACTAGGAGCCTACGTATTATTTTTTCTTACAACAGTTCTTTCTGAGTTATATTGAATAGCAATGCTAGACACAAAGACTGGATGGAGGAACAACTTCAACACTTGACCGTGCACAAGAACTACTAAGACTAAATGATACCTCTCAGGGAAGGGACTAAGAATGCTACTCTACTGAAAGAACGCTTGACCGTGTATTGGAGCTACTGAGACAAAAAGACACCTCTCAAGGAGGAGTCTGGGATTACTACATTTCTAAAGGAAGATAACGTGTTTTCGTTTTTATTATAGAATTATCAACACAGGGACAACTTGTAAAGGAGACCATCGATTAAGGTCACAATGGAACATAGGGAGAGAGTAGGATACACATTTAGGCAACAACATTAATTCATTAAAGAGTTTGTCAGAAAAGAGATAGGAACTTTTTATGTAAGGATTGGTCCAGAAATTAGAAAGGGAACTGAAGATATTACGATAAGATTAGAGGGAAAGATTCACAATGGAAGTGGAGAGGCCAAAATTGTCTAAAAGTTTATTGGCTGGAAGCAAAGATATTGGATCGCGCGACGAGGTTGCTGGGTAGCTATTATCTCAAGATTTTTTTGATTTTTTGGCTCTCCAAGTGAAGAGGACATAGTTGTACGATCTTTATAGGGATGGTTGGGATTTGCTAAGGAGAAGTTGTTAGGGATGGTTGGGATTTGCTAAGGAGAAGTTGTTAGACCAGAGCATACATAACACACAGTGGATTTATACTCAGAGACTTAGATGGCCATAGCAGAGAATAATTCACAGAGATAGACAAATGGAGAAACAACAAGATTACTTAGTCATAAATAGTGGAATAGATAAAACAATCACTAGAGAACAAAAATCACTTTTCATTACATAATAGGCTTGGGCCTTGGCTTGCTTTCCTTGGCCAGAGAAATTACGAATTTATAGAGGAAAAAGAAGGATCTAGAATCCTGTATGTAATTCAGATGGAGATCTGGAATGACCTAGAAACCAATGGCGGTGTAGGAGGATCTAGAATCCTGCATGTGATTCTAGAAACTAATGGTGGTGTAGAAAGATCTAGAATCCTGGAGATCTGCAAAGATCTGATCTAGAATCCTCCGTGAATTTGGCTTCACACTTAACATTCTCGCTCTTGAAGCCAAATAAGAGTCATCAAGTCACACCGAGTACTACCATGCCTCTACATAACTCATGTTTATTTCGTGGTAGAATCTTAGTGAGCATATCAGCAGGGTTCCTATCTGTATGGATCTTTTCCAAGGATAACTGTTCTTCCTCCAACACATGTCAGATCTGATGGTACCCTAAGTCAATGTGCTTGGTTTTTAAATGAAATGTTGGGTTTTTCGCCAAGTGAATGGCAGTTTGACTATCACAATATAACACATACTTGTCCTGCTTTATTCCTATCTCTCCTAGGAATCGCTGTATCCACAACATTTCTTTACAAGCATATGTTGCAGCTATGTACTCTGCTTATGTTGTAGAGAGGGCTACTATTCTTTGTAGCCTTGACACCCAAGATATTGTTGCACCTACAAATGTATACAAATAACCTGTAGTGGACTCTCTGGTATCCATATCTCCAGCCATATCCGCATCTGTAAATCCTTCAAGCACAGTCTCATCATGACCAAAACGTAAACAATAATGACTAGTACCCTTGAGATACCTTAAAATACATTTTACTGCTAGACAATGTTGTTTGCTTGGATTGGCAAGGAACCTGCTCAATACTCCTACTGAATATGCAATGCATAGTTGTGTGCATACCATGGCATACATTACGCTGCCAACTGCTGAAGCATAAGGAATTTTGCTCATCTCTTCTTTCTCTTTGTCATTACTAGGACATAATTTAGTACTCAGCTTGAAGTGGGCTGCAAGGGGTGTACCATTTGGCTTGGCATCCTTCATATTAAACCTGTCAAGCACCTTCTTGATATATTTTTCTTATGACAACCACAACCTTTTGTTTTTCCCGTCACGCATAATCTACATGCACAATATCTGTTGTGCTGGTCCCAAATCCTTCATTGCAAATTTGCTACCCAAATCTTTCTTCAACCTATTGATCTTATTCTTATGATGTCCAACAATCAACATGTCATCTACATATAACAATAATATGATATACTTTCCTTGATCATACCTCTTGATATAGACACAATGGTCAGCTTCCAACCTCTGAAAACCATGTTCCAACATAAATGAATCAAATTTCTTGTACCATTGTCGAGGTGCCTATTTCAACCCATAGAGACTCTTCTTCAACCTACAAACAAGGCCTTCTTTGCCTTTTTCTATGAAGCCTTCTGGCACTCCATATAAATTTCTTCCTCCAATTCACCATGAAGGAAAGCAGTTTTTACATCTAACTGTTCACATTCTAGGTCTAAAGCATCAACTAGACCAAGAATGACTCTAATGGATGACACTTTAACAACAGGTGAGAAAATTTCAGTGAATTCAATACCTTCTTTTTGGGCAAAACCTTTCACCGCCAGTCTTGCTTTATACCTCTCCTTCTTTTTGTCACCTTCATGCTTAATCTTGTACACCCATTTGTTTTGTAGAGCCTTTCTACCTTTTGGGAGGTTTACCAACTCCCAAGTTTTATTTTCCTACAAAGAGTTCATTTCTTCTTCCATTGCTTTCTTCCATTCTTTACTGTGCTCGACTTTACAAGCTTCTTGAAAACAATTAGGTTCACCTTCATCAGTCAACAAAATATAGTTTGAAGGAGGATACTTTTGTGAAGGCTTATGAGGCCTAGAAGATCTGCGAACCATGGTGGTGCATTATCAGGTTGAATCTCCTGTAAAGGTTCCTGCAAGATTCCTTCTTCTTGTTGTTCATTATTTTCCACTTGTTGTTCTTCATGCTCCTGAATTTGCTATTTTTTTCTTGTATTGGTGGTATGCTTTCCTGCTGCTCTTCAAACCTGTTAATAACCTTCTTGACCTCCAACTCACCTACAGTCCTCTTGAACATTTCTGACTCATTAAATATAACATCCCTGCTTCTAATAATTTTATGTTTGACTGGATCCCATAGAGGATAACCAAGATCTTCATCCACATATCCCAAAAAAATGCATTTCATATATTTATCATCTAGCTTAGTTCTATTTTCTTTGGGAATATGTACGAATGCTTCATATCCAAAGATTTTCAAGTGAGAATAATTCAAATTCTTACCAATCCAAACTTCTTCAGGGATACCACCATCCAAGGCTGTAGTTGGAGATCTATTTATGAGGTAGCAAGTGGTCATCACTGCTTCAGCCCAAAAATTCTTCTCCAAACTGGAATTGGACAACATACTTCGCACATTTTCCATAATTGTGCGATTCATCCTTTCTACGACACCATTTTTTTGAGGAGTACTAGGCACAGTCTTATCATGCTTTATGCCAAACCTGTTACAGTATTCCTTAAATGCATTTGAGCAATATTCTCCAGCATTATCTGTTCTTAAACACTTCAAAAATTTGTTAGTCTCTCTTTCAACAACAACATGGAATTTTTGAAATATTCCAAACACTTCACTTTTTTTTTCATAGGATATGCCCAAACTTTCCTGGATGCATCATCTATAAATGTTACAAAATATGATGCTCCTCCTAATGATTTGATGTTAACAGACCCAAACACATCCGAGTGTATTAATTCTAGCACATTTTTCTTTCTGTCATGGCCACCTCTAAGGAATGAAACCCTTCTTTGTCTACCATATATACAATGCTCACAAAGATCAAGACTGTAGGATTTCAAACATGGAAATAAATTTTTACCAATTAGGATTTTTAAGCCATTCTCGCTCATGTGACCACAAATCTGCTGAATTTCCTTCTGTTGTGATAGCAACCAAATCTGATTTTCCTATCAATGTCTTCAATGTGTATAATGTTCCTGTCTTGAGTCCTTTGGCCACAACCAATGCACCTTTGCTAATTTTCCAGCCTCCTTTTCCAAAGCTTGTCAAATAGCCTTCATCATTCAGTGATCCCATAGAGACTAAACTCATGCGCATTTCTGGTACATGCCTGACCTGTTTCAATAATATATCTTGTCCATATTTCATCTTGATCTGGACATCTCCCACTCCAACAATACTACAAAAATGAGTATTCCCCAAATGCGCTCTACCATAATCACCAAGATTATATGAAACAAAACTATCTTTGCATGGGGTTACATGGTGAGATGCCCCAGAGTCAAGGATCCAATCAAAGCTACTGTTAGATCTATATACACATGCATCCTCTACTGAAATAGTAAACAACACATCACCATCTATGGCTACAGCAGTAGTCTTACCTTCATTTGTGCCTACCTCTCCTTGATTTTGATCAGTATCTCGATCTTGATTGTCCTTGCCGGCCTCGATCCATTCTCCTACCACGATCAGCTAGAGCCAGAGCCTCTCCTCCCTGGTTTTCCGCAATTGACTTGCGTCGTAGCTCCTCATTCACTAAATTGCTGCTGACATCATCAAACTTCAGGGTCCCTGTAGTTGTTGAAGTGCTCATAGATACAATTAAATTTTCCCAGCTATTTGGCATAGAACACATTAGCAAAATAGCTCTAATTTCATCATCTAAAATGATTTTAATAGAGGCAAGTTGATTAGTAGTAATATTAAATGCATTCAAGTGCTCAACAACTGAAGCACCCTCCTTCATTTTGAGATTATAAAGCTTCTTCATCAAGAACACTTTGTTTGATGTCGTGTTCTTCTCATATAGATCATGGAGCTTCTTCCATAATCCTTCTGCCGTCTTTTCTCTAGACACATTGAAATAAACATTCTTTGCTAAACATTGGCGGATTGTTGCAATCGCCTTTCTATCTAGCTTATTCCACTCTTCATTTGTCATCGATGAGGGTTCCTTTGCTGTGCCCTCAATCGGCGAGTACTGATCCTTTAAAATCAATATATCCTCCATCTATGATTTCCATAGGGCAAAATTAGCCCCGCTCAACTTCTCCATATCTGTAAGTGTTATCTCCATTTTCAATCAAATTCACACCCCAAAACACAAAAACTCCACTTAAAAATAAAGCTTTAATTATTACTCTTTAAAATTTAGTAATAATGACCTTCCTCCTTTTAAAGTACCCTTTTCAAAATTCCTGCTCCTTCTTAAAATCTACTTTTCAAAATTCCAACATATAATTATATATGTTCCATAATAAATATAAAAACATATATAATTTTTTAACCTTTTCACATTTCACACATACATATGTTGGTTTGAAAAAAAAACTTGACGTATACGTGCAAGCTTGATGTAAAAAAAAACTTACAAACACCACATTTCAACTCCAATCTCCACGGATGTCCACTTTTCAAACTCCAGCAACACATTTCAACATAGGTCCATGACCTTGATTTTCTTGCAGCGACTGTCTTTTAGTTCCAGCATTCCTCAACTATTTCCTGGACAGATCCTTCAATAGCTCTAGGGGTAACAACCAACGTTTTAACGAACGCTGTGAGAGCAAGGCGATGGCACTAAGTGGCTTGCACGGTGGATATTCGAACTTGGCTCTGATACGAGTTGTTGGAAACACGATTTCCATGACACCAAAACTCGCAGATGTTAGTAAACAAACACATCACTAGTGTTAAGCACATGCCACGAAACACACGAGAGCGTTGGATCAACACTGCCATTAACGGGGAGTGCAACAATCTCCCCCCTCAATGCGAGCTAGGTGTGTTTCGAACTCGAGACCTTTGGCTCTAATTATGACAAGATTAGAGGGAAAGATTCACAATGGAAGCAGAGAGGCCAAAATTGTCTGAAAGTTTATTGGCTGGAAGCAGGGATACTAGATCACGCGACGAGGTTGCTAGGTAGCTATTATCTCAGGATTTTTTTGAATTTTTGGCTCTCCAAGTGAAGAGGACATAGTTGTACGATCTTTATAGGGATGGTTGGGATTTGGTAAGGAGAAGTCACTAATGTAGAGGTGTTCGATCTCTCACAGGTGTCTAGGAGGGTCAATGGTACACTCACTAACACTTACTGACATTTTCCTTTTGAGCAGGGTGCGTGACACTTTAAAACTTTTGTTTGCATTAATTCTTTTGTATAAGGACCTGGCCTAGTGGCTGAGTGGTCTTACGTGGCCAGAGGGATGAAAGGCTACTGAAGTGGAAACAATTCACCACTATAGTCGGATAAGTTTCTAGGCCCGACTCAATCAATTGATGCATCTTCATCGATGATTGACTGAACAAGGAGGGCACGGGGCATTGTTTACTACTAACGAAGACACATGGAGGCCATGTTTGGATTACATTCATTCTATCTGGAATCGTTAGTGGAGATTACGATATAGACCAAATAGGAGGCTCTGTCCCACGAAACCTCCATTCCACAAACTCCATTAGAGATTCCTCTGCATGACATTGAGAACATTTCTCTACCACGAGGGGAATGAAAAAACTAGACAGGATACAGGGTGGGAGGTGCTCATTCATGAAAAAATAACAAGGCACTGAAAGCGGACACAGGGGAGACACTGCTCACTCTTGGGGTGGATTCATATTGGTAAAGTTTGGAGAGACTGAAACTGAAGGCTCTTGTGGGTCGGTGGCACCATTTGAGGATGAATGGAGAGTAGATTAAATGTTGGGTGGAGACTTCGTGGTTTTCGACACTGAAATATTGACCAAAAATTAACATGTTGTCCAACGGGTGAATCTGCTTCCATTTCCTGTGCACTGAGGACTCATAGCTTATTCTAGCATCACTTTGGGTGAAGGGTAAATGGGTCTTGATGGTGCAATGAGGAAGAGCTGACTTTGATCATTCAGGGAGGTTACAAGGCGAAACTTAGCCTAGGCAAAATTACTTGGGATGCCCCATGAGATTTCGAACGAGGCAACTATTAGGGAAGTAGAAAATCATATTAGCAAGTTTTACTATCGGGATGGGGGGAGTTTCGAACAATTGGACAAGTGGATGGATTGGGTCCTGGTCAAAATGGATTAAAGGAGGGCTTTGGTGGCAGAATTAGAGATCATTGCAGGGAAAATATGTTATCAAAATCTCCATAGATTACTGGGGGATTCCCTTTTGTTGCTTAATCTCCCACAAGACAGGGCATTTAAGCATGTATGCATTAGGATATTCTCTGTGGGAGGACATAATAGCTTGATGACACTAGCAAATATTGAACAGTTGGCCATAGAAGGCTCACGAAAATAGGTAACTCTTTATATCTGAAAGAATGTGATATCAATAAAAATCTTCAATCAGAATCTATTTACAACATGTCTCTTGATAGTTTGGATAATACATGTTTGGGTGAGGATTTCATTCTTCCTGATCCTAGGTTTTTTTATGGACCGATGTAAACCTGTTTTTCAGTTGTTCCATCCTATGGAACGATTGCTCGACCTCGGGGATGGGGGGGAATTATTTGGAACCTAGTCCACCTCATATACCTTTCTAAGAAGGAGGGTCATATTTTCTTTGGGCCTGGATGGTCTACCAAAGGTCCTAATTTCTGGAAAACCATTGTCAATCCTATGGGTGACCCCATTTCTTTGGATAAGGAAATTGAGATACTATCACAATCCTAGAGCTATGGTATGGAACCCCTTAAAATCAGGAGGTCCTTCTTCCAACTAGGGAAGGGGAAGTATGTGGCAGCGCACCCTAGGCCTTCTACAAACAAGAAAAAGAGTGTTGTACAATACAATAAAATATATTCATGCAACCATTCTCTCCCCTTTTCTCATGAATCGGGTGATTCTTTGATGGGTGGCACATTAGAATAATATGAATTTTTTTTTGGGAAGTGTCTTGATGAACAGTCCCACACTTTCTAGGTCCTTAGATGGGATACACATGTATCACAAATGCCTCCATGATCATTTTGTCTCTGAACATTTAGGGCTTGGGTGCGACCCATAAAGCGCGAGCACTCAAGGAATTGGTCTAAATATACAACCCCTCTATTATTTTTCTTCAGGAAACCATGTGAACTAGAGAGATTTCATGGTCTACTATGATTTTTTTCTGACTCAAAAGGTTTGTTTGCGCATCTGATGCAAAGGGTCACTTTGGTGGTCTCAGAGCGATGTGGAACCCTAAGCACTTCTCCTTACTTGATTTATGTATTGATGTAGGCAATCTCCTGAGTGTGCATCTACTGGGATCCACTCATACAATCCATCTCATAAATATCTATGAATTGTGTGTTGGTAGGTATACATTCTAAGAGAAAATTGGAGCTTTTGGTACATTCGGTTTACATTCTATCATTATGTTTGGGGACCTCAACTTTTCTGTGGGAAGGTAGGAAATATGGGGGTCAAAAGCCATAGAGGATTCACTATCAAATTTCTTTCTGGATATGATGGACTCCTTTTCTCTGTGTGACATAATCTCGGAGTCCATTGCCCCGACATGGCGGAATGACTGTACACATGTGGAGGGAAGTTCAAAGCAACTAGATCTCTTTCTCATCAACTAGTAATTGATAGGGTTGTTGAAGGGGGTAAATTCGATGGTCAACCCCTCATTTCTATTTGACCACCAACCAATCACTTTGTCATTGGAGGGATGGGAACAAAAGAGGAACTTCCCATTCAAATTTAACTCCACCTAGCTACAAAATGTTGATTTCAATTCATTGGTGAATGAAGTATGGAGATGACTGATCCTCCCTTCACCAGGTGGGCAGATGGGGAAAATAGTCTCAAAGCTTCGGTGTCTTAAAATGGAGGTATGGATATGGTCAAAAAGAGAAAACAAATAGAATACAAGTCCCTTACAGATATCGAAACAACATTACGATACTTAATGACCTTGAAGATCCATTATCTTTCTCCAATCTATACAAGAGGAAAGCCATTGAACTCGAAGGGGAAAAGAATAAGATTTTGTTGGTACAAGAATCAGAAAGGAGATTAAAGAGTAGGACAATATGGGTGGTGGTCAGGGACAAAAACACCAAATTTTTTCATGCATGGGCAAATAGCAAGAAACAGAGAAATGTTATAAGGGGCATCATAGGTACAGATGGGAAACAACTATTTGAACACAACAACATAGAAGGGGAGGCATTCAGAAATTTTATAATTCAATATGAAGCAAGGGGATAGAACTACATTGCATAACAAGAAATCATACAATATTTTCCCCACATGTTTAAACAAGAGGAAAATGAGATATTGGGAACACCGATCCATAAAGAAGAGATCATGGAAGTAATTTAGGCTAGTGCGAAAGAAAAAATCTTAGGGAGGGTTGGTTGGGGAGTAGAATTGTTTCACCATTTCTAGGAACTTATGGTACCAGATATTATTCTAGTTGCAGAAGAATATTGAACCAAAAAACACATTTTAGGGACTTTGAATGTTGCGTTCATTGCATTAATTCCTAACAAGGATCACTCGATAACTTTATCATACTATAGATCCATTTCTCTGTGCAATGCAATTTACAATATTATCTCAAAATTGATTGCAATGAGGATCAAGAAGAACCTATCCACTTACATCTACCCCAAACAATTTGGATTTTTTGATGGAAAACAAATATAGGATGCTATTGGAATAGCACATGAATGGCTACACTCCTTGAAGGCTAGAAAGAGGAACGTGAGCATGATCAAAGTGGAATTGATCAAGGCTTATCACTACATTGACTAGGAGTTTTTGAGAATCATATTATATAAGGTGGGAATTTCTACAAGTAACATAGGTTGGATCACCGCATTTATATAGACAACGAACTTTGCAATTATTATAAACAGTTTCCCATCTTGTTTCTTTAGGGTTCACTGAGGACTCCATCAAGGATTTGCATTATCAAAACTTCTAGTTCTACTAGTTATGGACTACCTGATCTGCAAGCTGAGAGACGAAAAAGGCAACCATAGAATTAAGGGAGTGAAGGTACTGAAGAAAATGCATGTCACAAATCTAATGTTTGTTGATGACCTTCTATTTGGGGGCATGGATTATAATGGGAATCGGGAGGCAATCTAACAAATTATCATGTCATTTAGCCAGGCATCAGGCCTATACATGAGCAAAACCAAATCAGTATTGATCATGGACGACAAGGAAAATCCTTGGTGCAGGGAGATTTCCAATTTATTTGGGGTCTCTGTGACAAATCTGGAAGAGAGCATCAAATACCTGGGATTCCAATTAAAGGAAAAAAAGTACAACAACAAAGTCTGGGAATGGTTGCTTGAAATTTTAACAAAAAATCAATTGGGTGAGCACATAATTGGCTCACTATAGGTGGTTGATTAACACTAGTCAGATTCATCCTTCAGAACATCTAAATGTTTTAGATGCATTTATTTATGCTTCCTATGGAGGTCCGTCACAAGATTGATGAGATTATGGCAAGATTCATTTGGTCAAGAATTTAATTGAAGCGGAAGATACACCCTATAAGATGGAAGGCCATAGCTAGACCGACTGATGTGGGGGAATGGGGTATTTTGAACACTCACAATTTTAATTGTTCCTTAATCATAAAATGTTTGTGGAGAGAAACAAATGATAATGGTATTTGGGGTCAAATCATTAGAGACAAATACATGAAAGGAAAAACCTTCTCAATATGGACCAGGATAGGGGCAAGAAGGACCTTGGGAGAATCTTATATCTGGAGGAGTATGCCGAAAAATTTCCATTGGTATTGGGGTTTATGCAATGGGAAATTAGAGATGGAAGACAGGCGGAGGTTGGGTTGGATGTAATGAAGGGCTTTGTTGGTAATGACTCCCTTTTGTCTGTCCTTTTCAACATGCTCCACAACAAGGGCATCTTTAACTATGCACATATCACTTGCAGGAACAACCGATTCATCTACAAACACGCATGGATGAGGGCTACAAACATTGGCTTTATCAGTAACTTGGCTATTGAGTGGGAAGCTTTTCTCACAAATTTGTATGAATCACGTTTATGCATTGGCGAAGGTGAAGACATAATGAAGTGGGAAGGATCAAACAGAAAAGGACAACTAAAAGTCAATGACATATACAATACCCTTCCATTGGATGAGAAAATATTTCAATTCAATTCATGGCTCAAAGCCACGTGGCGGTGGAAGATAACAAAAACTTATTTGTTTTTTTGGCTGGCCATTCACAAAAGAGTGCTTACATGGAATAAATTAAAAGTAGATGCTTTCAAGGCCTGGGTATATTATCCATGTGTAGGAAACAAGAAGAGGAGACAGACCACCTATTTATTGGATGTTCATTTGCTAGGGAGGTGTGGGTAGGGATGATGGACTTCCTAAAACTTGATGGCTTGGGAACACAACAAACATTGAACAATTGTTTCTTCTCTTGGTTCAAGTACCAACTAGAGCATCACACTCTCCCCTTCTACATCATTTGGACAATATGGCACAACCGGAATGCATGGCTATTCGAACAAAAGATACCTATGGTTAGGGAGGCGGTACTAAAGATCATCACATATTTTTCTGAGATTGGCCCCAAGAAGACAGTGCAAAAAAAAAAAGAAAAATGATATATAAGAACATTAAGGGAAAATATCCAAGAGGATATTTTGATGGGGCTGGCTAACAGAGAAGGTGTGGATGTTGAGCTATCATCATTCTGGAGCTGGGATGATACTGCCATTTTTGGTGGAAGGGAGGTTGGGGGTCAAATAGTAGAGTTGAGATCATTGCACTGTACGGTGTCCTCGACTTTGAAAAATGGTTGGGTTTGGAAAAAATCTTCATCCATGGAGATGCCAAGAGCATCATAGATTGGGTCAAAGATTTTACTCAATCTAGTCCACACATTTTGTCCAACTAGATGAGCCGCATCAGAAACTTGGCAACCAACTTTCAGAGCATTTCGTTCACACATATATACATAGAGCAGAACCGGGTAGTTGAGCTTCTCTCAAAGAGGGGTATCGACTCAAAGACAAGTAAGTATCATTTCGTGGCATATGTATAAGACAAACTTATGAATGTTGGGTGTAACAATTCCATATAGGGAACTCATTCACAATTTTTTTATGATCGCATGTTGTTCCTTCTTATGCTAATGTCATTCTATTGATAAGCATGAACTTATATACTAGCAGATCTCTATTTTGTAACTAGAATAGATAGTCTACTGAAGCACTCTTAAAGATAAGATAGAGAAAAGATAGAGAATTTATGAGTACATAAGAAATGTATGAGAAATTTTTGCCTCTAAAATCTACAGCAAATGTACTCTCTTTTTATTAATGAAAAGAAAGCATTTTTTCGATTGAAAAACCAAACAAAAAAAAAACCAACCTTAACAATATTCGTCACATGAGAATCACGAAAATCACAATTCCATATCAATCCGTTGAAATCAAGACAACTATTTTTATCGTGAGTAAAAATATTAAGATATGCGGCAATTGAATAAAGATATAAATAACATCTAGAAAGAGAGGAGTTCAAATTCCCTAGGAATCCCCTAGGACATTCCCTAGGAATCAGTCTGTGAATAAATCTGCTAGGCCTAATATATGTCGATGGACCGATGGTTGCTTGTGTTGATACAAAACGGGAGAGGAGTTCAAAGAACTTAAAAGGAAACAACGTGTCAATATGGAAGATTTTCAAATATGTCGATTGTACAGATGTTTTGATGACGGTGTTAGACACCATGGGTTCAATCCCTGATGGATCTCTAGGAGGCGCTGGCGTCTTTGATTATCCAAAGTGAACTAATCAATATTTGAGGATCTGATTCTCGAGCTCAGAAGCATGGAGATTTTGTGACTACAATGAACAAGGTAAAACATTGTTAACTAGATTGAGTTAGAATTGAAAAACACTACTATAGTTATGATGCAGAAAATAGTTCCTTTGCCATATTTGACAACTGGAATATGGATTGCAGTGTTTTTAGGTGGTTTTTTATACTCTCAATCATGTTACCATTTAACCGATTTTGCTTAACGATATACGTTGTATGTGGTTATAAAGTAAAGTAATTTAATGAACATTGGCCATGCGTTTCAGAGTTCTTTTGCTGGACAGGGAATGTGGAAAGATAGACATCTGTGATGTGGAGAAAGTAAGGCATTATCGTCAGTCGCAAGAGATATGTATGTTTTGTTTGGTGGGCATTCATTTGATGGTATGGAAGCTGATCCCGAAGTGGGCCGAGGAATGGCTTTTGGTGTGCTAGGCTACCACATAATTCTGGGTGTACCCTAAAACCTATATGCCTCCCATAAAGAAAGTTGCTACATCAATATTTTATTAATTACAAATTACAAGTGTATGGTTGGTTGTGGTTGGTTGAGTTTATAGATTCGTTTTCAATAACTATTTTCTTACATTTCTAAATTTATGTTTAACTATTTTTTGTTTGTATTTAAAAATTCAACAAAACTATTTAATGCGTTAATATTTTTGTGTATTCAGCAGAAAACTCAAATCTGAATTCACGCACCGTAGATACGTTGAGCATCCAACTCATATATACAATGGAAACATATTAATTTTTGACAGAGACTTTTACCCTGGAAACTCCAACTTCAGAAAACCAAAACTCCTGTTTTCTTTATGTTTAACTTGCGTAAAAAAGACACAAGATTTACTGCATGCTAAGCAGCACTTTGTTGCCTGGTTTTACGGGCTAACCGTGCCCGATAAAAATTAGAGAGAAAAAATGAAGAGGAGGAGGATTGTTCTTCTAAATATTACAAATAATTTAAATGATATTACATTCACAATATTAATTGGAGTGAAATTCGACTAAATTGTATTAGATGAAACTGAATTAGGCCACTTGGAGGGACCTTTTTGACACGTAACATGTGGTTGGAATTAGATTCTCCTTAACACTCCCCATTAATTACAACTACATAAAAATTCAATTAAGATGCTTGCTTGCTTATGTCTTGGCTAGACTTACAATTTAAAAAATAACTTCAATTAGATTTACTTTTCTTCTTCTCTTCTTGTAGATCCTATAGCCTCTAAATTGTTTCAGCTTTTTATTTTTGCTGTAGGCTTAAAATTTCAGTTCCTTCATTCGCTGGTGTAGGGCTTCCATTTTTCCAAGCTATCTAAGCATGTCCTCGACCTTTTCAAAAATCGGCTTGTTTGTGGGTTGCTGTCAGATATTACCTTCTGTAGTATGCTTTTCATCATCAATATGTTGCAACATAAGACCATAATATAATTTCATCTCTTTAGGACTCCAATACCTTAACATTTCATTAATTTGTTCATCATGCATGTTTTCTTCAACATTTATATCTACAACTTCTATTTAGACTTCATCTACACATGGTGTTGCAAGCCATGCTTCAAGGAACTTTAACTCTTCTTCATAATCATCATGTGTACCTACACATTGGAAATCAATAGTAAGTGTAAAAACGTCTTCAGAACCACATTGTTTTTGTTCCTTCTCCTCTGCAATGAGAACTTTCCCATGTTGCAGTTACATCTCTACCTTTCCCCGTGTCTTTGTTTTCTCTTTATGGACTTTCATCTTTTCTTTTGCCTCTATCTTTGACTTTGTCTCTATATCTATCTCTTCCACTTTTGTACTAACCTAGACAGTTTGTCTTTCCCTTGATTTTCAAATTCAGGTGGGATTATCTCACCAAATAGAATCATGTCATGATGATTTTTTTGTTGCATCATCTGCAACCATTCATCATTAAGTAATAAGTCTTCATCAAACTTTACATCAGCAATATTAATTGTTGGATTCACCATAGTTTTGGCTACTCCATTGGAAGCTTCAATGTCATCATCAAGCTTTGTTGTTTGATTCACCAAATTGTCATCAGCAAGCTCTATTGTTGGAATCACCAATTTTTTCTCCACTTGCAGTTGTGCATAGTGGGATTCATGAGCATTTATGCACTCCTCTGCTTCTTCTGAAAATTTATCACTCATCATCCACTTCTGGCTAAGCACAATGGGATTTAACAAATTTTCATAACGTTGTAGATCTCCTGCCATAGATCCACTGTCATCTTCAACTTCAATAATCCCCCTTACACGAAATTTCCTCTTAAGGGTATTCGAGACTTCCTTGGTTTTCTTTGCCTCATACATTCTAGTTGTTTCTTCTCATCATAAAAAAAAATTCAAACATCTCTTGTTGTTGCTTCAACTTTCTTAGCCTCTTCACTTTTTTGTTTATTGAATGTTGGCTCACTACAATTCAAGAAGCCAACCAAATTTGAAACACAACAATTACACCTCCAGATGACTTATTTGCTTTTTGACATCCATAAAATACATAGGACAACATTTACAAACAAAAATTCACAAATTCCTCTTCCATGGTTTAAAAAAAAATTAATCCTCACAACCCACCCATTTGAATAATGCCATCTTCTCTTAATAGACTCATTTTTAAGAATTTGAAAATCCCTTTTTTCAATAATACATGAAGAAATTCCTTTCTAAAAACTAAGCGCTTTTCAAATTTTTAAAATAACTCTCACATACCTCATAATCTTTAAAAAAAAAAAAAAAAATTATTCATGAAATTAAAACAAAGGCTTGTTTATTTGAATATTAATCTCCTTGTTCGTTTTTTACGTGGAAGTTGAATTTTTTCGATTAGTGAAAGAAAATGAATTTATGCACCTCTTAAATTTGACTTCGGTGATGTCTGTTAGTCAAACGCATTAAAAATTTAGGGTAACTCTTGAAAATCCACTCTCTTCCAACATTTGGGCAGCTCCGAAAAGTTTTTCTGCGGAGTTTTGCGCACTCCTTCAACGCACAGCGTGTGAAAATTTTTAGATTTTTACAATTTCGTAAGTATGAGACAATTTCCGCAGTTTCTTATTGGTTGAACTGTGGATATGATGCACTCAGCCATTTTTATTGGTGTGTAATTGCACTTTTTTACTCTTCACGGGTTTGGAATTGATACTTTTCTCTTCGGCCTCTCACGACCGTTGTTTCTTTTTCACTTGACAAAAAAAATTGAAGTGATATTGTCTCTCAAGTTTTATGCGACTTTGTGCTCTGATACTATGACAAAAATTGAAGAGAACAAGGATTTCCCTTCTCAGTATTACGAATCAGTTAAATAAGATTACATTAGAAACATCAATAATAAATGACTTGAGTGAAACTCAACTAAGTGAAACTGAACTAGGACACTTGGAGGGACAGTTTTGACACCTAACAGGTGGTTGGAATTAGATTCTCCAACAATTCTTAGGTCTGCGTGTCAAACTACTACCTTGATCTATCTGTCATCAATGGTTAGATTTTCATGCTCACACTACCTTGATCTAAATGTTATTCTAGACATGTGATGTATATTAGTTTTCATGCTTGGATGCACAGATCAATGTGCTTCCTTTTTCCTCTCCTTTTCTTCACACGTTGCTCCTAAGCTTGCATGAAACTTTCTTAAATTGTGTGTTTCTTTTCGAATATGTGAGAGATATCCTCATGTAATTACTATTATAATTTTTCATTTTCCTCATAATTCAGGAAGTCAACTTCATGATTAATGAAATCATCTTCATAATTCATGATCTCCTTATTATTTATGACCTAAATATCTTTAACATTAATTAATTAATGTGCTTAGGGAAAATAAAAGGCCACTTTGCTAGAAAATTTTGTCAAACATATTTGCATGCTCGACACTAAGCTTTTGCAAGATCATTTGTCTAAGCTATTTGAATTTAACACTCCCTCTTAGTGAGGAAAGTGTTGTGCATCACACCCACCTTATCTCTAAAGAATACAATTTTTTTTTTATGAAGGACTTTGTAAGGATGTTTGCCACCTGCTCATCTTTAGGTACACACTGTAGCTTCATTGTCCCCTTCTACACATAGTCCTGGATGAAGTGATACCTAATCTATATGTATTTTTATTTTCTAAGAGCTTGATGCATTTCTTATTATCACACTATATCATAGTCAACTCCAACTATTTATTAAACAACTCGAGGAGTAACTTTCGAAGCCAAATGGCCTCACATGATTTCAAACTAGCTGCCATGTAGTTAGCCTCCATAAAACATAGTGCAATTGATCCAATGGATCAAAATAATGCTCAAAATTGAAAGTGTGCAACAAAGCTCGAAACCTATACGATTGGATAGATCTCGGTGATCTGAATGCAATGGAACTCGTTTCACTCAATTCCGATATCCGATGTTCCCAAAAACATGTTTTTATCATTTCGAGAAACATCAATTTTTTTGGAAAAAGAGTTGCAGGTACACCCAGTTAGTGGTTTGTATGTTGACTAGGCCATGACTTCATAGGTGATTGGGTTCTTCATCGATGAATGTTTCATCGACACTTGGCATCATTTGATTGGTTTTGGATTTGGTTAGTTTTCATTGGTTGTTAGTTTTGGTGAAGTGGTTCAATGAGGGAGTGCCACGTGGGCCAACTAGTGGCATCCACGTGACCTCCTCACGGTGGCTAAAATTTGTTTGAAGGTCTAATTACACCCCCGTAGGGTTCGAAACTATGATCACATACCAAGCAACCAAGGGTCAACACTAGCACAACACATATATTTCTTGTTAAGAATTACAAAACTAAACGTATTAAAATTTTGTAATGCACTTATGGGGGGAGGGGTCGTGCTAAGCCCCAACCCCTGGCCACCCCTATGCCATGGGATCACGAGCGAGCGAGGGAGGGAGCGGGGAGGGGGGCGAGGGTGAGGGCCTAGCCCATCCCTCACAGTCGTTCACACAACCATATGCCCTGCCAAAAGAACCGAGAGTGCAAACGGAGATGGGGCCTAGCCCTAAGGGGCCATCCCGGGGTCATATGACCCCGCATAAAACCAGCAATGCACATAGGAGGAGGGGGCTAGCCCACGATCGTATGTGGAACATTGAACCAAGGACACCTCAGGAAAGGGGGCCAAACAACAACCTGAAACTTCAGCACCTTTCGTGGTTGCATGGTGCCACGTGACCAGGTTTTTCAAGACTGGGGGCTTAATGGCGCCCTTAACAGTCCTACAATTTCACCCTTGAGTGAGAATTGTGCTAGGTTTTGTGCATTGGTTCTAGGTTTGGGTCGTCAAGCCAGGTTTAGGCCAAATTGTAATATGGTTAGCTGCAGAATTTGGGAAAAGGAGGAAAGCATAACTTTCTCAGTTTTTGGCCAAATGAGCTGTAAAAAGAACCAAAATAGGGGTTTTTGATAGTGTTGGATCCATTCGAGACACCAGTTCTTCCATTTGAGTCGGCTAAAAAATGTAAATACACTTTTGATCATTTTTAATGAAAGAGGCCTTTCATTGGAAGTTGGATGAGGAGATGTAGCCCAAGAGAGGGGTGAACTCCTTTATCATGCTTGTGTTATGTGTTTTAGATATGTTAGTTTTATCTATGTTTGGCTGTAAAATTTGGTTTAAATTTACTTTTTTATTTGTTTAGTAAGTTGATCCTCTACCCAAAACACATATAAATGTAACTTGCAAATTTTTAAAAAATCTTAAAGTTTACACATTCAGATCATTTTTGCTATCAGAGCAACATGTTTTTTTTGTGAATATTTGATTTGTTTGCAAGTTTCTTTCTAATGATTACAAGGTTGAAGCTCAAGAGAGGAGAAGGAGAACTTGTGGAGCCAAGATCTCAATTTTTTTCAAGGAGAACAAATAGCCCTCAAGCTTCAATAGTGATGGCACATGAAAAAGGTTCTGAAAGGATGTTTGAAGATGAGAACACTTTCAGAAAAGCATTCTTTGAGATGTCAGAAATGGTTAAGATTATTTATGAGGAGAAGAATTCCATACTGCATGGAGAGAACTCAAAATCTCATGGAGGAAGAGGAGACAAGCCTCAAAAAGGGAATGGAGGGAATGTTGACAAACCACCACCTTCACCTCCATCCTCATCCTTATCTTCATATTCGTCTTTATCTTGAACTTCTTCTACCCTTTCACAAACACATTCAAATTGCCCAAAGGGTCATGGTAAAATTCTTTTTCTTAAGCCTGATATTAAGTTTGAATTTCCTATGTACAATGGAGAGGTAAATACATAAATATTATCGAATTGAAGTGTATTGCAGAATACAAAGAATCAAAGATGATGAAACCAAGATTCAACTTGATTCTCTTAGATTGGAAAGTGCAACACTAATTTAGTGGGAAACCAAAACTCAAGAGGACATGGAGAAACATGATAAGGTTTTATCCTCTTGGAATGATTTTGTTGTTCCAATAAGAAGGCAATTTTATCCATTAGCATACATGCAGAAATATATTATCGATTGGCAGAACTTTAAGCAAGTTAAAAGGAAAAATGTGCAATCTTATATTCCAAAATTTAGGAAAAGACCTTTGATTTTGGGTATAGATTTGTCATCAAAGATATTTTTCTCAAATACATTGGAGGACTGCATTGTTTTTTGAGACATACCATTCTCATGTTTAACCCTACAAAACTAGATGAATTTTGTGTTTAAGCAACTCATTTAGAGGCAAGAGGGGAAAATTTTTCTGAAGAAACTAGTGAGAGTTCCTTTGAGCCTGGAGAAAAAGGAAAAGGTAAGTTCAAAGGAAAAGGGAAGAAGAATGCTTCCATCAAGATGGAGAAAGAGAAACCTACATGTAAACATTGTTCCAAAGAGTGCCTTGATGAAGATTTTCACTGGAAACTTCATCCAAAAATGAGACCCAAAAAGTTTAAGAACAAGGAGAATGAGAATACAGACACAACTACACAACATGATTTAGGTTCAGATTCTAGAGATAAAACAAAGATCACAACTATTGGTTTGAAAGATAAGGACATTGCAAGTACTAGTTCTTCAAATTGTCTTAATGAAACTGAAGATGAAAAAACAAGAATAGAGCTTTTCCATATAGAGTTATTTCAAAACATACCGAGATAGATACATTGTTTCATAGTGGTTCACAAGAAAATCTTATCTCAAAATATATTGTCAAGAAGGTGAATTTAGAAACCATTCCTCATCCTAAACCTTATCCTCTAGGTTGGATAAGTGACAATGCACAATTGCATGTGACAAAACAATGTAAATTGAAATTTGGAATCACTGCAAACATTTTAGATGAGGTAGTGCTTGATGTAATTCTAATTCATATATGTGGTATTGTTTTGGGAAGCCCATATCTAGATGATATGAGAGCTATTCTTCATCACCATGAGAAAAAATATAAATTGTTCAAGAATGGTATTGAGTACATTGTTAGAGAACATAGCAAGAAGTTGAATGCATCTCTTGTAAATGTGGGACAAATGAAGAGGATTGTTAATGCTAGTCAGAACCTTGCATTCTTAATGATCAAACATGAAGGTGTTGAGGAATCTAAAGCCTTTGAAGGATACGAATCAAGTTCAAAATATGATTTTATTGATGTTTTTAATTCATGTGATGATATGTTTTAGGAGTCTTACATGTTTCCTTCTAAAAGAGGTAAACAAAATGAAGTAAATTTGTAGCAGGATGCATCATTGTTGAACATTGGTGTGAATAAGATGCCAGTGTTAGGGAGTGGAAAGGTCAAGGAGAAAATGAAAAATCAAATTGACAAAGAGGACATTAGTTCAAAAACTTATTCTTGTGGGTTTCATAATGTGTTGGCTCTGAAAAGGGATGGTTCATGGTGATGGCGATCACATTTGGTCAAGAGTCGAGGCTTGTACAAGGACAGACATGGTAAGAATCGTCATGATGACCATGTTCAAGGAGAGAATAATTTGAGATTGTTTAAATTTCATTTCATTGGAGACTGAGGAAGGAATGTGTTTATTCCTTCAAAGGCAGTTTGCTCTTCTACATATTTTGAGAAATTGCAACAAGATGTCATCTATGACAGCAAGACAAGGACTTAAAATCACGGAAAATGATGTATTTTCATGAAAAGCTCAAAATGTCAAATTCAAGGAAATTTCAGTGGATTGAGATCGGAAGGGTGAGGGAGTTGTACCCACATATGTTTTTTCATTGATAAAGATATTTTGGAGGTCCAAAAGCTTCAAATGGGGAGGAGTGATCCAGTCGATCAAAATAATGCTGAAAATTGAAAGTGTGTGACAAAGCTCAAAACATGTATGATTTGATATATCTCACAAAAATGAATCCAATGCAACTCGTTTCACTCCATTCCGACATCGGTTTCTCCCAAAAACTCGTTCTGATCGTTTTGGGAAAGAACGATTTTTTTGAAAAAAGAGTTGCAGGTACACCCAATTAGTAGTTCATACACTAACTGAGCCATGACTTGGATGGTGACTAGGTTCTTCATCGGCCAATGGTTGGTTGATACATGGAATCATTTGATTGGTTGTGGATTTGGTTAGTTTTCATTGGTTGTTGGTTTTGGTGAAGTGATCCAATGAGGGAGTCTCGTGTGGGCCAACCAATGGCTACCATGTGGCCTCCTCATGGTGGCCAAAATTTGTTTGAAGGAAAAACAGTAACCCCACAGGGTTTGAAACCGTGACCACATACCAAGCAACCAAGGGCCAACTCCAACACAACACATATATTTCTTGTTAAATATTACAAAACTAAACGTATTAAAATGTTGGTAACGTGCTTATGGGGGGAGGGGTTGGGCTATGCCTTAGGCCCTCGACACCCTTGTGCCACAATATCGTGGGTGAGGGGTCGAGGGGTTGAGGGCTAGGGCCTAATCTAGCCCTCACGACCATTCACATAACCATACGCCCAACCAAAAGAACCGGGAGCGCAAACAGAGATGACTATCAGGCCCAAGTAATATGAACCTGCATAAAAGTTAATAGAACGTGAAGGAGGAGGAGACCAACCCACAATCGTATGTACAACATGGAACCAAGGGCGCACTAGCGAATGGGGCCAGACAACATCCCTGAAACTGCAACACCTTACGTGGTCGCATGGTGCCACGTGACCAGGGTTTTGAGGATTGGGGGCTTAATGACATCCATAACGGTCCTAAAATTTTACCCGTCGAGCGAGAATTATGCCATGTTTTGTGCATCGAATCTGCATTTGGGGCGCTCTAGCTAGTGTTGGCATTATGATTCTGGTTTGGCTCTATGGTACAGGTGTTGTACTTGATGGCAACTCACCCAAGTGGAAAAACTATGTTCAGGCTCTCAAAATGATGGAAAATAAGAGGTTCGCAGGTGCATCGTTCAAAAGGTGCGGACCCGTAGGTTCGCCGTCCAGGAAGTGCAGACATACCCGCAGGTTATCCGTTCAGAAGGTGCGGACCCCAGTTCACTCACTCCAATGCACAGAAGCGCGCTCACATGGGGTTTCTTATGTTTGGCCCTTGGTATTTAGCCCGTCGTTCATGATCCTATGGTTTTGGCCCGTGGTATAGGATCTAAATTATTGAACCCCGGTTTGGATTCCTTGTATTGGTTTTCGATGGTTTTTTCCCATGGTGTGAAAAAGGGCTTGACTATAAAAAGGAAAGGAGATCACTTGGCTAGACACTTGTGAAATTTGAATATCTTAATATCTGAAATTTTGGGTGATTGGTTTTGAAAGCTAGATCTAAATCAAGGTGAAAACTTAAGGCGAATCTCTTGATAAGTCGTGATCTCTCGAGCGCATGACCAGATCTGTGGATCTGACTCTGTGTGTGGCACATTGGAAGACTGTTAATTTGGCTCTATTCAGAGGTCCGCATGCGATCCACAACGCAGGTGAGGGGGTCCACAGCGCAACAGAAGGCGCAGGTGCGGGGATTCGCAACGTAGAAAAAGATGTAGTGCGAGGTACGCAGAGCAGTAGAAATCACAGTGCGGAGGTACGCAGAGGAACAAAAGGACCAGTGCAGGGATGCGCTGTCAGGCAGACAGTGCAGGTGCAGATCTGAGCTGAGGTACACAGTGCAGCGGAAGGAGTAGGTGCGGAGGTACACAAAGCAGAAAAAGGACTAGGTGCGGATCTGCGCAGTTCAGGCATAGAAAAGTTGCGGATATCCGCATGTTTATATTGGTGAAGTTGCGAACTTTTCTTGAAATATTTTTTGACTGCCTTTTATCTATTGCTGCAGAGTTTTGGGTTTAGATTACTGGTATTACTTTTTTGTTTACAGCATTCTGAGAAGTTGGGTGATTCATTGGTTGATTGTATAATGAGATTGGGTGATTCACATGTACTTGATGATTATTTGATCTTCTTGGATCCAGTCTGAAAATTAATGAAATGTGGTCCTTAAAGAAGTAAAAGAGCAAAGGGGGTTGTAGCTCTCTTCCAGGAGAGACTAGAAAATGAGAGAGAGTTGTAGCTCTCTGCAGGTCGCAGCCTGCATACTGGTAAAGGACTGCACCAGTACAAAATCCTTGTAAAAGAAGTTTCTAATTGAAAGAAGATAGAGACATATTGCACCAGGTGTTTTCACCCACATTGGGTTTCCACCTTATATCTGGTGTTCTTTGGTGTGCCTATCTATTTTTCTTGTTCTTTTTCATTATTATATGGTACTGACATACAAATTAATGATCAATATCTGAAGAATAAATTAAAGTATAAATCTGGAAGGTATATTGAAAAGAATTTGATAATACTCATTCACCCCCCCAAGTATTATTTCCAACAATTGGTATCAGAGCAGGTCCTTCAGAAGAAGCTTGATCGCTTGAAGGAAGATCTTTCATCATGAGCAACTACGAGAGGGAAGCATCAATCAGGCCTCCGATTTTTGATGGAACAAACTTCTTATATTGGAAGGTAAGAGTTACTGCCTATCTTCAATCTCTGGGTACAGAAGTCTGGGACATCATAAATACAGGGTATACTTTTCCATCAGCAAATCCTACAGATCCGGCTGAGAAGAAGAAATATGAAACAAATGCAAAGGTGGTCAATACTCTATTGTGATGTCTATCTCAATCAGAATTTGTCAAGGTTATGCAGTATAAATCCGCAAAAGAAATATGGGACAAGATTGTTCTGAGCTATGAAGGAGATGATCAGGTAAAATGAGCAAAACTTCAAACCCTCAGAATTCAGTATGAAAATCTCAGAATGTACAAAGATGAAGGTGTGGCTAACTATTTTCTTCATGTAGATGAGATTGTTAATTGTATGAAAAATTTGGGTGAAGAAATAAAAGAGGTTGTTGTGGTTGAAAAAGTTCTAAGATCTTTGTCCCCTAGGTTTGAATCTAAAGTTTCTGCAATAGAAGAAAAAGAGAATCTACAAAGCCTTAAAATGTCACAGCTACACGGAATTCTAACTGCTTATGAAATGAGGAAAGGAGGTCCATCAGACAGAAGAGAAGCTGCCTTCAAGGCTTCAGGCAAAGGAGAGTACTATGAGTCAGGAGAAGAAGAAGAATCAAATTTTGTCAGAAATCTTCAACGGGGTACTGGAAGATTCAGAGGTAAGTTACCTTTCAAATGTTTTGCTTGTGGAAGAGTAGGTCACTATGCTACAAAATGTCCTCATAAGGATAAGATTGACAAGGGGAAGGAACCTGTTAGATGGAACAAGAAACAGAATGCAAATAAGAAAAGCTATTACACTCATGAAGACAGTGATGGACTTTCAAATAGTGATGAAGATGAACGAGGTAATGACTATAAACTTTTAATGGCTTTTGAAGATGATGATTACATGGATGCTATAGATGTGGATGGCTTTTATGAAGAGATTTCTAGACTCAAAACATGTTTAGAAGAAAAGAATGTGATCATTGATACTCTGCAATTCCAACTTGATGAAAAAGAAAAATTTCTTGAGAAGTTAGAATGTGAAATTGTTGGCCTTAGAAAAGAAATTGAGAAAACAAAGGCTCTTAATCTTAAATTTGTTAAAGGATCTGAAACTTTGGATGAGATTATCAATATATAGCGTTCTCCACTAATCAAGACAGATCTGGGGTATAATGGAGAAACATCTCAAGCATCCACCTCAAATACTTATCTCAATGTAGCAAGAAGGAATGAGCAAAAGCCCAATGGAGATCACCAGGTAAAACAGAGACGAATTACATCAAGAATAAACAAAGACTACCAGGTAAATCAAGGGCAATCCGCCTTAAGGATGAACAAAAGCTACAACCAGCCACAGGTAAAATCTTCTCAATTTGCCTCAAGAATGGATGACAATAGAAACTACAATCATTTGGCAGGTAGAGTTGATAATCGCAGAAGTTTCTTCAATGGCCAATGTTTCTCTTGCCATAACTTTGGCCACAAAGCAGCTCAATGTGTTTCCTATAAAACAATCATGACTAGAGAAGCTCAAAAACAAAGAAATATGACTAGGATCACGAAAAGGACTTATAATAACTTTTAGGCCCTTGAAAATGAAATTGAATGTTCTATTTGTAATAACTTTTGTCATGAAGATTCTGAATGCAGTAGTAGGTTTTGGCAGACAAAGGAACAATCCTCAAGTACCAGAACATGGAGAATAAAGGAACCACAACCAGAAAGATGTGGGATAGCTTTTTATGCAGAAGGACAGGAAAATCAATGGTACATCGACAACGGATGTTCAAAGCATATGACAAGTGATAAAGAAAAACTTGAATCATATACTGCTTTAGAAAAGGGAAAGAAAGTTTC
The DNA here is from genome assembly GCA_031772625.1 of Pinus tabuliformis. NCBI lineage: Eukaryota > Viridiplantae > Streptophyta > Pinopsida > Pinales > Pinaceae > Pinus > Pinus tabuliformis. Next base: position 749,596,899 of record CM062809.1, read on the forward strand.
TTTTGGAAATGATACCCCTGCAGCCATAAAAGGAAAAGGCACTGCTCAGTTGAAAGAAAAGGTCAAAGCTGAAATGTTTTGTATGTTGATGGCTTGAAGCATAATCTACTAAGTGTCAGTTAGATGTGTGATCAAGGAACTGAGGTAATATTTCGATCAAATGGATGTAGTGTTCGTGATCTTGATACAGGGAAAACAGTGATCAAAGGCATAAGAACTCCAAATAATTTATACATATTTGAAGAAGGACAACAACAATGATATTTGAGCAAGGATGATGAAAACTGGTTATGGCATCGGAGGTTGGGACATCTGAGCTTTTCACAGATAAGGAAAGCATGCAAATACCAGGCAGTTCGTGGTCTTCCAGATATCAAAATTCTAGACAACACAATATGCAAATCATGTCAGTTTGGTAAGCAAACCAGAACTAACTTCCCTGAGAAGGAAGGATCAGCTAGCAGGTCTCTTGAGCTAGTCCATACAGATGTATGTGGTCCTTTTAGGACAAGGTCACCTCGAGGAGAAGAATACTTTATATTATTCATTGACGACTTCTCCAGGATGGTTTGGTTAGGACTTATGAAGCACAAAGACGAAACATTCAAAAAATTCAAATCCTTCAAAGCCTTGGCTGAAAACGAATCAGATCACAAAATTAAGTGCCTCAGATTTGACAGAGGTGGGGAGTTTACCTCAAATGAATTTTTCGTTTTCTGTGAAGAACATGGAATAAGAAGGGAATTCTCTACAGCTAGGACTCCTCAGCAAAATGGAGTGGTGGAAAGGATGAATAGAACGGTCCAACAAATGGCTCGTGCTATGCTTGATGAGTCTGGAACTCCTGCAACCTTCTGGGGTGAAGCTGCATTTGCTACGGTTGATATTCTCAACAAAACAAATGTCCGAGTGAACAACACTCAAACTCCTCATGAGCTCTGGTATGATGAGACTCCTTCGGTAAAGCATTTCAAAATTTTTGGAAGAAAATGCTATATTAAGAATAATGATGAATAGCTTGGAAAACTTGAACCTAGAGCAGATGAAGGCATTCTCCTTGGTTATTCTCCCCACAGCAAAGCATATAAGTGTTACAATAAAAGACTTGGAAGAATTGTTGACAACATTGATGTAGTGGTTGATGAAAAAGGATACATTCCTAGGCAAGTAAATTATGAAAATATCGAAGAGGATGAAGACTACTCACCAAAGCAGACTGATGATGAAGAAGAACCTCAAGAGGCACCAGAGGAACAGATAAGGATAGAAGAGAAGACTCCATCCAGGTACGTTCAGAAGAATCATCCAGAATCTCAAATTTTGGGGTAGAAAGAGGCAGGTGTACAAACAAGAAGAACAATTGCAGAAGCCTCAAGCTATTTGGCATTGCTCTCCTCCACTGAACCACAAAATGTAAGAGAGGCATGCAAAGATGAATGTTGGGTCAAGGCAATGGATGAAGAACTTGAGCAGATCGAAAAGAACAACACTTGGGAGTTGGTTCCTAGACCAAAAGATAAGAATGTCATAGGGACAAAATGGATCTTCAAAAATAAGTTGAATGAAAATGGGGAAGTAATTAGAAACAAGGCCAGACTTGTTTGTAAAGGGTATGCTCAACAAGAAGGAATAGACTTTGAAGAAACTTTTGCTCCCATTGCTAGACTTGAGGCCATCCGAATGTTCCTTGCTCTCTCAAGCTTTTAGAAGTTCAAAGTATTTCAAATGGACGTGAAATCAGCCTTTCTGAATGGAGACTTAGAAGAAGAAGTGTACATTGAGCAACCAGATGGTTTCATCCTTGGGAATGATCCAAATCTTGTATGCAGACTAAAAAAGGCTCTCTATGGTCTTAAACAGGCTCCAAGGGCTTGGTACTACCGTTTGGGCAAATATCTTCATAAACAAGGTTTTTCAAAGGGATCAGCAGATAGCAATCTTTATATAAAAATTGAAAATGACAAATTGCTAATACTTGTTGTGTATGTAGATGATATTATCTTTGGCAGCAATGAAGAAGCTATGAGTCAAAGCTTTGCCTTGGTGATGCAGAAAGAATTCGAAATGTCTTTTCTTGGAGAACTGACATATTTTCTTGGATTTCATATTGAACAAAATGAAGGTGGGATCTTCTTGTCTCAAACCAAGTATCTCAAGCAGATTTCGAAAAAAATATGGCATGGAAGATGCAAAACCAGTATGTACCCCCATGGTCACAGGATGTAGCCTCAGTGCAAATGATGAATCAGCAGAAGTGCATCAACCAACCTAGAGATCTAGGATTGGAAGTCTACTTTATTTGACAGGTACCTAACCAGACATCATGCCTGCAGTGGGAATAGTTGGAAGATTTCAGGAAAATCCAAAGGAAACTCATCTTCAGGCAATGAAAAGAATTTTCAAGAACCTTCAAGGAACTCAAAACTATGGCTTATGGTATCCTAGAGATACAGATCTCACACTTCATGCTTATACAGATGCAGATTGGGCCGGAAGCGTGGATGACAGGAAGAGCACAAGTGGTGGTGCATTCTTTATGGGTTCCAGATTAGTATCTTTGTTCAGCAAGAAACAAAGTTCGATTGCTTTATCTACAGTTGAAGCGGAATATGTGGCTGCTGCATCTTGCTGCACTCAACTCCTTTGGATGATGCAGACCTTGCAGGATTTTCAAATCACTTGTACACCACCTATCTCCATCTTATGTAATAATACAAGTGAAATCCGCATTTCAAGGAACCCAGTCATGCATTCAAAGACCAAGCACATACCGATCAAGTATCACTTTCTTAGGGAACAAGTGCTTGAACAAAAGGTCAAGTTGGAGTATGTTCCTTCTAAGGAACAAGTTGCTGATATACGCACCAAACCATTTCCCAGGGAGACCTTTGAATACCTCAATCAAAAGCTGGGGGTTGTTAATGCATCATCTTGTTGTTGAATCTCATCTGTTTCAGAGATTGTTGGTTGTACGCAAGTTTCATATGGGGTATATGCGTACATTTGCTGGGTTGCGGATTGGTTGCAGATCGAATGGCACAGGTTCAGGGGGAGCATATATTCTTCTAATAATGCATTGTTGGCATTATGGTAGAAGATCTTGGAGGAAGTACAGAAGGAGAACATGGATGCTAATCTGAATATTGCTACAATATGTCTCTATCTCTTTCATGGTCATTTATGGTGGATTATGGTTCTTCTTGAAGAAATTTTTTCTTCTTTTGCAGATCTGATCTATAGTCAGGGGGAGCATGATCAACAAAGCAAAGGCTTAAGCATGTTCTCAGGGGGAGCATAACCCTTTACTCTTGAAAATGGGGAGAATGACGTTGAGGATCTTGAGGTTGCCATCAAGTCCAAAGGGGGAGATTGTTGGCATTATGATTCTGGTTTGGCTCTATGGTACAGGTGTTGTACTTGATGGCAACTCACTCAAGTGGAAAAACTCTGTTCAGGCTCTCAAAATGATGGAAAATAAGAGGTTCGCAGGTGCATCGTTCAAAAGGTGCGGACCCACAGGTTCGCCGTCCAGGAAGTGTGGACATACCGCAGGTTATCCGTTCAGAAGGTGCGGACCCCAGTTCACTCACTCCAATGCACAGAAGCGCGCTCACATGGGGTTTCTTATGTTTGGCCCTTGGTATTTAGCCCGTCATTCATGATACTATGGTTTTGGCTCATGGTATAGGATCTAAATTATTGAACCCCGGTTTGTATTCCTTGTATTGGTTTTCGATGGTTTTGTCCCATGCTGTGAATAAGGGCTTGACTATAAAAAGGAAAGGAGATCAGTTGGCTAGACACTTGTGAAATTTGAATATCTTAAGATTTGAAATTTTGGCTGATTGGTTTTAGAAGCTAGATCTAAATCAAGGTGAAAACTTAAGGTGAATCTATTGATAAGTCGTGATCTCTCGGGTGCATGACCAGATCTGTGGATCTGACTCTGTGTGTGGCACATTGGAAGACTGTTAATTTGGCTCTATTCAAAGGTCCGCAGTCGATCCACAGCGCAGGTGCGGGGGTCCACAACGCAGCAGAAGGCGTAGGTGCGGGGATTCGCAGCGTACAAAAAGACACAGTGCGAGGTACGCAGAGCAGAAAAAATCACAGTGCGGAGGTACGCAGAGGAACAGAAGGACGAGTGCGGGGATGCGCTGTCAGGCAGATAATGCAGGTGCAGATCTGAGCTGAGGTACACAGTGCATCAGAAGGAGTAGGTGCGGAGGTACGCAGAGCAGAAGAAGGACCAGGTGCGGATCTGCGCAGTTCAGGCATAGAAAAGCTGCGGATATCCACAGGTTTATATTGGTGAAGTTGCGAACTTTTCTTGAAATATTTGTTGACTGCATTTTATCTATTGCTGTAGAGTTCTAGGTTTAGATTACTGGTATTACTTTTTTGTTTACAACATTCTGAGAAGTTGGGTGATTCATTGGTTGATTGTATAACGAGATTGGGTGATTCACATGTACTTGATGATTATTTGATCTTCTTGGATCCAATCTGAAAATTAATGAAATGTGGTCCTTAAAGAAGTAAAAGAGCAAAGGGGGTTGTAGCTCCCTTCCAGGAGAGACAGGAAAACGAGAGAGAGTTGTAGCTCTCTACAGGTTGCAGCCTGCGTACTGGTAAAGGAATACACCAGTACAAAATCCTTGTAAAATAAGTTTCTAATTGAAAGAAGATAGAGACATATTGCAGCAGGTGGTTCTCACCCACATTGGGTTTCCACCTTATATCGGGTGTTCTTTGGTGTGCCTATCTATTTTTCTTGTTCTTGTTCATTATTATATGGTACTGACATACAAATTAATGATCAATATCTGAAGAATAAACTAAAGTATAAATCTGGAAGGTATATTGAAAAGAATTTGATAATAATCATTCACCCCCCCGCCTCTCAGTATTATTTCTAACAGCTAGGTTGAGGCCAAATTGTAGGATGGTTAGCTGCAAAATTTAGGAAAAGTAGGAAACAAACATAAATTTCTCATTTTTTGGCCAAATGAGGTACATAAAGATCCAAAATAGGGGTTTTTGACAGTGATGGATCCATTGGATACATTTTTCCTTCTATTTGAGCAATTTAAAACATGTAAACACACTTTTTATCATTTTTAATGAAAGAGGACCTACATTGGAAATTGGACCAGGAGATGTAGGCCAAGAGAAGGGTGAACTCCTTTATAATTCTTGTGTTATGTGTTTAAGATATGTTGGTTTTCTCTCTATTTGGCAGTAAAATTTGATTTAAATTTTCCTGTTTATTTTTTAAGGAAGCTGATCCTCTACCCAAAACACATAGAAATTTAACTTTTAAATTGTTAAAAAATATTTAAGTTTATACATTCAGATCAAAAAATGACTTTTGTTTCTTATTGACATAAGAAACAACTCTAGATCCTAAGCTGAAATAAGAACATGAAGTACTTTTCCTATCAAGTTTGTTTCTTAGCCAATCAACATCCATATAACCCACTAGATTCACTCTATCTCCCTAGATATGACTAAATCAATACTCAAGTGTTCCATGTAGATAAGTTAGGGCATGTTTTGCTACTACCTAGTGCACTCACCTCAACTCAACCCTAAAATGATTGATTTGATTCAAAACAAAACATATTTATGGTCTACTACTAATTAGACACATAAGAGATCCATTGAGTTGCCTACATAAATTGGGGTCCACTACCTCTGACATGAAAATATCAATTTGGAGTAGTGATAGTTTTGCAGTATTACATCTCAAATCTCCTCATGATCTCCATTGAGTGCTTCCCTTATTGAAATAGTATCTATCCATTTCTCTTCCATAATTCCAATCCCAAAAACTAGTGCATCATTCCCAAATCCTTCATATTAAACCTTGGGGAAATATCCTTACAATTTGCAATGAATTTCTTTTAGCTCGTAAGAAACAATTCATCTAATACAACACAAGAATGTGTAGCTCTCCCTTGACCAATAAAAGTGTACATTTGGGTAAGAATCACTCTTAGTGAATCTAAAACCTAGAAAATAGTTGTTTATCCTAGAATACCATGCACGTGGTGATTGCTTGAGTCAATACAACACTCTTCCAAATCTACATACATAGAAATCCCTCACGTTCACTTGAAATCCCTTTGGATTCTCTATATAGACCTCTTGCTCGATCATACCATTAAGAAATTCCATCTTGACATCCATATGATGGATTTTCCAACCCATATCTGCAGCAATGGAAATCATGGCCCTGATGGAGGAATACCTAGCTATAGGGGTGAAAGTCCTATCATATTCAGTTCCCTCTGTGTGAGAGAACCCCTTACCCAAAAACCATGATTTCAACTTCTTAACACTAACATTATCATTATGTTTGATTTTATAGATCCACCTAGATCCTACCACTGATTTACCTTCAGACCATGACACAACCTCCCTGAGATCATTCTTCATGGTGGAAGAGTATTCTTCCACCATGGCATCCTGCCATACCTACTGCTTAGATCCATCTTGAAAACTAGAAGGATCAACCTTTATCAGCTTCCTCATAAGGTCCATGTAGTTGGAAATTCATTGCGGTTCTTTGTTTCCTTATTTGAATTTCTTGGTTCATCCACCTACTCCTAAGATTCCCTTAATGTATGCTCTACCCATTTTAGCCTCGTGTTCATGGAAGTCCCAATCTTTGTAATGAAGCATCCTCTGCTTCATCATGTTCATGTTGTTTGTCCTAGACACTTTTCTATGGTCCCACAATTTGCAATGGTTATCTCCATTCTTTTTTTGGTGCTTTCTTTAATGAAGATGTACCTCAACTATCACCGATCCATAATAATTAATGAAAGCCCTATCCTCCTCAAATTTTGCATCTCTTTATTCCATTGTTTTCATGAGTGCATTAATGTACACTGAATAAGCCTTTAAAGTTTCACAATACCAAACTAAAATTCATTTCTATATTGTAGGATTGAAGTTGGTCCTCTTCTCTAATTAGATGTGGAAATAAACCAAGCACATGAAGATATGAAGATGCCCAATCTCTAGTTCTTCCGCGTGTATGCCTCTTTACGGTTCATCTTCCAAACACCTTGTGTGGACTCCTATTTTGAAAATAAACTATCATGTTACACACTTCTACCCATAAGAACATATGCAGATCCTGATCATTGAGCATTATTTTTTCTTCCCCAACAATGGATTTGTTTTTCCTCTACAATACTCCATTTCGTTGTGGGTCATATGGAACTATCAACTTCCTCTTAATTCCAAAATTTTCACAAAACTCCTTAAATATTTTCTAGCTATGCTCACCTCCATTTTCATATTGAAGCTCCTTAATCTTTCTCCCTCTTTGGTTCTCAACAATAACTTTAAACTCTTGGAACTGACTAAAGGCCTCATCCTTCACCTTCATAAAGTAGATCCAAGTGTTCTTGTAATGGTCATATATGAAGGTCACATAGTAGTTGAATGCTCCAATGGACATGACTAACAAAGTCACACATACATTTGAATGGATCAAGTTAAAGATCCCTTAGAAATTGCTTGGAAGCATGATCTTGGTGTACTTCCCCATGGCACACCCTTTGCACACATGATGTTGATCTATACTGAAAGATGTAAGACTTGTTACAATCTTCCTGAGCACTTTGAGTGCTCCTTGGTGCAACTGTGGCATACTTCCTATGCCACAACTCCTCTAAGTCACAAATGTTACTACTGCTACTCACCAATATCTTTCCTTGCCCAAAATAAAGTTTGTAGAAATTGTTCCTTGTTAATCCAAACACTTCTATTGTGTTGAGGGTTGAACCCTTGGGATAAATATACATCTTCCCTTTCCAAAAGGTCACCACATTACCTTTTTCCTCCAATGCTAAAAAAAATATCACATTCTTATTTAATCCTATATTGTATAACACATCCTTCACTAGTGAGGCTTCCTAGACTCCCTTTGAAATTTGAGAGTTCCATTTCCTACAATTTTGTATTTGGAATTGTCACCAAGTTCATTGTGGAAATCCAAACAATGCTCCTTTAGACTAGTAAAGTAGTCTCACACTCCAATGACATGACATGAAGTGCCACTATCAACATGGAACACACTGATAGCTAGTGAGCTAGAGAGAATCCTCATGAATAAAAACTCATCCTCAATTATGGCTACAAACTCATCCATGTTAGTTGTACTAGTGACTCGCTCCTTTTTTTTTTTCTTAATCTTTTTAAGGTATTAGATGGCATAATGTCCTTGATAGCGGCAAGAAATTTTTTTTTACATTGTTTATGCCTAACTTATTTTTCTTGATGTAGCTCCGTAAATGGAGAGTTTCATGACATTTCTCTTTCTCTTGGACGTTAGAGCCAGGTTCTCTTCCTCCTCACCCATCTTCTTTTGTTCTCCACGTTGAGAAACTGATCCAATATCTTCCTATATGAAATTATCCCACAAACCTTCTAATATGGGAATATTATTTTGTTGTATGATGCATTTAACAAAGACATCCCACTACTTTGTAAATCCATTCAAGCTTGTATACACTAATTCAATGTAAAGAACTATCTCCCCTATGACTATTATATTATCTTGTACTTGTGTGAGCCTAATAAAGTAGGAAATCACACTTTATCCCTTGGAGATTTTGGTGTTGTGGAGATTGTCTATTAGTACTATCTCTTGGTTTTGGTCTTCACTCTCCTACTTTTTGTGAGTGCAACCCACATCTCCTTTGTTGTATTCTTCTTTTACAAATGGGGAATTAGGTGTTCTTTTACCCCTTTTAAGATGATCCTCTATTCCCTATATTCTTTCACATCATGGAGGTATAAGGAAATGTGATCTAATGTAGGCAAAACAAGTATTGAGTTGAAAATTTTCCATTCCTTATTCTCTTGGAGAACATCTATAATCCAAACTTTTCATTAGAGAAAATTTTAGGTGAGGGTCCTTCTAATCTGTCTTCATATGTGACATTGGTTTCCATGGAAAACCCTTGATTAACTATTGTTGAAAATCATGAACCCCTTTGAGCTTCATCCTATGAAACATTTGAATTTCTTTTAGAGGTTTGGCTCTAACGCCTATGATAATACCTTCTTCCTTGCCTTGCTTTGGAAGACATATTGTGTTGCTTCTAGAATTACATGCTTTGTGCCTAAAGTTATTACACTTGTAACATTCAATATGATCCATTAGTGGAGAAAATGAGTTGAATTTTCTAACACATCCTTGATATGGACTTCTAGCTTTGTTCCTTACATAACCATTGATTGAGGGCTTATAAGATTCTCTTCTTCTCTTTCTTAAATAATCATTTATTTCATAACATCTACAATTTCTTGTCTTATGACCAAAGTTGTTATATGCCAATTGATAACCAAATAAGAGGTTTTGATATGTAGACAAGACAGACCTTCTTGAGGTAATAGTTATTTTGAAACCACTCTCTTTATTCTCAAGTTATGGTTGAATAGGTAATAAGCTAAATATACTCAAGTTATGGTTGAAGAGGGTTTATTATGGTGAACAAGTAGTCGACTATGGATGACCATGGGTGTCCACATCTAACTATAGTTAACTATAGGAGATGATGGTTGACTATGGCTATCAATGATCAACTATGTTGCCCATGCTTGATCATGGTTGATGATAGTTGACTATAGTTGGGCATGTTAACAAAGGTTTGATTGTGTATGGACATGATTTGAAAAATTTGACATCATTAACCATAGTTTTCTATGATATATTATGGTTATCCATGTTTTTAGTAGACGTTGTTGACCATGTTCGACTATGGTGACCTTGGTTGACTATTTTAAAAAATGGTTGACCATTGTTTGAGAATGTTTTCCTATTATTAACTATAGTTTTCCATGTTGAGCACACTTAAATAATGCTTGACCATGGTTGGCCATGGTTGGTCATTTTGTCCAAAGTTGATCATTTTGTCAAAAGTTGGTCATGTTGAGAATCCTTGACGACTTTTTATCACATAGACCATGATTGACTTTGATTTTACCATGTGCACACCTTATTGACCATAAGTGACCATGGTATTCTATTTTGACCATGGTGTCCAAGATGATCATGGTTATCCATGGTTTGACCATGTATGGCCATGGTCAACCATAATTTACCACATTTTCTATGGAACAGTATGGTTAACTATGGTTGATCATGGATGAATAAGCTAGACCATAGCTTATATTTTTTGACCATAGGTGAACAAGGGTAACCATAGTTGCACTTGGTCACCATGGTTGACCACGATTGATCTTGATTAACTGTGTTTAATTATGGTTGAGCTATTTTTGAAGATATCAAGCTATGGTTGACCATGGTTGTAATTATTTGAGCATAGATCAATATGATTGATTATGGTTAACCATGATTGATAATTCCAACCATCATTGATGATGTTTGACCATGTAGATCATGGTTGTCCTTAGTTTGACCATGTTTTGACCTTGGTTGACCATGGTGAACATGGAATTCCATGTTAAACATCATTGTACATGATTGGGCAACGTTGACCATGGTTGGGCATGGTTGATCACATTTTCCATAATTTATTATGGTTGACTATGGTTATCCATGTATGAACATTATGTGTCACGGTTGAGCTTGTTTGGACACAATTAAATAGGGTTGATGATGGTTGAAATTAGTGATTGTGTTTGATCATGCTTGGGTGTGCTTGACCATGCTTGACGATGGTCAACATGATTATGTTTAACCAATGCTGAACTTAATGGGCATGTATGACCATGGTCAACTATGGTAAAGTATGGTTGAACTTCCTCGACTATGGTTGACTATGATTGAGCTTATTGAAACATGTTTCATCATTGTTTAACCTACTTGACAATGTGTTACCATGGTTGTGCTTGCTTGAGCATGGTTGGTTATGTTATTCATTACAATGCAATCATAACTATTTTTCGTGAAATTGTGATGGGATTTTTTATTCATCATAATGTCATCTAATTTTTTATTTGTAAATTTCCAATGTCATTTGTTGTTTGACACATTTCAACATTGTCACATTCTAATGTTTTTCCTTTTTCATCACATTACGATATTGCAAATAATTTGTTGCCTTGTGATGTTGCTTCTTGTTCATCACAATATGACAATGTGTGCTATTCAAGACACTATGACATCATTTCTTGTTCCTCGCATTGTGGCGTCATTTCTTGTTCCTCACATTGTGGCATCATTTCTTCTTCCTCGCATTGTGACATCATTTCTTGCTCCCCATATTCTGACACTTTTTTTGTTCACCAAATTGTGATATTGCAAAGTGACATATTTTGTTGTATATCACATTTTGATGTCGATTTTTTTTTTTGCACACTACAACATCAATTTTGTTTATCACACTATAACATAAATTTTGTTTTCCAATGTTTACTTATAAATGATGGTGGTTTACCATGATTGCAGTGGTGATTATGGTTCACTATGGCACCCACGTTATTATGGTTAATTATGATTGCCATGTTAACTCTAGCTAAACATTGTGCCTAGGTTGACTACGGTTGACCGTGTTGAATATGGATGAGCATGTTGACTGTGGAACATCATTCTCTTATCAAATTGTGAATGTAATATTCCCTTTTCTTGATATGGTCAAAATGGACAAAATCTACCCATGGTATTTACCATGATATTTGCCCATGGTAGTTGCCTTTATTTTGCAAGGGAAAATAATAAAATAAGGTTTCTAGAGAGACCATCAAGACTATTAAAGGGATAGGAGCTAGGCATTTGGATTATGGATATTTTTTCATCTTATTATGTTTTGTCGAGAACTTGGCGAGGTCAGTTTTAGTTTGATCCTCAAGACGAAAACCCCACAGGTGTGATTTGTTTAATGGATCCATCGAGGGTCCATAATTGTGCTTCTTTGTCTTTGATTTCTTTTGCATTAAGAATCCATGTATTTTGAGGCAAGGGCTCCATTATTTTGCTTGTATTTGGGCATGTCTCGTTTTCTAAGTATTAATTGAAAAAAGGGAAACATCCTTCTGTGTATAGTGTTTTGTTGAAAGTATTTTATTCGAAAACCTAAATGTGTGAGATCTATTGATTATTTCATTTTTTGGGATCTCAGTGTGGTATCAGAGTTGTCCATCTTTCCATCTCGAGGGTGTTTTTATGGCAGGTTGAGGGTTAGAAGAAACTAGTCTTCAATGATTCTCCATAATCACCCTAGCTAGTAACTTATTCAATTTTGGTGGTTTTATCTAAATATCCTAGTTGCTGGAATTAATGCTTCTTGTGAGAGATCGAAGAGATTGGTCTTCTCAAGAGGTCGAGAGCTGTCTATAGAAGAGAAGGTCGTTCGCTAAAAAAAAACCATCATTCTTCTGGGTTTCCTGTTGATCAATCTCCGAGAGTGTTCGATCACTGGATTCATCTCGTTTGATTAGGGTCGCATTGCAGGTCATTGCAAAAAGAAGTACAAGCATTACTTTTGAGCCAAAGAGGCTAGGTTGTTTGGCATGTTGGCTGGGGTCTGGAGGTGAGACTACACATATTATATCGTCACGAGAGTCGATAGACCACATAATCAAGCCACAAGCTCAGGGTTTGTTTTGTGCAACGAGAATTAAAACCATTTGGTAAGAGAAGGTTGATTGGAGGCCACAGATTTGGCCCAGATCTGAATCGAGTAGAACTCATAACCAAGGACACAAGTGCAAAACAGTGGATTAAGGGGAAGGAAGCAAAGCCGCATGTGGAAAACATTTACACGCATGAATCAGGGTGGCCAACACATGTAAATATTTTTCATGAGCTGAGTCGGTCATAGCCAATTGTAAAGGTCGAGTTCAATTGATGTTGTCAATGATCACTATAATCTGATTTAATCGTAAATCTTCTCTACCACAGGCATCAAATTTAGCAGTGAAACATTTTTGACTTTCATATCATAGTTGTCAAGGATGACATGCGATCTATATGTTGCAAAGATAAAGCTGACAACGCCCTCAATTTGTGAATTTGTTGAAATATTAATTTCCCCTGTTGCGTACTGTTTCCAGAAAACCAGTACGCTTCCCAGCACCAATTAAAATAGCAGACACATGGACAGCAGTTTTGCCAAAGCAGTTTTCCCTGGAGCAGATAGAGCCGTGTGATATGGATGAGCAACTGTCTGATTGAATGTACATGCCTGTAGCAAATTAATTTGACGTGAAGTAAAAGCTTTTTGTTTGACCACTAGTTTCAGTGAAGTAATTGATGTATTTATTCTGGTTGGCAGAGTTGGTAAAAATAGTAAACACCAAGTTTTATTGTGGACATGGAGATTGCACCGCAACATCCAGAAATCTCAGGAATTAGACTTATTTGTCTACTGCTCCATACCTTGTTTTAATTTCTAGTCTTGTCATAATAATTTTAAGTAGTTTCTCTGGTGTGTTGTTTTAATGTAATGAGCAGCAACATAGAAGCAGAGTGGTAGTAGTGTTAATCTCTCAGCAATACAATGCAGTTGCGCTCGAATGTAATTTCTGTGTTTTTGAAAGAATGTGCAGCAGCACGAGCTCAGATGAATGAAGCTTTCATGCACAGTAGTGCAGGGACAAAAAAATGTAAGAGAGGGCAAAGGAGAGCACGCAACAGCATGAAGAAAAATTGTTTCGAGAATAGTGAAACGCACAACATTGCATATTTAAATGTAATTTGTTTTATGATTGTTTGCTGTGAGAAAGGGTAGAAACACAGCAGCACAGTTTTTGTTGTTTGCATCTAAAATGAAAGTGAGGCACAACAACAGTGCGATTGTAATCAATGAAGGGGAGCACGCAGTGCGTATTTTTGTTGTTGAATGTGAAAGGAATGCGCAGCAGCGCGAGAGTAATTTAAGAAGTTGTTTTATGCACAACAGTGCAGTGATAGAGAGAGTGCTGAAACAACAGTGCTGAAACAGAGTGCTGAAACAGCAGTGCTGAAACAGAGTGCTGAAACAGCAGTGCTGAAACAACAGTGCTGAGACAGAGTGCTGAAACAACAGTGCTGAGACAGAGTGCAGAAATAGAGTTGCTGAGACAGCAATGCTGAGGCAACAGTGCTGAGACAAAGTTTTTGAAATGGAATATGCAGCAGCATAAATGTATTGAAATTTTTTACACACAGCAGTGTAAAATATCAGGCAGACACAGTAGCGTCAATTTGGACAGATTGAAGTGTCTCTGAAGTAGGCATGTTGGAATTCCTCTGTTAAGAGGTAGATGTTATTTGTGTGGAACAGAAGCGTTCCTTGCTGAATCCCTCTGTTAAGAGGAAGATGCTCTTAAGCATAGATTGGTGAATCCCTCTGTCAAGAGGAAGATGCTTTTCAGCATAGACTAGTGAATCCCTCTGTTAAGAGGAAGATGTTTTGTAACAACAGTTGTGAAATTCCTCTGTGTGAGGAAGACGAATTTGTATTAGTTGGTTTACTGTTTATAAATAGAAGTTTTTTTGTGTGCTTTGCTGAAACACCAGTTTCAGTGTTGCTGCAACACCAAACTGCGTTGCTGAAACACCGTTTCCAGCAAACGATTTTCAGTTTTCTATGTTAAAACAGAGTGTTAAAACAGAGCATTTTTTTTTGTCTGTCTGTTATGGAATTATCATAAATTCCCAACATGGTATCAGAGCTTGTCCAGGCTCTTTGAAGATGTCAAAGAAGCTGAAGGAAGGTTTCTTTCTACAGCAAATTATCCAGTAGAGTGAAAACGCTATCAAGGTATTTTTCAGATTAGTTTTTGTGTAGTTGTTGAAGACAATTAAGTGATTTTTAATACACAGTCCAGTATTGTAAGAATGGCCAACACCAGCACTAGCATGGGTATTTTTAATACTCAGCTCCGACTACTTAATGGAATAAATTATGACTATTGGGCAATAGTTATGAGAGATTTTCTTTTCTCAGAAGATTTATGGGAATTTGTTGAAGATGGTTTTGAAGAACCAGCAAATGAAGATGAGTTTAATAGCTTAACTCAGGCAGAGAAAGAGTTGTTGAAGAACTATAAGGAGGAGGATGCTAAGGCCCTCTACTTCTTGTATCGAGCAGTGAATGAGAGTGTGTTTCCAAGGATAGCAGTAGCTAAGACATCCAAAGAAGCATGGGAAACTCTCAAGATAACCTATCAAGGCATGGAGAAAGTGAAGATAGCAAAACCTCAGTTCATTGAGGAGAAAGCTTAGAGAAAACAGTAAATGTTAAAAACTGTTTGTCTCATGATGAAGGTGATGAGGGGATGGCTGAAGTACATCCCCAAATAGCAACGCCAACACAAGGGCAACAAGTCGCACCCTTGAGGAGAAATGAATGTGCTTCTCCAAGCACACCACAAGAAGCAACAAATGAAGGTATGAATTCTTTGTTTGCTTTATCTAGTCATGTTGATGACCCTGTTCATTTCAAAGAAGAAATTAAAGATAAGAAATGGACAGAACCCATGAATGGGAGAAAGGAATTAAAGTTCCTTGAAGATATGTTTAAAGAATATGGAGTTCAATATGTAATTCTTGCCAAGATGGTTGAGATGGGCTTCACTGCCAAAACCCTTGTCAATATGACAGAGGAAGAGATTGAAGATTTGATGAAGACTCTGGTAGAACTCTATCATATGGATCTTCATATAGGGGAGAGATATGAAATTAAATCTCCCATGAGAGCAGAGAAGGAGCAGGTAGCAGATATTCTGACCAAACCATTGGATCAGAAAAGTTTTGAATTTTTGATGAAGTGTCTGGGTATGACTGATAACCCAACAGTTGAAATTAAAGGGGAGTGTTGAAATATTAATTTCCCCTGCTGCATACTGTTTCCAGAAAACCAGTACGCTTCCCAGCACCAATTAAAACAACAGACACATGGACAACAGTTTTGCCAAAGCAGTTTTCCCTGGAGCAGATAGAGCCGTGCGATATGGATGGGCAGCTGTCTGATTGAATGTACAGGCCTGCAGCAAATTAATTTGACGTGAAGTAAAAGCTTTTTGTTTGACCACCAGTTTCAGTGAAGTAATTGATGTATTTATTCTGGTTGGCAGAGTTGGTAAAAATAGTAAACACCAGGTTTTATTGTGGACATGGAGACTGTACCGCAACATCCAGAAATCTCAGGAATTAGACTTATTTGTCTGCTACTCCATACCTTGTTTTAATTTCCAGTCTTGTCATAATAATTTTAAGTAGTTTCTCTGGTGTGTTGTTTTAATGTAATGAGCAGCAGCATAGAAGCAGAGTGGTAGTAGTGTTAATCTCTCTGCAATACAGCGCAACAACGGTCGAATGTAATTTCTGTGTTTTTGAAAGAATGTGCAGCAGCATGAGCTTAGATGAATGAAGCTTTCATGCACAGCAGTGCAGGGACAAAAAAAATGTAAGAGAGAGCAAATGAGAGCACGCAGCAGCATGAAGAAAAATGTTTCCAGAATAGTGAAACGCACAGCAGTGCAGATTTAAATGTAATTTGTTTTATGATTGTTTGCTATGAGAAAGGGTAGAAACGCAACAACATAGTTTTTGTTGTTTTCATCTGAAATGCAAGTGAGGCACAATAGCAATGCGATTGTAATCAATGAAGGGGAGCACGTAGTGCGTATTTTTGTTGTTGAATGTGAAACGAATTCGCAGCAACGCGAGAGTCATTTAAGAAGTTGTTTTATGCACAACAGTGCAGTGATAGAGAGAGTGCTGAAACAATAATGCTGAGACAGAGTGCTGAAACAGCAGTGCTGAGACAGTGTGCTGAAACAGAGTTGCTGAGACAGAGTTGCTGAGACAGCAGTGCTGAGACAAAGATTTTGTAATGGAATATGCAGCAGCATAAATGTATTGAAAGTTTTTACAGTAGTGTCAATTTGGACAAATTGAAGTGCCTCTGAAGCAGGCATGTTGGAATTCCTCTGTTAAGAGGTAGATGTTATTTGTGTGGAACAGAAGTGTTCTTTGGTGAATCCCTCTGTTAAGATGCTCCAATAATTTTACACCAAAATTACAACATATCATCAAAACTTTGTCAAAATAGACATGCAAAATATCATGCCCCTTATATTAGGAGAAGATAAGGCGATCCACAAACAATTGAGATCCAAATTGTTGGCCATTTGGAGGAAGGAGCTAATTGTATCACCTGTTTCCTATGAATTAGTTGAGGGGTTGATCAAACAGAATGTCAAACTACTTAGAAAGAAGTTGACCAAGGAGGAACTAACAAGGATTTGTGGCGACACCAAAAATTATATATTGAAAACTTTAGATATTGACTAGGTTGATTATGGTTAAACATTATGACCATGGTGACTATGGCTAACCATAGAACCCTTGTTAATTATGGTTGACTATGATAGATATATTGATTAAAGTTAAACCTCATTCTCATATTTACTATAATTTACCATGTCAAACATAGTTAATCTTAATCTTCTATAGTAACATAGTTGAGCATGATACCCATATTGACCATAATTGAATATGTTTATCAACATAATTAATATATACACCATTTGTCATATATTCATCATAAATAAATACATAATTAATATACATTACATTAATAATATATCGTTAATATATACATTATTGTGCTTTATATCATAATGTATATATATTATTATCATAAACTTATTACGATTCATTATATACATTATTGTGCTTTATATCATAATGTATATATATTATTATCATAAACTTATTACGATTCATTAAATAATATGATGCAGGTTCCACATACACTACACTAAAGTTCAAGCTTTCATTTCTCACTATGCACTCAAACAAAATTAAATAACAAATAAAAAATGCTTCATTTAAAGCCAAATAGGAATCACTGTAAGTATTTTAAATTGATAACTCATTATTATTGGTGTTAGATCAACATTGGTTTGAGTTGGATTTAACTTTTAGCAAGTGTGGAGTTTAATATGCATGTTCCACACACACTGGAGTTTTAACTTTCAACTCTAGCTATGTGATCAAACATAATCTCATAAAAAAAAGCTTCATTTAAACTCAAATAGGAATCACTATAAGTATTTTAAATTGATAACATTGTTTTGAGGTGGATTTAAGTTTTAGCAAGTGTGGACTTTAATATGCATGTTTTACACATAGTGGAGTTTTAGCTTTCAACTCTAGTTATGTGATCAAACATAATCTCAATAGCAAACCTGTATTGCTATCAAATAAATAGAAAATAAGGTTTCTTTTCATTTAGTTTAATTATTAAAATTTGAAAAGTATGAACTAATTGTTACATTTAGCTACATTGTAGATACTTTTTCTTAGTTTAAATACAGTTAAATTAGAGTAAAAAATAATAAAGGCATACATGAATGGATGAACAATGTGTTTTTGGGTAGCCATATAGTACTGCAAATTACCTGGGACTTATAGTATGTGGAAGTTCCAATCAAAATCCTAGAAGCATACTTCCAAACCAAAAAAATCTTTCTACCTTATTACATAGAACTTGAAGAAATGGTAAAAGAAATATTGTTATATCAGATTTTAATATTATCTCTATGCATAATTTAACTAATAAATGAAATGACCTTTTCCAACATATTTTTTCTTATTAATTTTAACCAAAATCTTACAGATTTTTAAAAACTTGAGTTTAAGTTATTTAATTTGTAGAATTTGAGTGCCCCAAAGGTTTTTTTTTACTATTAAATTTATTTATGCATTCAAAAACGTATTTTAAACAACAACAAAAATATCATGTAATAATATCAATGGTAAAAAAAAACCAGTTTATATATAAATTCAATTATGCTTTATATTTTATATATAAACTCGTATATATATATATATATTATATATATATCTATATATATATATATATATATATATATATATATATATATATAGATAGATAGATAGATAGATAGATAGATAGATAGATATATCTCTAATGCGAAAATAAATTCAAATTTTTGGGATCTTTTTTCCATCCACAAAACCGCTTTCCTTCCTTCCCGCTTCCCTTACTGCACTGTGCCATAGATCCTTACCACCCGCTACCCTTACCACACCGCTATTCCCCCTTCCCGCTACCCAGGTGAGCCGCGGCTGTATCCCTCTCCTTGACAGTCGAGTGTGCTAACGCACGATGGCGGCCTTTTAGTTGAGCAATGCTTCCTTGATGCTTATTGGGTGGCCCCTCTCAAATAAGTAACTAAAGGGTGGTCGAGCCCTCTCCTCTCCTTAACAGTCGAGTACCTAAAGGTCCTTAACAGTCGAGCGTTCGTACCTCACCCTGCCGGGGGCATCCTCAGCACCTAACGTCTTTATTGAGAAGTATCTAAAGGGAAGTATCTCAAGCCATCTGGTCATCCCTATGGCTTCTCTCGCTAGCTGTTGGGCTGAAAAGCTGTGACCCAAAACAAGCCACCTGCCCAAAAGAAAGGGGGATCAGAGATAGTGAAAGACTTTACTAAAGTGAAGATATTTTGGCATAATATAAACGTAGCTCTAAGCTCAGATCCCACCGAGTCAACATACACCCCAGCTCTATGAGAACTCAGAGTCAAACTCGTCCCACATAGAATACTACCCATCAATGGTCCATTCAAGATGATTTCCACAGCCTTGAGTGTTAGGGGAGCTTCAGTGTATGGCCGACGTCCGCCCAGGATCTCACGACCCAACCCCATCCGAATACACAGCATCCATACTAACAGCTGCTTTTTACCGGCCTCAGCCTATACCAATGCTGCTTCCTATCTGCACGACCTATACCAATGCGGTAACGGACTTCGAGCTCGGGCTCTTTTATTTCACTCGCCTACCCCTTCCATCAAAGGCAAGAGAGATAGATCTTTCCTTACCGATCTAATAACAAGGCAGGCACGAAACAACCTTCAAATTCTTCCTGACCTTCAACTCCTTCCTGACCTTCTAGCTCTTTTCCCTAGACCAATAGCGTATGTTTCCTTGCACTCGGAAGCGCAAGACCTCCGGACCTTTCTTTTTAGTCGATTTAGTTAGTTGATTCAGCATTTGAATAAGTAGATCTCGTCAGGCATGGAAGGTCGGAGCTATGGCTAGAGGTCTGCCATATAGATAGGGGCGGGACGCTGTAGGCTCAGCAGATAGGAGGCAACATTGGTATAGGCTTAGAAAGGTAGGAGGCAGCTGTGAGTTTAGGCAGTCAGTTTTGTTAGAGCTGCTCGTAAGTTGATGGGAATTGGGGCGTCTTCGCTAGGCAAGTAAACAAGTTATTAATCAATTCTTTCATTTAAGGCCACCTTCTAGCTCGACGGATTACCAGCCCAACAACAGCACGAGGTCTGAACCCTATCTATTTATTCCCCATGAGTACGATAACAAGCCATGGTTCACGTGATAAGCTTGGTTCGGGTAGCCAGTGAGAGTAGCTTCAAGCCAATGTTCAGGAGGTTGTGTAGCCCCAGTTTCTTTAGGCACCAATGTGCGGCCACTTGGCTTAGGAGGCAACGAGAGATAAGGAAGCATTAGGCTACTTTCCTGATCTTATCTATGCGAGCCCATGCTCCTCGCCCTCGGTCGGTTTGTCATCCTGCCTGATTCCATCCATCATGTCAGAGATGTTCGCTCCCTCTCAGTTTGGGCTGGGTGACCTTAGCCTCAAACAAACAGGCAGGGGGCCCATCAAATTCTATATGGGTTTTGGATCCCAAGTCGTGGCTGTGAGATGACATCTTCTGTGAGTTGAGGTGATTTAAGAAGGCAAGTTATAGGTCTTGGATTTGGTCCATCCTTAATTCTCATCCTTAATGCATCAAACAAATGTACATCATCGTCTATTTGTTTTCTATCTTTCCTCAAGGTTCCTGAATCCGGTACGTCAACATTTATGCATTGAAGAACCAACCTGCAAGAGTATGATGGCGGCTAAAGAATGATTGAACAATAAAACTTAATCACAATCCGAAAAAAATAGAATTAAAAAAATAATTTTTTTTTTTTTTATATGCTAACATTAGAAATCATCATTTAATTTTTAGTAATTTGATTTTAATTTAATTTCAATATATTGATTAAATTCTTAATGCCATGATAAATAATAAAACTACAAAAAGTCAAAGTGTGAAAAAGACACATAAACACTTTTAAAAATATACACAGAATCAACTAGCAATTTGTCTCATGATTGGGCATGAAATAGTCAAAGCACAAAAATTGACATTAAATATTCAAAGCACAAAAACCAAAGTGAACATAATGGAAAACAAAGTCATGCCATTGAGCAAAACATAAAGGCAAGTGAGGCTGAAATATGAAACTAATAATAATAAGAATTAAATAATTAATTAATGGATGAGATTTTATTTTTTGGGTTTATGAAATACAAGATTTTCTCACGAAAATTCACATATTCTATTTCTTTTGTAATTTGTATTTGAATGGATAACTTATTAAAAAAAAAAACACATTTTCAATCATTCTCCAAGTAAATATTTTAATTCTTTAAAAAGCAAGATGATGAATAGGGGAGATTTTCTTTCAGAGTTATATCACCGTTTATGCACTAACGAACAAATTTGCAAATGTATGATGGCAACAAAGAATCATTGCACAATAAGAACCCATATTTATTAACCAATCACTACTTGAAAAAATTAAAATTAAAAATATTATATATATATATA
This sequence comes from Pinus tabuliformis, assembly GCA_031772625.1. Taxonomy (NCBI): domain Eukaryota; kingdom Viridiplantae; phylum Streptophyta; class Pinopsida; order Pinales; family Pinaceae; genus Pinus; species Pinus tabuliformis. The sequence goes on from CM062809.1 coordinate 749,618,529, forward strand.
TATATATATATATATATATATAATATAAAATGTTAACATTATAAATCATCATTTAATTTTTAATCAAAATGATTTTAATTTGAAGTCAACCAGTAATATCTAATCAATTCTTTATTTAAACAAAAAACAGAAGTATTTAAATTGAATTGATAACTTATTTGAATTGTTCTCTAGCTAAAGCATTTGATTTAATCTCTACTTATTTAGATTCGCTCCCACAGAAGAAAGAAAAGATCTTAAACATATCCCCAGCCAGGTCTTCTATTGCACATCTTCATCAGCCATCAGCTTTTTTCGACGGCGCAGCTCAAAAGGGCCAATGTGGATGTGGATTCCACATAAAGATATCTGCAAATTCTCACTTCTTTGCATTCTGGCATGGCGGACAGGGATCCAATAATCTGGCTGAAGCCATGGCCCTCTCAGGTCTTTTAAAATTTTGTATGTTCCTAGACATTCAGCAGGTGGCTTTTTTCGGCGATTCGAAGCTATGGGTTGATTCAGTAAATCAGAAAAACTCCATTCTGGCACAACATCTGACTGGATGGAGAGATAGGATACACTTCTACTAGACTTGCCTGGAGAACTGCTCTATTCAGCACATCAATAGGGATGAAAACTCTACAGCAGATGCTCTTTCAAAAAAGGGTTTTTCTTCCTCTTCTGAATTTTGGCACCTCGAGATTGTATCTGATGATTCCCATTATCAGATAAATGATTTTGCCCTACTAGACTTTTAATGCTTCATATTTAAGACAGTCTCAAATATTCTGAGTTTTTGATGTCAGATATTATCAGTTTTGATATCATAGACATTATGTAATCTCTATAGATCATAGGTTTTTATTTGCTCAGGTCTTTATGGGATCACGGCTCTGATCTGTATATTCACAGAAAAGGATGTATCATCAGTACTTTATATTTCTCATATAATACATATAGTTTTTTTTTCTCTGAAAAAACTTATTAATATATGTGTCACATCAATTTGATAGCTTATTAACATCTATGTCAAATCAACCTTCTTCAAAGCTAGACTCCCACATCAGCAATGAAAGAAGACGACTCAACAATTGTATCCCATGGCCAACTCCATTTTAAGTATTTTATTTAAATTTAATTGATAACTCATTGATAATTCATTAATATATATGCCAGATCAACAATTTTTTTAAGCTGGATATAATTTTTAGCGAGGGTGGAATTTGACATGCATATTCCACACACCCCATGTTTCTTGATTTCAATTCTAGCTGTATGTTGAAACAAACTCTCGTTATATTATATCGCCACACCCCATGTTTCTGGCTTTCAATTCTAGCTATATGCTAAAACAAAATTTCGAGATAGATTTAAGTTTTAGCGAGAGTGAACCTTCATATGCACACCACATTTCTAGCACTAAAACAAACTCCTAGTATCTGATATGAAAAAAAGAAGAGGAGGAAACATTTTATTTAAACTAAACTAAGTATTTTATTTAAATTGAATTGATGATTTATTAATATCTATGTCTAATCAACATTGTTTATAGGTAGATTCTCTCATTGGCCATTAAAGGAGATAAGTCAATCATGGCGTTCCATGACCAACCCCACCTTGACCTCCAACCTCCTTCCTTCCCTTGACAGTTAACTATACTCTGAAACTATAATACGCATATTACTGCAGAAATGAGGGTCCTCTAGCAATAATTTTCTAGTGAGTCCTTCAAATCCAAACGACAAGAAAAATAAATATTTAGTTAATTGAATCACTAATCCATTACTGTATTTGAAAAATCAAACTACAATACATAAATTTTTCTGAAGGAAGAAAAAGTAGAGAGATCCAAACCCTAATTGTAAGGTCCTCGAGTTCTACCTGAGCGCGGGCGCAGTTGGGCCCCAGGCGAGTCGCCGTGCACGAGGGCGTGGGCGGGCGTGCGGGCGCACGACGGGTGCGTGACGAATGGGCATGCGACGGGGCTGCGGAAGAAATGCGACGATACCGTGAATGACAATGCGACGAAACCATGGAGCAGATTACGACACTTGGGAAATGCGGCTAAGTGTTGGGAGTTTTATATTGCGACTTGGAGAAGGCATGGCCGACGGTAAAGGAGCATCTTAAAGTGCGTTGTGGGCGCATGTTAGTGGTTTTGGGGGTCGGCCAAGGGGCTGCACACGCCATGTAAACCCACATAGGAAGCATATAAATGTAAGAGCATGGAAGCTCATAAAACATCACCGCATTCACTCATCTTCGAAAGGAACAAGAAGGAAGTGCGCAGTTAAAGTGGGAGCTGCGCATATCTCATGCGCATTGCTCTAAAGAGGACTGTACGCTTTGGTGAAGTCTTGTGATCAAGTCGAAGGTCGGACAAGTGTGCCCGGGGTGGATTCTAAGGTGTGGTTTTGGGGTAAGACTTGGCATAGGATTTTAGGTGGCTCAGGTGAGCACCGTCCTTTGTGCAAGAGGTGCACAAGACTGTTGTAAAAGGCAGGTTTGCCTCACTTTGTAAATTCGGTTAAGTGTGAGACTTGGTTCGGCCAAGACACACTTGTTTATTATAAACTGATATTCTTAATAAATTGTCAGGCAGACTCACATTATAGGGAGTTTCCCCTCCCCTTTATACTTGTTGCAATTGTTGTTGTTCTTGGTATAATTGCATGATGATAATGAATGAGTATGGGCTTCATTAAGTATAAAGGATAATTGTATGTTTACTTGGTTGCGAAACACAAGCTAAGTAATGTTAATGTGAAAGTAGGCGTAGTCCACGAATGTTAGTATTGGTGAAAAGAAAAGCGTTCGATGGTGCCGCACCTTGCTACAAGCGGTTGAAAGACTACCGTAGGTGTAGGGGCATGACAGTTGGTATCAGAGCAGGTCTGAAGACTTGGAGAAGTCTTGCAGGAAGCTGGGTGAAGCAAGTGTGCATGCACTTGGAAACTTGACAGGTGATATTGAGACTTGAACAAGGTTCAGTTGTTGAAGCATTTGAAGGTAGTTTCAAGACTCGATTTGAGCAGGGTTGCTCATGATAGTGGAAGTAGGTTTAGTAGAGGTGAAGCTTAGTGCTTGGACCAAGCTGAACGACAAGGCATGGCAAGTTTGGGAGAAGGTGAAGGAAGCTCTTGCTTAACTTATACAGGTTGAAAAGGTTGAAGGAAGAGAATCCCCAGATTCGAGAGGAACTTGAAGTCTTGGAGAAGACTATTGAAGAAGAGCTTCTTCAACTTGGTTGGACAATGGAGCAAGATGAAGTTGCAGATTGTGCTAACAAGGAAGAGGAAGCCGCGGCAGTTGAAGATGTTGCAGACATGACCATGATGGAGGATGAACTTGAGGATGATCAAGTTGGACCAGGATCGTGCAGGTTGTGGACATGGATGAATGAGGAAGAGCCTCATGATGATGATGTAAGTACCATTGATACTTGTGTTTCATTTGGGAATTTGGTGGATGGACCATATGTAGGGAAGGGCAAAGCCAGTTTGCCAATTCTAGGGAGGATCTTGCCATGGATGACTATGATGGAACCTTGTATGGAGAAGCAAGGATTGTCGATTGTTGCAGGACTTGTTGGGGCTGGTTGTGACCTTATGGTAGAAGGTGCAATGGCCCGCGACAAGGGAGGAACATGATGATCGTTGTGGAGGATTGGGTCATGCTTTAGCCATATGGAAGATTGGCTAAGTGCCCGACATGACTCATGGACAGATTGGAGGGCACACTCTTGGGTGGACTTCTCATGGCCGAGACCAAGAGATAGTCTTGGTGGGCACTTTGGTGGAGGAGCTGTGATGGAAGAGACTCATGACATGATGATATGATTGGGTGACCGAGTTCACTAAACCGAAGATTGAAGACTTGAATGGGGATGACCGATCGTTGTGATGAGTCTACTTAGTTGGACTACATGGACAACATAGTCATGGACATCAGGTTGGAGACATGGAGCATGGTAGTCTTATGCAGGGACATTGTGTGGGAGCACTTGTAGAGGTGTCATGGACATCCAAGGAAGAGTGCCAAGGCAAGGATGTTGTGCGGATGGATTTGCTAATGTGACATGGAGACTTATTACTTATGAGCCGATGGAGAGGTTGACATGCACTCTTGTACAACAAGACCATGGACTTGGATGGAGTTGTGAGCAGATTATGGAGCATTCCTACTACATGGAGATGTTGGTTGGAGATGACTCATGAAGCTCATGATGACATGAGATTGTTGTGACTTTTAGGGACTTCATACATGGTGGAATTAGAGGATTTGATGCATTGAGGAGCTGAGGTCAAGAGACTTTTATGCAGTATGGGATGCATACTTTCAAAGTACATGTATGGGCATGGCTTGGAAGAGTGACTTGATGTGGAGGACCGATATGAGACACTTTGGAGTGATGGAGTTACAACGATGATGATGATGCCTTGGTGGCTACACTTGGGCATGGGTTGAGCCGAGACTCAACTACTTTGACACATGGGAGCTGATTGATCTATGATCATGGGAAGCACATGGATAGATGAGACAAGTGCATACTTGTTTCTATGGATCACTTGAGGGATGGCACATTGCGGATATGATGAAGGTTGCTTCATGGACCTGGATGTGGCACATCGAGAGTCGATGTTTGAAGAGAGGGTCTCTTCATATGGAGGAGACACACATAGATGATGATGTTGGTATAGATGTGGCTGATTTCATGTAGCACATTGACACCAAACATCATGGACAACATGTTGCAGATGAGATGGATGGAGTTTCCATGGACCTGAGCATGGATTATGGAGATAGATTCTTGATGAGTCAAGGATGTGACAGGATGTTTTGAGAAACGACTGATGGTGGCATAAGGATGTTCACTCTCATGGTTTGAGCGTGGCAGTTGGACTGGCCATCCGACTAGTTCAAGACATGAGGGCATGCAGTGGGCAGAGATGTGTTAGCATTGTGTTGGAGTATCATGGCAGCAGTTCACATGAGGACACATGATGAAGACAGGAGGTCAGTAATCATGGCTCGAGATAACATCTGATGGAGAGCATACTGTTGAGGTGCATACCTTGGTATGGTGAGCTTGGTGGAAGTTGGTCACTAAGTCGTGGCATGATTGAGATGAGGCTCTACATATGTTGCAAGGATGTTTGCTTTGTGTGGAGGGATCAACATCATGGATGGAGATGATCTTGGTGGATGGCTACCGGGATGGTATGTTGTCGAGGATGACAACGATTTCAGGTGGAGGAGGATGTAAGGTCCTCGCGTTCTACCCGAGCACGAGCGCGGTTGGGCACCGGGCGAATCGTTGTGCACGAGGGCGCGGGCGCACGACGGACGCGCGACGAACGGGCATGCGACGGGGCTGCAGAAGAAATGCGACGATACCGTGAACGACAATGCGACGAAACCATGGAGCAAATTACGACACTTGGGAAATGCGGCTAAGTGTTGGGAGTTTTTATATTGTGACTTGGAGAAGGCATGGCCGACGGTAAAGGAGCATCTTAAAGTGCGTTGTGGGCGCATGTTAGTGGTTTTGGGGGTCGGCCAAGGGGCTGCACACGCCATGTAAACCCACATAGGAAGCATATAAATGTAAGAGCATGGAAGCTCATAAAACATCAACGCATTCACTCATCTTCGCAAGGAACAAGAAGGAAGTGCGCAGTTAAAGAGGGAGCTGCGCATATCTCATGTGCATTGCTCTAAAGAGGACTGTACGCTTTGGTGAAGTCTTGTGATCAGGTCGAAGGTCGGGCAAGTGTGCCAGGGGTGGATTCTAAGGTGCGGTTTTGGTGTAAGACTTGGCATAGGATTTTAGGTGGCTCAGGTGAGCACCGTCCTTTGTGCAAGAGGTGCACAAGACTGTTGTAAAAGGCAGGTTTGCCTCACTTTGTAAATTTGGTTAAGTGTGAGACTTGGTTCGGCAAAGACACACTTGTTTATTGTAAACTGATATTTTTAATAAATTGTCAGGCAGACTCACATTACGGGGAGTTGCCCCTCCCCTTTATACTTGTTGCAATTGTTGTTGTTCTTGATATAATTGCATGATGATAATGAATGAATATGGGCTTCATTAAGTATGAAGGATAATTGTATGTTTACTTGATTGCGAAACACAAGCTAAGTAATGTTAATGTGAAAGTAGGCATAGTCCACGAATGTTAGTATTGGTGAAAAGAAAAGCGTTCGGTGGTGCCGCACCTTGCTACAAGTGGTTGAAAGACTATCGCAGGTGTAGGGGCATGACACTAATAGTCCAATGATTCCTATAAATCAAAACAGGAAGAAAAATACATATTTTGTTTAATAGAATTGCTACGTGATCAATGCACGTGCAAAATCAACCTGTTCAAACATAGATTCCACATGGCTTTAAACATCCCAATCAATTAGAGAGCCAAAGATCTAGCTTCTAAGAAGTTTGACAGATGCGTCAACACTGACCATGTTTCCCATCATGAACTTCACCACCTGTCAGGATAGTACAACAATTGAATCCAAAAAATGAATTTGTTTTCAGATTGAACTACAAAGTGACGCTTAACCCTTCAATAATGCAGACCTGCGAACAAATTCAAAACATGTAAGGAATTGGGTTGATTGGTTCAGTGCTCAATCTCACGACTACGACTAAAATTGAGCGTTTATGAAACTGAAAAATTGAACAATAAGGAAGCATAGCAATATTTCCGTAGAAAAACTAAACCACCATAAACCATTGATTCTGAAACCGTGAAATTTGAATAAATACAAGTTTTTTCAATTAAAGATCTCGATCTGTTTGGGCCAACAATGAAATGACTCTCTGAAATCAAATTAACTCAGAATTTATACTTATCACCATTATATATTAGAGTTCTTTGGCTTTTTAAAAACTTTGCAGTATTAGAATGAAAAATCAGGATAAGACCAGTGACTTCCCTGTCCGATATATGTTTAAGACTTTCTCTAAATGGAAGAAAGCTAATTTCAATAATGCTTACCAAAACCTGGTTCTAAAACCTATAAACCTTATTTAGATCTGGCACTCGAGTTTGGGTTAATTTCTTTTGTAAATCAATAAAGATGCTATCAACCTGGACGGGCCCTTATTATTGGACAGAATTGCTAGTTTACAAAGGAGGGCTCTTGTCGGCCGCTGGTATTTTCCGACAATGGACGATGCGCAACTCCGATCTTGGATTGCTGCAAAATGGTCTCCTCTCCTGGGATATAACCCGACCATTGTTCGCCTCATGAACAATTGGTACAACTTTCATTTTCTTAGGATTCGGGATTTAGAGTCTATCCTGGCCAAACCATGGGTACGTGATCGGAGTTTTCTTGCATTGCACAGATGGTTTATTGGATTCAATCCTCTAAGATGCACCCCACAAAACAATTATATTTGGTTAAAGTTGCCTGGCCTTCCGATCGAGCTCTGGACTCAAGAATCTATGGCGAAAATTGGAAATGCTATTGGCTGTTTCATCTATGTAGATCCAAAGTGCATTGGGGCCAAAGACAAGCGTGTCGCCTGGATCCTGATTGAAAAGGAATACAGGGGTGGTTTCCCAGAACTTATAGATCTATCTTGGGATATGTTTAATATTCAACAGTGTCTGGATTATTGGGGTGTTCCATTTAGATGCTCTATTTGTCACAAAACAGGACATCTCTTTCCTCAATGCCCTCGCCGTATTGGTGGAAGATATAAGTTGAAGAGCCATTCTCAAAAGATTCCTGATTCCACAAAGAATGGTGGTGAATATCTGATCTGCAATAATAATACAATATTTTCCTTTAATGCCGATTTTCCATCAGCTCTATTTTCTCCGCCCAAGGAAAATTCACCGGAGCGATCCTCATCCAGACCTATCTCTCGATCTCTATCTGCGGATCTCGTACTTCATCATAGTCCTGTCAAGGACCATTGTTCCCATCCAAGGCCTGACTCTTTTCAACGCCCCGTAGTGATGTCAGAGATGGACCCTTCTGACCGTCAGCCGATATTCACTAATATTCCTTCCCCTCCGGAACCAGATCCGGACCCAGCTATTCCTCCCCTTCCTTCCATCCCCAAGCCCTCTCGGGATTTGCCTTCTTCATCTCACATTCACTATATTTCCTCATCCCCTCAATCTCCCCCCACTCACCATCCTCCATCCCATAGGATCCCTTCCCCTCCCTCTCACATTCCTCGGGATGAACACAAAGGAAAAGCTCCCTGTACATCGATTACCCCTCTAAATTCTCCTGAGTCATCGCCCCATAATTCCTTCGATTGTGATATTGACCTCCTCCTCCAACGTGAGTCCCTGAAATTGCAGCCATTGACTATCCACAAGCCATCCCACTCCCCTTCTCCAGTTATTAGTCCAAACTCTGCTGGGAATATCATTGTCCGGCGTAAAAATAATCGGGGTAGTAGACACTTCAAGGGAAGAAGAAATAGACTGCATGTATCTATTCGGGATTTATCTATTGTTGATATTCCCATTACTGATGTTGTTGATGAGGATTTATATGCTGAGAGGCCTCTTAGAGCAAATAGGCCTAGCATGGTTACAAAATGATCGACATCCTTTCGATGAACATCAGGGGTCTTGGGGCAAGCCCAAAGTTCTTGGCACTAAAAGATATTTTTTTGTCTTCCAATTCAAGATGCTTCTCATTAAAGAGACCATGCACGATAGATTACAATCAATTACATACTTCAGGCGTATGTTTCCAAATTGGCATATGGTTTCCACAAATGCAAATGGATTATCGGGGGTCCTGGCAGTCATATGGGATCCAAAATGGATTAAAGCGTTGGCTTTCAAATGTTTTGCAGGCATCTTTCTCCTTGCCTATTTTCGAGGCTCTTCGAAGCCTGTTCATATTCTGAATATATATGCTCCTTACAAAGATCGCATCCCCTTCTGGGATGAATTTATTTTTTTAGAATTTCTTGAATTAAACTCCCTATTAATTCGTGGGGACCTAAATTGTACTCTTAGCAACGATGAAATATGGGGAAATGGAAGAAAAAATGACTCTGTTGGTTGTCACATTCTGGATGCCATCATTCAATAAAACTATGTGGATGTCCAGCCATCTAATTTCGGCCCTACTTGGGATAATGGAAGGATCAACGCAGCATTCCTTGCTAAGAGACTAGACGGATTTCTTCTACACGAATCTTTGATTGAAAGATTTTGGATTCCAATGGTAAAGATCATTCCATCATTCATTTCAAATCATAGGCCTATTTCCATACATTGGATAAGAACTAGGCACAGACATGGATATCCCTATAAATTTAACTGCACATGGCTTGAATATGCCCTATTTAACAAACACATTCAAGAATTGTGGCAATCAATATCTCTGGCAGGTCAAGCTGAATCCCGATCTTTCTTGGACAGATTGTCTACTCTAAGGGAGGGGGTAAAATGGTGGCAAAAGGAAAAAGTAATGTCCAATAGAGTCACCCTGTGGGACATTCACAAGAAATTTGATATATTAACGGCCCACATTAATGGTTCCACTATCCCACAGGCTATCCGCTCTCAAATTTGGACTTTGGAAAAAAAGAAGCAAAAAATTCTATCAGAGGAAGAAGCCACCTGGCGCCTTAAAAGTCGAGCTATATGGCTCAAGGAGGGTGATAAAAATACAAAGTTTTTTCATAGATATGCTAATATGCGTAGAGATGTTAATTCTATTTGGAGGATTAAGGATGAGGATGGCAATTCTTGTTCTACAAAGGACCAAATCTCGGATGTAGTAGTAAAATTTTTCAGACAAGCTTACAGTAGGGATGTCGGCTCAGATATTGAGGATATATTGTGGGGAATAGACCCATATCTTACTATGTTTGATGAAAATCTGAACAACGCTCTATTTTCAGCGGTCTCTGAGGAGGAATTGCTGACTACAATGAAATCTTTCCAAAAAGATAAGTGTCTTGGCCCGGATGGCTGGTCTATTGATTTTTTCATCCATTTCTTTGATTTATTCAAAAGCGATCTCCTTAACATGGTGGAGGAATCTAGGACTCAAGGTCATATATGCCGAGAATTAACATCCACATATATAGCATTGATTCCAAAAAAAATAGTGCCTAACTCTTTCATGGACTTTAGGCCGATTTCCTTGTGCAATGTTCTGTATAATATCGTTTCCAAGATTATCGCTGTTAGGCTGAGGAAAAATTTATCTATTCACATATCCCTTGAGCAACATGGATTCCTAAAAGATCGCAATATATTAGAGGCGGTGGCTCTCACACAAGAATGCCTACATTCCATGCATATAAAAAAGTCTGAGGCGGCACTATTAAAAGTAGACCTTAAAAAAGCTTATGATTGTGTCGACTGGGGCTTCTTAAGGTGCCTGCTATATAAGATTGGTCTTGATGGCCAATGTACAAATTGGATTATGGCATGTGTGGTTGATGTTAATTTTGTTGTCCTAGTCAATGGCATTCCATCTCCGTTTTTCAAGGTGGCTAGGGGTTTGCGGCAAGGATGCTCTTTGTCTCCTCTGCTCTTTATACTGGTCATGGATTCATTGAGCCTTCATATAAAAGGAGTGATACAACAAAATAGATGCAGACCTCTCCCTATTTGCAGAGGGATATCCATTTCACACAACTTTTTTGTAGATGATATTCTTTTCTCGGCCTTGCTTTGTAGGGCGACATGGATTAGCTTACATGAAATTTTGAAACATTTTCAAAAAGCTTCCGGGATGTCTGTAAATGAAGATAAATCATCATTTCATGTTGAGAATATACATGGGGATCTTATTATATTTCTTTCTCAACTTTTCAAGATAAAGGTTTATCCGATCAATCAAGGATTGAAATACCTTGGCTTTAGCCTGAAATCTGTTGGTTATTCAGCTAATGATTGGTCTTGGTTACCTGAGCGCTTTTACAAGAAAATTTCAGGATGGAAATACAAATGCCTGTCCATTGGTGGTCGGGTGATTTTGACCCAGGTGGTGCTGGTTCAGATAATGGTATATTGGGCACATCTCTTCCTCATTCCATCTTCCATTATCAACAGGCTCAACAGGATGATTGCCAACTTTATTTGGGGTGGCCTCAAGGACCAGAAAAAATTCCATTTGGTGAAACTTGAGATGTTGGCCCACCCAAAAAAGATGGGGGGATGGGGCATAATGGACTTAAATTTGTTTCGAAAGGCTCTGTTATGTAAATCAATGTGGAAAGTTGTCATAGGTGACTCTATATGAAGTAATACTATTAGATCAAAGTATATGGAAAACAAAGAAATTTCATTCTGGTTCCAAATGGGTTGCATTGGATCTCCTCGGGGTTTGGCCATATGGAGGAGTTTTAGAAAGATTCAACAATTTTTCTTAAAAAATTTGATCTGGAAATTCCAGTATGGTAAGAACATTATTATTGGCTCGGATGATTTTGCTCGCAGGATTGATAGGATCCAATTCTCCCCACTTCTGATTGGGGCTTTACACAATAGGGGATTATTTTATTGGGATAAAGTCATTCACAGATGGGAAGGAGCCATACCGATATGGAAATCTGCTGACGACTTTGGAATTAGGAACACATTGGCTCAAAAATGGAACAGGATCATAATAAACTTGTGGGATAGAGGCATCTATCGATCTAGGGAAGAGGATTAATTAATATGGAAGGGTCTTGAGGAAATACTAATATATTTGTCAAGCACATATACCAGCTTCTTATTCAAACAGAAACGGATCAGAGCAATCTCATCTTCCCTGCTTCATTCTGGAAATCTAGTTGTCCCCTCAAGATCATTCTATTTGCTTGGTTGGTTTTTCATAACAAGAACCTTACTTGGGAAAACCTCTAGAAGAGACAGTGGTATGGGCCGCCCAGGTGTCCCCTATGTAAGGCTGATGCTGAAAACAATCTCCATTTGTTCATTCTCTGTCGGCAATCTCAGTTTATTTGGCAGCATGTGGTGCACATTTTGGGCTAAACAGAATCTCCTTCCCCTCTATTGCTGAAGCATTTGGATGCTGGAGTGATATGAATAGTGGTATGAGACCCATTCCATTGTTGGTCATCTGGGCAATTTGGAAGTGGCAGAATGCATGTATTTTTCACTATAAACTGGAATGCCATCAATCAGTTTTTGACTCTATTTTGAATATGCACAATTCTCTGGGCATTCAAAAACACTCTCGGATCAGAGAATTGGGGAAAGCTCCAACCATGGATCCATCGGGAATCCCACGTGCCTACTTTGATGGGGCAGCACAACAGGGTTTTGTGCTTGCGGTGTCTTTATTATCCCTGCTGTTGGACAACAATATGAAATTTATTGGAATGGTGGGACTGGTACTAACAATAAGGCGGAGGTTATGGCTCTTGTAGGACTTCTTTCCATTTCTGATTTTCTCAATTTGCAAGGGCTGAAAATATACGGAGACTCTAAGATGATCATAGACCATGTCTGATCCAAACATGCCATCAAGAACTATAATCTATCAGGATGGCTGGAAAGGATTATGTCTATATGGAACAGCAAACCAGACTTCTCCATTGAACATATTGATAGGGGCAAAAACACTGTTGCGGATGCATTATCGAAAAAAGGTCTCCTTTCTCAGCATGGTAAATGGTCGATGTGCATCACTGTGGAAACCACTTCCTACCAGATTCAGGATTTTCAAATGCCGGGTATATAACTCTACTTTCTCATGTCCACAGATCTGGTATGTACCTAAGACCTTTTTTTTGCTTATTATCCTGGATGACCTCTGCTGTTATTTGCTATATCCTGCATATTGATTATAACGTCCCTATATCATATCTATATTCTCTGAACATGATGAACAATCAGTCGGTTTTCCTATGTTTCTGCTTATCGTTCTCCCCAAATTTTGGTATGTATTCAGATATACAGGTACTACATGTATATCTCTATCTTTTGTGAAATGCATATCACATTTATATGTTTTTCATAATAAAAAATATAAGCTTTTTTCTCGCTGGAAAAAAAAAAAAGAAAAAGAAGAAGAAAAAGATTGAATTCAGCTTTTTCAAGTCATTTTTCGACATGGGCATAGTATGATAGATGACCCACCTATATAATTATAACCCACTTGAACTACATGAAATGATACAACAAAGTTTTGGAGAAAATAATTCTAACCACATGCTCGTGTCTTATAGGTGTCCTAAGTGTTAATCCATGTGTTATAGTCAATTTGAATTCAAATTTATTTAGATGATAATGTAGGCTATGAGTTGTTTCGTATTATTGATTCAGTTTTGATGGGTAGTCCATTTGTGGATTTGTAATTATCGAACATAAGTACATATTTTTCTTTATTAAAATCACATAATGTGTCATATTCAATTTGAATAATCTTAACTTTATTTAGATAATTATGTAATCCATTAGTTGTTTCTTATTATTGATTCAGTTTGAATAGTTAGTCTGTTTGTGGATTTGTAACAGAAGTACATAATGTGAATTGATATTATTATGCGTCTTTGTCTCTCTTTCCCTATTTTTCATGGTATCAAGAGCATTGTTGCGCGTTGTGAGGGAGTGTTTAATTTGTTTGAACCAAAGAACTGTTTCGTTGTCTCACGGTGTGGAGTGAAAGAAGCCATGGATCTGTGCCATGATTGGTCATTGAATTTGTGTGTAATTGATGAAAGTGTCTACGTGTGGAGAGGCATTTAAGTGTTGTTGGCTCAACTATTTCCATTTGATTCATTTGAGCACAAAGGAGTACATGAAGGTGAGTGGGCGCGAACAAAGGATAATAACGATCGAAAGTTTGGAGACAAGCGAGGTATAAAGATGGTCGAATACGAAGATCAACCACAAATTCAAGCTCATAGGAATTTCACTATTGACCTGACTCGTATTGAAGACAATTTCCTAGGTATGCTAATCTACATATTAGGGATCATCCCTCGTGGCAATAAATTTAATTACTGTAGAATTCAACTTGATGAAGGAGCTCAAGCTCGAGCTTGGTCCATTAGTATGGAGAGCAATATAATCATGAATATTGCTGTCCGAGCAACATCGATAGACAAACAAAAGGTTTTTGTAAAATGGTTAAGGATTCCTAAAACGGTATGTGCTCCTGTATTGTGGTGACCCGCAAATTAATGTGTGCTTTCACATATTTTTCATTGTGCCATGAATAAATTTGCTTCTGCGTGTTCTTTTTTTCATCATTGTGGACTGGATTGGAGTTCTGCAGAGTTGTTGTTGATGTGTAAAAATTAATGGTGTTCAGGCTGAGTGATCGAGTTCTCATAGTTTTTTATAATCCACCACAAACGATTTCAGGTGAGGATTGAGTGTTTTGAAGTCGACAGATATGTGAAAGAGAGAATGGTGCGAGCGTACATAAGACATATTAAGAGCGTAGAGTTGAAGAATCATTGTGCATTGACGTGAAAGTTGGAATAAATAATGAAAGCCAACTCACCCTACAGCCTAAAGAAGTCGTGTTACTTGATGCTCCTCCAACACTTTTCGTCGAAAGTAGCTTGATAACAACGAATGGAGCATTACAACAGTAAAATTCAAGAGCACGAAGAAATTGTGTTCCAGTCGACGACCTCGATCATGATAGCCACCAACTTGCCTGAAATACATTAAGGTATTATGAATTCGTTTGAATACCTTGGATTAACTAAATACAATGTAATTGTTTTTACAAAGGGATTATTTAAAAAGGGAATATAACATTCCTCATGTTAAGTGTGAAGCCAAATCACATGCAGGATTCTAGATCTTTCTACACCACTATTAGTTTCTAGATCTCCATCTAAATCACATGCAAGATTCTAGATTTTTCTACACCGCCATTAGTTTCTAGATCTCCATCTAAATCACATGCAGGATTCTAGATCTTTCTTCAGCCTCTATAAATTTGTAATTTATTTGGCCAAGGAAAGCAAGCCAAGGTCTAGGCTTGTTATGTAATGTAAGGTCCGCTATTTTTGATTGTGTAATCATGTTGTTTCTCCGTTTGTCTGTCTTTAAAATTATTCTTTGCTATTGCCGTTTAAGTCTCTGAGTCTAAATCTGTTGTGTGTGATGTATGCTATGAATTAACAATTGGTATTAGAGCTAGGGTCGAATATCCACCGTGCAAGCCGCTTAGTGCCATCGCCTTACTCTGGTAGCATTCATTAAAACGTTCGTTGTTACCTCTGAAGTTGTTGAAGGATTTGTCCAGGAAATCAGAAATCACTGCAAAAAAGAGAGTCTAAGAAAAGGATCTGTTCAGGAAATAGCTAAGGAATGTTAAGGCAGTTGTTGCAAGAAATAAAAAGGCCGTCGGCATATGGTTAAACCTACCATGAAGCCCAAAACGCGGAGTGCGTAAGTGCTTTACGTGGAGTTCGTAAACTTTTTTTATCAAGCTTGCACGTATACAAACCAACATATGTATGTGTGAAATGTGAAAAGGTTAAAACATTATATATATTTTTTATATTTATATAACCATATGTTGGAATTTTGAAAAGTATATTTTAAAAAGGAGCAGGAATTTTGAAAAGGGTAATTTAAAAAGGAGGAAGGTCATTATTACTAAATTTTAAAGAGTAATAATTAAAGTTTTATTTTTAAGTGGAGTTTTTGTTTTTAGGCATCTATATATTGAAAATGGAGACAACAGTTATAGATATGGAGAAATTGAACGGGGCTAATTTTTCCCTATGGAAATCACAGATGGAGGATATACTGATTTTGAATGATCAATATTTGCTAATTGAGGGCACAACAAAGAAACCCTCATTGATGACAAATGAAGAATGGAATAAGCTATATAGAAAGGCAATTGCAGCAATCTGCCAATATCTAGCAAAGAATATGTATTTCAATGTGTCTAGAGAAAAGACGAATGAAGGATTATGGAAGAAGCTCCATGATCTATATGAGAAGAACACAACATAAAACAAAGTGTTCTTGATGAAGAAGCTTTATAATCTAAAAATGAAGGAGGGTGCTTCAGTTTCTCAGCACTTTAATGCATTTAATATTATTACTAATCAGCTTGCCTTTGTTAAAATCATTTTAGATGATGAAATTAGAGCTATTTTGCTAATGTGTTCTATGCCACACAGTTGGGAAAATTTAATTGTAGCTATGAGCACTTCAATAACTGTAGGGACCCTAAACTTTGATGATGTCAGTAGTAGTTTAATGAATGAGGAACTGCGACGCAATTCAATTGCGGAAAACCAGGGAGGAGAAGCTCTAGCTCTAGTTGATCGTGGTAGGAGAATGGATCGAGGCCAGCAAGGGCGATCAAGATCGAGAGGCCGAAAAAAATCAAGGAGAGAAAGGATCATCTGCTTTCATTGTGGCAAACCCAGGCACATGAAGAAACAATGTCGATTTTAGAAGAAAGGACAAAAGGATTAGAGACCATCTAATACAAATCACAGGTCATCCAGCACAAATGAGTGTCAGACTACTGTTGTAGCCACAGATGGTGATGTGTTGTTTACTGTTTTAGTAGAGGATGCATGTGTATATACATCTAGGAATAGTTTTGATTGGATCCTTGACTTTGGGGCATCTCACCATGTAACCCCATGCAAAGATAGTTTTGTTTCAAATAATCCTGGTGATTATGGTAGAGTGCATTTGGGGAATAATCATTTTTGCAGTATTGTTGGAATGGGAGATGTCTAGATCAAGATGAAAGATGGACAAGATATATTGTTGAAACAGGTTAGGTATGTACCAAAAATGCGCATGAGTTTAATTTCTATGGGACGACTAAATGATGAAGGCTATTCCACAAGCTTTGAAAAAGGAGGATGGAAAATTAGCAAAGAAGCATTGTTCATGGCCAAAGGACCCAAGATAGGAACATTATACAGATTGAAGACACTGATAGGAAAATCATATTTGGCTGTTGTCACAAAAGAAGGAAATTCAATAGATCTCTGGCATAAGCATTTGGGTCACATGAGCGAGAAGGGCTTAAAAATCCTTGTTGGTAAAAATTTATTGCCAGGTTTGAAATCCTACAATATTGATCTTTGTGAGCATTGTATATATGGTAGACAAAGAAGGGTTTCATTCCTTAGAGGTGGCCATGACAGAAAGAAAAATGTGTTAGAATTGGTACACTCAGATGTGTTTGGGCCTGTTAACATCAAATCATTAGGAGGAGCATCATATTTTGTAACATTTATAGATGATGCATCCAGGAAGGTTTGGACATATCCTATGAAAAGTAAAAGTGAAGTGTTTCGAATATTTCAAAATTTTCATGTTGTTGTTGAAAGAGAGACTAACAAATTGCTCAAGTGTTTAAGAACAACAATGGTGGAGAATATTGCTCAAATGCATTTAAGGAATATTGTAACAGGTTTGGCATAAAGAATGAGAAGGCTGTGCCTGGTACTCCTCAACAGAATGGTGTCGTAGAAAGGATGAATCACACCATTATGGAAAATGTGCGAAGTATGTTGTCCAATTCTAGTTTGAAGAAGAATTTTTGGGCTGAAGCAGTTAGGACCGCTTGCTACCTCATAAATAGATCTCCAACTACAACCTTGGATGGCGGTATCCTTGAAGAAGTTTGGTCTGTTAAAAATTTGAATTATTCTCACTTGAAAATCACTGGATGTGAAGCATTTGTACATATTCCCAAAGAAAATAGAATTAAGATGGATGATAAATCTATGAAATGCATTCTTTTTGGGATATGCATATGAAGATTTTGGTTATCGTCTATGGATTCCAGTCAAACATAAAATTATTAGAAGCAGGGATGTTATATTTAATGTGTCGGAAATGTTCAAGAGGAATGTAGGTGAGTTGGTGGTCAAGAAGGTTATTGATAGGTTTGAAGAGCAATAGGAAAACATACCACCAATACAAGAAAATGAACAACAAATTCAGAAGCATGATGAACAAGTGGAAAATGATGAACAACAAGAAGAAGGAATCTTGGAGGAACCTTTACAGGAGATTCAATCTGATAATGCACCACCATAGTTGGTTCGCAGATCTTCTAGGCCTCATAAGCCTTCACAAAGGTAAGCTCCTTCAAACTATATTTTGTTGACTGATGAAGGTAAGCCTAATTGTTTTCAAGAAGTTTGTAAAGTTGAGCATAGTGAAGAATGGAAAAAGAAATGGAAGAAGAAATGAACTCTTTGCTGGAAAATAAAACTTGGGAGTTGGTGAACATCCCAAAAGGTAGAAAGGCTCTACAAAACAAATGGGTTTATAGGATTAAGCATGAAGGTGAGGAAAAGAAAGAGAGGTATAAAGCAAGGCTGGTGGTGAAAGGTTTTGCCCAAAAAGAAGGTATTGACTTCATTAAAATTTTCTCACCTGTTGTTAAAACGTCATTCATTAGTCATTCTTGGTATAGTTTTTGCTTTAGACTTAGAATGTGAACAGTTAGATGTAAAAACTGCTTTCCTTCATGGTTAAGTGGAGGAAGAAATTTATATGGAGTAGCCAGAAGGCTTCATAGAAAAAGGCAAAGAAGGCCTTGTTTGTAGGTTGAAGAAGAGTCTCTATGGGTTGAAACAGACACCTGGACAATGGTACAAGAAATTTGATTCATTCATGTTGGAACATGGTTTTTAGAGGTTAGAAGCTGACCATTGTGTCTATATCAAGAGGTTTGATCAAGGAAAGTATATCATATGATTGTTATATGTCGATGACATGTTGACTATTGGGCATGATAAGAATAAGATCAATAGATTGAAGAAAGATTTGGGTAGCAAATTTTCAATGGAGGATTTGGGACCAAAACAACAGATACTGGGCATGTGGATTATGTGTGACAGGAAAAACAAAAGGTTGTGGTTGTCACAAGAAAAATATAATAAGAAGGTGCTTGACAGGTTTAATATGAAAGATGCCAAGCCCGTTGGTACACCCCTTGCAACCCACTTCAAGATGAGTACTGAATTATGTCCTACTGATGACAACGAGAAAGACGAGATGAGAAAGATTCCTTATACTTCAGCAGTTGGCAGTTTGATGTATGCCATGGTATGCACACGACTAGACATTGCATATTCAGTTGGAATAGTGTGTAGGTTCCTTTCCAATCTAGGCAAACAACATTGGCAAGCAGTAAAATGGATTTTGAGGTATATCAAGGGTACTAGTCATTATTGTTTATGTTTCGGTCATGATGAGACTGTGCTTGAAGGATTTACAGATGCGGATATGGCTAGAGATATGGACACCAGAAACTCCACTTCAGGTTATTTGTATACATTTGCAGGTGTAGCAGTATCTTGGGTGTCAAGGCTACAAAGAATAGTAGCCCTCTCTACAACAAAAGCAGAGTCCATAGCTGCAACAAAAACTTCTAAAGAGATGTTGTGGATGTAGCAATTCCTAGGAGAGATAGGAATAAAGCAGGACAAGTATGTGTTATATTGTGATAGTCAGAGTGCCATTCACCTGGCAAAACCCCCAAGATTTCATTCAAAAACCAAGCACATTGACTTAAGGTACCATTTGATCCCGCATGTGTTGGAGGAAGAACAATTATCCTTGGAAAGAATCCATACAGATAGGAACCCTACTGATATGCTCACTAAGATTCTACCACGAAGTAAACATGATTTATGTAGAGGCATGGTAGGACTCGGTGTGACTTGATTCATGACTATTATTTGGCTTCAAGTGGGAGAATGTTAAGTGTGAAACCAAATCACATGCAGGATTCTAGATCCTTCTACACTGCCATTACTTTCTAGATCTCCATCTAAATCACATGCAAGATTCTAGATCCTTCTACATCGTTATTAGTTTCTAGATCTCCATCTAAATCACATGCAAAATTCTAGATCCTTCTTCAGCCTCTATAAATTTGTAATTTCTTTGGCCAAGGAAAGCAAGCCAAGGTCCAAGCCTGTTACGTAATGCAAAGTGATTTCTGTTCTCTAGTGATTGTTTTATCTATTCCTTTGTTTCTGATGGAGTAATCTTGTTTTATCTCCACTTGTTTGTCTCTGAAATTATTCTTTTATATTGCCATCTAAGACTCTGAGTATAAATTTGTTATGTGTGATGTATGCTCGGAACTAACACCTCATAATCCCTAAAGTTGGTTTCTATTAAAAAATAATGGTTGTAGATTAAAAGAAAGGGTTAAAGTGTGAATGAAAACCAAAATTCCTTTCAACAGTTTTTGAAATCATTCAAATTTTGTTAACATTCATATGGGCATTGTAACATTTGCATTTGGGCCTTCTTTCCTCAGTTTATTAAATTAAAAAGGATTTGTGAAGGTGTTCATATTGGTATAAAATGGATTTTTTCAATAAAACTTTAAAAAGTTTGTGGAATTGATTCCCTTTTGAAAAAGCTTCAGATGCTTTAAGTGCTTTGGGTGGGAGGACAAAGTAAAAAGTCTTAGCACACTACTAATTTTGATAAAGTTTCGAAAGTGAATCAATTTGGGATTCTTGATATGCGAAATTACCATTGTTTGTAAGTAAAGTTACTTTTTGAGCCACATTCGTCAACACTTAACAAATGGGAAAAGCCAAAAATGTTATAAAGTCAAAGTAACAACAAAATATGTTTGAGTTTTATTTGAAAGAGTTGGGAGATAAGAAAAAGAAAAGGATTTGCATTAAAATGCATAAAGTAATGGGTAGATGGAAAAATGTTTACCCTCATTGCAGATGCAATTACAACAAGGGAGGTATGGGATACCATTGAGAGGAAATTTAGTGTAAAGGGGAGTAATCAAGTTGAAGATGAAAATGAAGGTGGATCTATTTGTGCTTAGCCACAAGTGGATGACCATTTAGTGAATCCAGAAACAAAGCTTCTTGATGACAGTGATGTTGCCACTAGAGTATCCAGTGGTATGGTGAATCCAACAATTAAAATTGTTGATGTTATCTTTGATGAGGAACAACTAGCTAGTGATGAATGGTTGCACATGATGCAATAGAAGAATATCATAGATATGACATTTTTTGGTGAGACAAGGCCACTTAGGTCTGAAAAATTACTAGAATACAACCTCTTTAAAGAAACACATGTCAGTATATAAGTGGAAACGACATAGGCAGAGAAGGAAACACAAGAAGAGAAAGTTCTCATTCCAGAGAGAAAAGAACATAATTGATATGATTCGACAAATGTTTTTGAACCTAACATTGATTTTGGGCATGCAGGTAAATAGGATGATCATAAAAGTGTAACAAAATTTAAAGAAAAATTAAATTTCCTTGAAGAATGGCTTGCAACACCATGTTTTGATGAAGTTTGCATAGAAGTTGCAACAATGAATGTTGAAGACAACGTGAATGTTGTAGAAAACGAAATTATTGAGTTAGAGATTAGTTATTTCTCTTTAATAAAAGAATTTTGTGTAAGTTGATATTATTATCTCTGGCTTTGTTTCTCCCTGACTCCATATTTTTCACAAATAAGGGATATGGCAAGGAAAACAAAAACTATATAGTGAAATAGAAAAGCACAATGGAATGTTGAATTGAAGAATAACCGCAAATAAGCAATAAAGAAAGTTTAATTAGAATAAAAAATGACTAAGGTTCCATAATAATAATAAAAAGAACAATTAGGCATTTCGTTTCTCATTAATTTGCATATGGTTATCAACGTTTTATAACAAATCTATAATTATGGATATAAAGATACAAGAAAGTTATTATTGAAAAATATACCCATTCATTTAAAAGAGGCAAAGAAAATATGCAAATACATTTCAATCTTGACTATATAATCATTTTTTTTATTAAAAGAAAGGTTATTGAAAGTGGGCAATTTGATTTTTTCCTTAATTACATATTGGAATAGGACTATTGAAAATGAAACATGTGGCATATTATGGTTGTTTAATCAATGGATGAAGTTTCAAATAATAACTTCCTTTCATGTTTACATCGTGCGTTTAAATCATGTTTAAATTGAGAATTTATTGTAGGATTAATAAAAACTAGATTCACCTGCATTGGAATGTGGTTTGGATTGATAATAAATGGATTTGAGTGTATTGAATTATGCAACGTCACCTGCGGATTTCTCACAACCACCTGTAGCCCAAAATTATAGTCCACTCTTAGGTTTGTCAAAATGTACCACGAATAAATTCTACATAATTTTCGCAAAAGTATAGTCCACTCTTACGTATGTCAAATTGCACTACGAATAAATTCTACATATTTTTCGCAAAATATTCATTCAAAAAATTTATAACATGTCGTATGATTGTTAAGAAAACGATTCTCGTGTATCTAGATGGTAAGTTTCAACTTTCTGCCCTTTCATTCATCTTCTTTAAGTGCAATTTTGAAATTTAAAATACAAACCAAATTCCTCCTCCAAAACATTTAATCGTCGTAACATAATTGATATTCAATCGACTACCGTGTAAGATTGACGTTTTACTTTACTTTTGAACAATCCATACCATCCCTATAACAATTACTAATGCTAAATTAAAATGGCATATATGTCACAAAGAATGGAGAGAAACGTGGCACAGAGGATTGTTCTTCTCAATATTACGAATCAGTTAAACAAGATTACATTAAAAACATCACTAACAAATGACTGAAGTGAAACTCGACTAAACTGGACTAAGACACCTAATAGGTGGTTGGACTTATATTCTCCAACACCCCCCCTTAATTACAACCACATAGAAAATTTAATTAAGATGTCTATTGGTCTATGTCTAAGCTAAGCTTACAATTTAAAAAATTGACTTCAACTAGATTTACTTTTCTTCTTCTCTTTTTCCAGATTTTGTAGCCTCTAAATTGTTTCATTTTTTTCTTCTTGTTGTAAGATTCAAATTTCAGTGTCTTCATTTGCTCGTGCGGGTCTTCTATTTTTATAGGTTGTCTAAGCATGTCCTGGTCTTCTTCACAAATCGACTTATATGTGGATTGCAACCACATGTCATCTTTTGTTGTGTTATTTTCATCATCAATCTGCTGCAACATAAAACCATAATACAATTTCATCTCTTCAGGACTCCAATGCGTGAAAATTTCATTGATGTGCTCATCATGCATGTTGTCTTCAACGTTCGTTTATGCAACTTCTATGCATACCTCATCTATACATGGTGTTGCTAAATATGCTTCAAGGAAATTTAACTCTTCTTCATAATCATCGTGTTTATGTGCACATTGAAAATCAATGGTAAGTTTTAAAACTTTTGCAGAATCACATTGGTTCTCTTCCTTCTGCTCTGAAATGAGAGTGTATATTTTTACTATATATTCAAATTGTTTATGTAATATGCTAAACCAAAAGACTTGAATCTTCTTTACTCATCAACAGAAACAAAAATTGATCGATGAAATCACAAAGCAGAAAAGGAAGAATTTCAATTCCACATAACACAATATTTTTCTAGGCAAAGCAAAAACTAAAAACCCCGCTATTTGTATATTGCATTAACGAGAAGATATATGAAGAAAATACAATGCTTGTTCAAACCAAACAATATCTGCACAAGTACAAACTATCTCACTGCTTCACAAACCAGCTCAAGCCAATACTTAGCAAAATTTCTTGCTTTCCAAGCTCCTACCTCATTGCGTAGTTTGCAAGAGAATTAACCCATATTTAATTTGGAAATTCCTCACTCATAACTACGCTATCCATCCATAGGCCTTCTATTGATTGCATGCATCACTTGTTTAAGTGAATTTACAACTGATACTACATTGTACCTAAACTCTAATCTCAACTGGGCCTTCATCTGAACTGACATGCATGAGCTATTTTGAGTGAATTATCAGTTATCTAATTGATCACTACTTGTGAATTAAAACCAATTTAATTCACTTGACCACTCACTAGTTCCTCCAACAGTTCGAACTAGTTTAGCTGAATTTAACTCACTTTAATTGAATTTAACTCAGTTAAACTGAATTAAATAATTACAACTCAATAAGAACTCAACCTGGGCCCCTAAAATTTAGGAATAACTCTACATGACCCTAGATAGACTTCCAACTTGAATTTACTGAGCCAACTAGGTCAGCTTAACCTAATTAACTGCTACAAGCTATTTTGAGAATAAGATTACAATTTAATTCTTAATTTAATTCGAGGACAAATTAAATTAGGATTTTCTTGTTGTTATTTTTAACACTCCCTCTCAACAAGAATGGGATTATCTTCTACCCCGATCCTACCTCTATGAAACTCGAATTTTCATTTTGACAATCCCTTTGTCAAAATATCTGCATACTTCTCCTCTGTAGGAATGTACTCCAACAACATGATTCTCTCTTGCACACAACCTCGAAGATGGTGTTGTTGGATGTCAATATAATTGGACCGATAATGAAAAACTCGATTCTCAGAGAGTTTGACATAACCCTAATTGTCATAAAAAATCATTATTGGATCCATCTGTTGACCAAACAAACCAACAATAATATTTCTCATCTAGATAGCCTCACAAGTTGCTTAACTAGCAGTCATGTACTCTGCTTCTACTCAACTAAGTGCAACTGATCTCTGCTTCCTGTTTTGCCAAGAAACTATTGCTGACCCAATACTGAAGATCCCCCCTGATGTGCTCTTCCAGTCAGATAGAATCCCTGCCCAATCCGCATTTGTGAAGCGTTGAAGCTTCACTATGTCTATCTATCTGTACCAATGACCAAATTGAGTGGTGCCTCTAAGGTATCCCAACACATGTTTAGTTGCCTTCCAATATACTTTGGTTGGCTTAACGAAGACTTGACTAAGTTAGTTAACTACATAACACATTTATGGTTGTGTGTTCACCAAATGCATAAGTGAACCCACATGTTGTCTATAAATAGTAGCCTCCACTACTTCACCTAAAGTAGCATCCTCCTTCCTCCAATTCCCAGCTAGAGGAGTCTCCATGGGTTTGTTGCTCTCCATGTGGAACTTCTTCGGTATCTCGTTG
Organism: Pinus tabuliformis; assembly: GCA_031772625.1. Lineage (NCBI taxonomy): Eukaryota > Viridiplantae > Streptophyta > Pinopsida > Pinales > Pinaceae > Pinus > Pinus tabuliformis. Next base: position 749,643,435 of record CM062809.1, read on the forward strand.
ACATACTTGGCCTTAGAGACAAAATAGTTCCTCATATCCTTGCCATACTTCCATAGCAAGAAATTAATGCATGAGCCCCAATTCCTTCATCTCAAACTCTCTTGTAAGATCCTCTTTTCAAGACTTGGTCGACTTCTCATCACCTATCAAAATCAAATCATTGACATATAAAAAAATAATCAACAATTTATGTTCAACCACAATATGGTAAAGGTTCACATATGCTTCACTTTTGCTGAAGCCCAACCCGATGAAATAGGTATCAATCCTGGTGTACCAAGCACAGGGTGCTTGTTTCGGTCCATACAACACTCGCTTGAATCTGCACACATGCGACTTTCTGTTGAAGGTATGAAATCCTTCAGGATACTCAATATACACCTCTTCCTCAATCATTTCGTTGAGGAATGTTGTATTTAAATCCATCTGGTGTATCTTCCATCTCATCTGTGTTGACAATGATAGGATAGATCTAATTGATGAGTACCTTTCTACAGGATAAAACGTATCATCGTAATCAATTCCCTCCACCTGAGAGAACCCTTTGGCCACAAATATGGCATTATGTTTCTCCACACTACCATTTGATACTTGCTTTACATTTTAAATCCATCTGGAACTCACCACTGACTTGTGTGCTAGTCTTAGGACCACTTCCCAAACACTTTTTTTGATAATGGAGTCAAAAATCTCAACCATGGCATCAACCCGCACTATTTTTTTCACTTCTTCCTCGAAAGAGGCTGACTCAATCTTGACACTCTCACTCATCAAAGCCATGTAGCCAGTGTACCTCCCTAGTGACATCCTCTGCCTACGTTGTGATGTGGGTGCTCCCGTATTCTCTCTAACATTATACAATAACCCGTCAGCCTCTTCCTCCCATGTCTAGAAATCTTTGCATGAGTGGTTATTTCCACACCCTCCTCCTCTGCATGTGGTTGTTCCACATCATCTTGAGGTTCCTCCTTTGGAGCTAAAAGCTCCTCAACTTCATGTAGTTAAATCTCCCTCTCAAGGGAACCTTACATGGCCTTCTCTTCATTGAACTTTGCATCTTTTTGAATCAGTCTCATCCCGTCGGTTGGCAGGCACAACCGATAGTTGTGAGGTGTATTAGTGTACCCCACAAATATGCCCAACTCAGGTGTTAGTAATAGATTTTTTCGTGCATATTTGGTAACATGGAAGTAGACTGATGAACCAAAGATATTGAAGTGTGCCACATCTTGTTTCTTCTGTGAAAAATCCTCTTTTGGTGTACTCATCATGAGAATTTGATGAGGGATTTTGTTCTGCAAATAAACAATTGTGTTGCATGCTTCAACCCATAAGTGTAATGGTAGGTCCTAATCATGTAACATCACCCGTGTCACTCCCACAATACTTTTTTTCTTCCTTTTATCCACCCCATTCTACTAGGGTAATGAGGTGTTATCAACTCCCGTCAAATTCCTTCTGAAGTATAGAATTTATTGAATTCATTCAACACGTATTCTCCTCTATTATCGCTTCTGAGAGCTTTAAATTTCCTAACAGTATCTTTCTTGAAAAGTGCTTTAAATTCACAAAACTTAACGAATGTTTTATCTTTCTTCTCCATGAAGAAAATCCAACACTTACGAGAAAAATCATCAACAAATATTACATAATACATGTGTTTGGTCATGGATGTTGTCGAGAATGGTCCACACATATCAGAGTGAACTTGATTGAGAATCGATTGCGCTCGACTATCTTTGTCATGAAAGGAAGCTTTGGTGTACTTCCCCAATGTACATCCTTTGCATATGTCTCTCTGCTCTAGTCTGCACTTGGGAATTCCTCTAGAAATTTGTTGCATGAACTTCAAAGATCCATGGTGCAAGTGACCAAATATTGTATGCCACAACTCACCAATGCCTCGACTCTGCACCTTCTCTACTTTAGTGCTAAAAGTAGCATAGTCTTCTACCTCCAATTTGTAGAGGTTCTTCACTCAAAATCCGATCTTCTTCACTTGTCACATGGCTATGTGACGAAGGAAATCCATTCACTTACAAATATCACATCATAGCTACAATCCTCCAACATGGAAACATAAACCAAGTTCTTCTTCAAACCCAGAACATACAAGACATCTCTTAATGTGAGGGGAGAACTAGACTCCCTCTAAAAGGTGGCACTACTGATGCCGATTATGCTATACCTCTCATCATAACCCATCTTGATATGAGATCCTTCTCCTCCAAGTTACTAAAGAGGTATTTTTTGTCGGTGATATGGAATGAAGCTCCACTGTCCAGGTACCACACACTACCCATCATCGATGACACCATCCAAGAGATAAGGGTAAAATCCAGTTTGAATTATGAAGCAAGAGCTTCACCTGTTTCTCCTCCTGAGGAATTATTACCAACCTTCTTGTGCAAACACTTTGTGGCATAGTGTCCTAGCTCGTGACAGTGAAAACACTTGATTTTCGACATGTTCTTGTTCTTATCACCCTGATTGGAATATGATTTGGAAGGGGATGAATTACCCTTTCCTTTCATCACCTTCCCAACTAAGGCACAATTCTCCTCATCATCATGCTTTGATGAGTATCTCTCGAGTGTTCAGTCGAATCTCTTCATGCACCATGTCGGACCACAATCACTCCGACTATGGTAACTTCTCCCTCCCATTAACTGTGCCCTGGAAGCTGTGATAGCTCTAGGGAAGTCCTAGAAGGGCTAGGGTCACTAGATCGTCTTTTGCCATAGTAACCTCGACACTTCCAAGTTGATCCCGAAATTGGGTGAATTGGGTCAAGTACGTCAGAATTGAGTCTCCCTTCTCCATCTTTATCTTTCCGTGCTTGTCCTTCGATGCCAACTTCTTGTGGTCATTGTCATTTTGAAATAGGTCTTTTAATTCCTTCCACGTTACAAATGGAGTTTCCATACCATGGAGATTTGAGACAATATGATCTCAAACTCCTTCTAGGATAATCCTTCTCGCCTTTGCCACACACTTTATTGATTCAGCGTGATCTTTAGCATCAAATGATGGAGTCTTCTGGATATCATGATCTATGAATTCCTTCATCTCGTTGTCTTCCAGGGCATACTCAGGTCTCAAACCATAGAACGACATCCTGTTGAATCTGAAGTATGAAACTGCAAAGTTAATTTCACCTGCACAATGAACTCGTATTCTCCTCTTCTATAGTGACTTCAGTTCTAATACCATGTAGATTTTTACTTTCGATTCAAACTTCTTATGTAATATGCTAAATCAAAAGACTTGAAATACTCTACTCATCAACGAAAACAAAAATTGATTGATGAAATCCTGAAGCAGAAAAGGAATAATTTCAATCGCACATAACACAATATTCTTTTGGGGAAAAAAATAGCTAAAAACCCCGCCAGCTGTATATTGCATTAATTAGAAGATTCGAGAAGAAAATATAATTCTTGTTCAACCGAAACAATATTTTCACAAGTACAAACTATCTCATTGCTTTGAAAAATAACTCGAGCCAATACTTAGCCAAATATGATGCCTACCAAGCTCCTACCCCATTGCGTTGTTTCCAAGGGAATTAGCCCATATTTAATTTGGAAATTCCTAACTCATAACTACAGAATCCATCCTTAGGCCTTCTACTTTTTGCATGCATCACCTTTTTAATTTAGATGAATTTACAACTGATAGTACATTGTCCCAGAACTCTAATTTCAACTAGGTCTTCATCTAAATTGACATGAATGAGCTATTTTGAGTGAATTATCAGTTATCTTATTAACCAATTCACTTGACCACTCACTAGTTCCTCCAATAGTTAGAACTAGTTTAACTGAATTTAACTCAGTTAAACTAAATTAAATAATTACAATTCAATAAGAACTCAACTTGGGCCTCTAAAATTTATGGATCACTATACATGACTCTAGATAGACTTCGAACTCAAATTTACTAAGCCAACTAAGTCAACTTAACTTAGTTAACTTATAGAAGCTGCTATGAGAGTAGAATTACAATTTAATTCCCAATTTAAATCGAGGAAAAAATAAATTAGGATTTTCTTGTTCCTATTTTTAACAGAGAGCTTTCTCCTGTTCTTCTTCCTTTGTTGCCTCTACCTCTGTCTCTGTTTTTTATTAGTGGGCTTCCTTCTTTGTCTTTGCCTCTATCTCTATTTCTGTTTCTATCTCTATATCTTTCACTTCTTTACTAACGTGTGTTGTTCTAAACAAGTATCCTTCCACATGGTTTTCAGACTCAAGTGGGCTTCTCTCATTGAATAACATCATGTCAATATGATGTTTTTGTTGCGTTATTTACAACCATTCATCATTAGTCAACAAGTATTCATCAAAGATTACGTCAACAATATTAATTGCTGGACTTACCATAACATTGACTACTCCAATAGGAGTTTCACTATCATCAGCAAGCTCTATTGTTGGATTCATCAAATATTCACCAACAAGCTTTGTTGTTGGAATCACCAAATTCTCATCAACAAGCATTGTTGTCGGATTCACCAAATTTTCATTAGCAAACTTTGTTTCATGTTTCAATAAATTGTCATCAGCAAGCTCTATTGCTGGAATCACCAAATTTTCATCAACAAGCTTTGTTGTTGGTTTCACCAAATTTTATTCCACTTGTGGTTGTGCACAGTGGGGTTCACAAACACATATGTGCTCCTTCTCTTCTTCTTTTGCAAAATCATCAGTCATCATCCATTTTTGCTTGAGCACAGTGGGATTCACCAAATTTTCATTTCATTGTAGATTTGTTGCTATAGATCCACCTTCATCTTCAACTTGAATATCCCCCTTACACCAAAACTCCTCTCAAGGCTATTCCAAGACTCCTTGGTTGTCTTGGAAGCTGAAATGAGGGAAATAATGTTGTGATCCACATATTATTTTATGAATTTTAATGCGAAGACATCATTTTTCCTCTTCATTTCCAAATCTAAAAGGACCTCAAACATCTTCAGGTGTCGCCTTGACCTTCTCATCCTCTTGGATTTTCCCATTTGTTTAGCATTGGCTAACTGTAGCTTAACAAGAAAAGTCACTTGCATACATAGCAATTTTCTGGAACAAAAACATCTTTGTGATATTTTCTTTGCTGCTCAACTTCGAAAAAAATGGGTCTACAAATTTTCACAATGGTGACACTTTCACAAAGGCTTTTACCAAAAAAAAACACAATGCCCAAAGCCGATTGAAACAATGCAACGTCCTCTTCTTTTAAAAAATAATAATAATAAATCCTTTGTTTTGTTTCAATAACAAAACCCCAATTAAAAAAAAAAAAAACTTTTGATAACTTGCACCACCCCTTTATAATAACAATTTGAAGATTCTTTTTATAAGAAACTTTGAACAAAAAAAATAATTTAATTTCAACTATACTTCTCAAAACAATTAATGAAGCACCTTAGAATAATTTCAAAATTCCCCTTTTTAAAAAATATCTTCCTTTTTAAAATACTTCATTTTTTTGAAATGAAATCCCTGTTTTAAATGAAACACCTCCTTCCTTCTAAAATGCACTTTCTATATTTACAAAAAAATGTTTTATACTTGAATTGATTTCATATAAAACCTTGATGAGTTTCAAACTTTTGAAAATTTTGGGTTCGTTTATAATTATTTTGACTTTCATATAAAACAACTTTGTTTGTCACTTCATGAAGGAGTCCTTCAAATTTTAATCTAGTTGAAGTTAAATTTTTAAATTGTAAGCCTAGCTCAGATATAGACCAATAGAGATCTTAATTTATTTTTTTATGTGGTTGTAATTAAGGGGGAGTGTTGGAGAATCTAACTCCAACCACCTTCTAGGTGTTAAAACCATTCATCCAAGTGTCCTAGTTCAGTTAAGTCAAATTTCACTCTAGTCAGTTATTATTGATGTTTCTAATGTAATCTTATTTAACTGATTCGTAATATTGAGAAGAGAAATTCCTGCACGTTTTCTCTCCATTCCTTTTCATTCTTCATAATCGTCCTATGAACTTGATACCATGATAGAGAATTGAAGAGAAATCGTGGAGGAGAGGATTTCTCATCGCAATATGATGAATAAGTTAAATAAGATTGCATTGGAAACATCAATAGTAAATCACTACAGGAAAGTCGACTAAAATGAACTAGGACACTTGGATGAACGGATTTGACACCTAGAAGGTGGTTGGAATTACATTCTCCGACAATATCCTATTTCAGAATAGACATACTTATAACCAGAAGATTTTTTTTTTTAATAATTATTTAAAATAAAATTATAGCTTAATTAATTTTTATATAATTTTTTTTGAATTTTGATAATATGATATATATCATCCCTAATCGTTTTGATGTATATCAAATTTTACTCGCCATTTAATTTATTATAGTAATCTATTTAGTAATATTACACTACCCATAAACAGAACAAATCTTGTATTTCAAAATTAACAATATCCATCAGTAGCCTTTTTTTCATGGCCAATTCTAACATACAGTTGGATCAATTGTGAAGATCAAACATGGGCCAAGTTCCAACTTTTTTTATAGTAGGTTTTCTGAATATAATGTTGACAAGTTCATCCAACTATGGGAAGGTTCCCAGTATCGTAGTGATCACATTGTCTCATGTTGGCTCTGTCACAGGGAAAGTTGGTGTATTGACTTGCAAAAAAGGCTCTTGATGTTGGGGGCACTAAAGGTTTTAACTAAATTCTATGGTTGTACAAAAGGAGAGGTGATGAGGAAGTCTAGAGAAGGGTTTTGGTGAAATACTGAAGAGATGCACATATTCTTTGCAGGAAAAAGGATTGAGGTGAAGAGTATTTTTGGAAGATGCAGAGTTGGTTCCGATACAACAATGAAGAGCTAGAAGGTCTGACCCATAAAATTTGACGAAAGAATCACCTCATCTAAAAAGATAACTTTTCACACTTCTTAGATATTGGGAGCCTACATATTATTTGTTTTACAAGGGTTCTTTCTAAGTTATATTGAATATCAATGCTACAAAAAAAGGCTGGATTGAGGAACAACTTCAACACTTAACCGTTCACAAGAACTATTAAGACTAAATGACGCCTCTGAGGGAAGGGATTAAGAATACTACTATACTAAAAGAACACTTAACCTTGTATAGGAGCTATTAAGACAAAAAGAAACCTCATAAGGAGGAGTCTATGATTACTACATTTCTAAAGGAAGACAATGTGTTTTCGATTTTAGTACGGAATTATCAACACAGGGACAACTTGTAAAGGAGACCATTGATTAAGGTCACAATGGAACGTAGCAGGAGAGTAGGATACACATTTAGGTAGCAACATTAATTCATTAAAGAGTCTCTAAGCGAAGAGATAGGAACATTTTTTGTAGGGATTGGTCTAGAAATTAGAAAGGGAACTGAAGATATTACGATAAGATTAGAGGGGAAGTTTCAGAGTTGAAGCAAAGAGGCCAAAATTGTCTGAAATTTTATTGATAGGAAGGAGGGATACTCGATTATGTGACGAGGTTTCTGCGTAGCTAATATCTCAGGATTTTTTTGAATTTTTGGCCCTCCGAGTCAAGAGGACATATTTTTACGATCTTTATAGGGGTGGTTGGCAGTTGGTAAGGAGAAGTCACTAATTTAGAGGTGATCGATCTCTCATAGGTGTCTAAGAGGGTCAATAGTACACTTACTAACATTTTCCTTTTGAGCGAGGGGAGCGAGGACTTTAATACTTATGTCTGCATTAAATTTTTTGTACAAGGACCTGGATTAGTGTCTAAGTGGTCTTACATGGCTAGGGGGATGAAAAGCTGCTGAAGTGGAAAAATTTCACCACTATAATTGGATAAGTTAACAGACCTGGCTCAATCCATTAGTGCAAGTTCATTGGCGATTGACTGACATAGGAAGGCACAGGTCAATGTTTACTATTGACGAAGACACATGGAGGCCATGTTGGGATTACATTCATTCTTTCTGGAATCACTAGTGCAGATTACGATATAGGCCAAATGGGAGCTTTCCCACAAAACCTCCATTCCACAAACTCCATCGGAGATCCCTTTGCATGACATTGAGAAACTTTCTCTACAGAAAGGGGAACGAAAAAACTAGATAGGCGATAGGGTGGGGGGTGCTCATGCACGAAAAAATAACAAGGCACTGAAAGAGGTCACGGGGGAGCCACCGCTCACTCTTGGGGTGGATTCATATTTGTAAAGTTTGGAGAGATTGAAATTGAAGGCTCTTATGGGTTGGTGGCCCCATTTGAGGATGAATGGAGAGTAGATTAAATGCTGTTTGGAGACATGGTGGTTTTTGACACTGAAATATCGACCAAAAATCATCATGTTGTCTAATGGGTGAATTTTCTTCCATTTGTTGTGCATTGAGGACTCATAACTTATTCTAGCATCACTCTGGGTGAAGGGCAAATGGGTCTTGACGGTGCAATGAGGAAGAGCCGAATTTGATCATTCGAGGAGGTTACAAAATGGTAAAACTTAGTCTAGGAAAAATTGCTTGGGCTGCCCCTTAAGATTTCGAACGAGGCATCTACTGGGCAAATAGAAAATCATATTAGCAAGTTTTACTATTAGGATGGGGGATCTTCGGACAAATGGATAAGTGGATGGATTGGGTCCTAGTTGAAATGGATTTTGGGAGGGGTTTGCTGGCAGAATTAGAGATCAGGTGGGGAAAATTTATTATCAAAATCTCCATAGATTACTGTGGGATTCCCTTTTGCTACTTAATCTCCCACGAGACTGGGCATTTAAAACATGTATGCACTAGGATATTCTCTATGGGATGACTTAATAACTCGATGACACTAGTGAATATTGAATAGTTGGGCATAGAAGGCTCTTCCCTAGTCCTTTAGGCACATTCATTAGTCATGAAAACAGGTACGTCTTTACATCTGAAAGAATGTGATATAAATAAAAATATTCAATCAGAATCTATTTACAATATGTCTCTTAACAGTTTGGATAATACATGTTTGAGTGGGGATTTCGTTCCTCCTGATGTTGGGTTTGTTTATGGACCCATGGAAACTTTTTTTCGGTTGTTGCATCCTATGGAATGATTGCTCGACTTGGGGGGGGAATTATTTGGAACCCATTCCACCTCATAAATCCTTCCAGAAGGAGGGTCCTAGTTTCTCTAGGCCCGAAGAGTCCACCAAAGGTCCTAATTTCCAAAAAACACTTGTCGATCCTATGGGTGACCCCATCTCTCCAAATAAGGAATTTGAGCTACTATCACAAACCTCGAGCTATGGTATAGAACCACTTAAAATCAAGAGGTCCTTCTTCCAACTAAGGAAGGGGAAGTATGTGGCAACACACCCTAGGCCTTCTACAAACAAGAAAAAGAGGGTTATAGAATACAATACAATATCTTAAAGCAACTGTTCTCTCCCTTTTTCTATGAATTAGGTGATTATTTGGTGGGTGGCACATTAGAAGAGTCTAAAAAAAATTGTGGGAAGTCCCTTGATGAAGATTCCCACACTTTCTGGGTCCTTAGAGGGGATACACCTGTCTCACAAGTTCTTGCATGATCATTATGTCTCTAAACATTCAGGGTTTGGGTGTGTCCCATAAAGCATGTGTAGTCGGGGATTTGGCCTGAGCATACAACCCCTCTATTATTTTCTTTAAGGATATTGAGGAGATTTATTAGGAAGCAGATCTTTTCAGAGGCTAGGATCAAAGTACTAGTTGCATGAAGGTAGTGCCATTACTTTATCATTGCACTGAAGAGTCTGAATACACAAGAATTCATAATGTCATTATTTTATTTTTGGAAATGATAATGAAACAACATAGTAATACATGAGTTAGTTCTTTGGTCTACAATACTTTTGTGGATAAAAAATGGAAACAACCTATAGACCATCAGCAAGAGAAAAACAACAGGGCTTTCTCTCATAAGGTCCATGTTATCCTTCAACAGTGAAAGGATATTTGGAAGGAATATGTATAAATAAATTTTCAATTTTAACTTGGATAAAAATTGTAGGGTACAGAGTCAGAAGATGTCATCCTATGGTTGCACACATTATATACGGTTATGTGCCTTATATAGCAATAATATTGGTAAGGGTCGAGTTGGGCCTTGAAACAATCCATTATTGCTTTGATACAACCTAGGTTCTTGGAGCATTCCTGTGAAAAGGTTAGACTCACATTCACCTCTTGTCTGAGTAAAACCTTTGCCTTAATAGCACCGCTAGTGCCCTACAATAATGACATCATGAGAAGGATTTTTTAGGTGATGGTAGAAGACCTCCAAGGGTTGGGAAATATCACCCTTCTTACTTTTTTTCAGAGGTGCATAATTGTAGAGTGCATGGCGAAATTCAAATTTGGTAGACATACGTTGGATCTACAATGCAATGAATTAATCCTTCGGATGCTCCAATAATTTTGCAGCAAAATTACAACATATCATCAAAACTTTGTCAAAATAGACATGCAAAAGATCATGTCCCTTATATTAGGGGAAGATAAGGCAATCTACAAACAATTGAGATCCAATTTGTTGGCCATTTGGAGGAAGGAGCTAATTGTATCACCTGTTTCCTATGAATTAGCTGAGGGGTTGATCAAACAGAATGTCAAACTACTTAGAAAGAAGTTGACCAAGGAGGAACTAACAAGGATTTGTGGCAACACCAAAAATTATATATTGAAAAACTTAGATATTGACTAAGTTGATTATGGTTAAACATTATGACCATGGTGACTATGGCTAACCATGAAACCCTTGTTAATTATGGTTGAATATGACGGATATGTTGATTAAAGTTGAACATCATTCTCATATTTACTATAATTTACCATGTCAAACATAGTTAATCTTAATCATCTATAGTGCCATGATTGAGCATGATGACCATATTCACCATAATTGAGTATATTAACTATACAAATATCATTTTTTATCAACATAATTAATATATAGGCCATATGTTGTGTATTCATCATAAATAAATACATAATTAATATATATAATATCACTAATATATACATCATTAATATACATTACATTAATGATATATCATTAATATGTACATTATTATACTCTATATGTCATAATATATATATAGATATATATTATTATCATAAAATTATTACAATTTATTAAATAATATGATGCAGTTACCACATACACTGTATTATCATAAAATTATTACAATTTATTAAATAATATGATGCAGGTACCACATACACTGCACGAAAGTGCAAGCCTTCATTTCTCACTATGTACTCAAACAAAATTAAATAACAAGTAAAAATTGCTTCATTTAAACCCAAATAGGAATCACTGTAAGTATTTTAAATTGATAGCTCATTATTATTGGTGTTAGATCAACATTTTTTTGAGTTGGAGTTTTAGCTTTCAACTCTAGCTATGTGATCAAACATAATCTCATAAAAAATGCTTCATTTAAACCCGAATAGGAAGTACTGTAAGTATTTTAAATTGATAACATTGTTTTGAGGTGGATTTAAGTTTTAGCAAGTGTGACTTTAATATGCATGTTCTACAAACAGTGGAGTTTTAGCTTTCAACTCTAGCTATGTGATTAAACATAATCTCAATGGCAAATCTGTATTGCTATGAAATAAATAAAAAATAAGGTTTCTTGTGGTTTAGTTTAATTATTAAAATTTGAAAAGTATGAACTAATTATTACATTGTAGATATTTTTTCTTAGTTTAAATACAGTGAAATTAGAGTAAAAAATAATAAAGGCATATATGAATGGATGAACAATGTGTTTTTGGGTAGCCATATAATACTACGAATTACCTGGGACTTATAGTATGTGGGAGTTGGAATCAAAATCCTATAATCATACTTCCAAACCAAAAAATCTTTCTACCTTATTACATAGTGCATTGAAGAAATGGGAAAAGAAATATTGTTATATCAGATTTTAATATTATCTCTATGCATAATTTAACTAATAGATGAAATGACCTTTTCCAACATATTTTTTCTTATTAATTTTAACTAAAATCTTACAGATTTATAAAAACTTGAGTTTAAATTATTTAATCTGTAGAATTTGAGTGCCCCAAAGGTTTTATTTTACTATTAAATCTATTTATGCATTCAAAAATGTATTTTAAACAACAACAAAAATATTATAAATTAATATCAATGATAAAAAAAAACCAATTAATACATAAATTCAATTATGATTTATATTTTATATATAAACTCAATTATATAAGTTCGAAATATATATATATATATATATATATATATATATATATATAATTCAATAAATATATAAATATATATAGAAAAAGTGCTAATACCAAAATAAATTCAAATTTCTGGGATTTTTTTTCCACCAACAAAATTTGATGTTTTTTTTTTAATTTCTTTAAAAGACGTGAATAATATTAGAAAAATTTAAAAGACAATTTCATTAAAATAGTCCTCAAAATTTGAAAAGATAATTTAGTATCAATTTTTTTTTTCTTATTTACAAAGAAATCACTTTGTTCAAAAATAAAAAATAGCTAAACTAATCTAAAATGTCTTGAAAAATAGCAATTTTCTTTTTGGAAAATTATTAAATTTATTCCTTTCCTGAATAACCCTTTATTTATTTACCCAATAAGCCTTACCCACATAGATTAAAAAACAGAAATATTTCGTTTATCAGTGTGATTATATTTCTAAAATTTTTAAATAATTTTCTTACTATGCCGAGGAAAATTATTAAGCCTGTTATCCCAGTGATGCCATCTTTATAAATCTTCTAAAACTAAATAGTTTCTAAGACCTTGATTTTCTCTGCTACTAACAGACGTTTTCTTTTGGGTTTTTGATCCTAGGTCGTGGCTGTGCGATAACGTCTTTTCTTTAAAAAGCAAGACGATGAATAGGGGAGATTTTCTTCAGAGTTATATCACCGTTTGCCAGTTTTCTGTTGTTCTTCGAATGGCCTGCATCCGGTAAGTCAGCATTTATGCACTAACGAACAAATTTGCAAATGTACGATGGCAGACAAAGAATCATTGCACAATAAGAACTCATATTTATTAACCCATCACTGTTTGAAAAAATTAAAATTAAAATTAAAAATATTATATATATATATATATATTTCATAATTCATAATGTTAACATTAGAAATCATCATTTAATTTTTAATCAAAATGATTTTAATTTGAAGTCAACCCGTAATACCCTAATCAATTCTTTATTTAAACCAAAAACAGAAGTATTTAAATTGAATTGATAACTTATTAATATATGTGTCACATCAATTTGATAGCTTATTAACATCTATGTCAGATCAACCTTCTTCAAAGTTAGACTCCCACATCAGCAATGAAAGAAGATATGCTCAGCAATTGTATCCCATGGCCAACTTCATTTTAAGTATTTTATTTAAATTTAATTGATAACTCATTGATAATTCATTAATATACATGCCAGATCAACAATTTTTTTAAGGTGGATATAATTTTTCGCGAGGGTGGAATTTGACATGCACATTCCACACCCAATGTTTTTTGATTTCAATCCATTCTAGTTGTATGTTGAAACAAACTCTATTTATATTATATCACCGCACCCCATGTTTCTGGCTTTCAATTCTACCTATATGCTAAAACAAACTTTCGAGATAGATTTAAGTTTTAGGCAGAGTGAACCTTGGTATGCACACCACATTTCTAGCACTAAAACAAACTCCTAATATAAAAAAAGAAGAGGAGGAAACATTTTATTTAAACTAAACTAAGTATTTTATTTAAATTGAATTGATGATTTATTAATATCTATGTCTGATCAACACTGTTTATAGGTAGATTCTCTCAATCGACATTAAAGGAGATAAGTCAATCATGGCGTTCCATGACCAACTCCGCCTTGACCTCCAACCTCCTTCCTTCCCTTCACAATTAACTATACTCTGAAACTACAATACACATATTACTGAAGAAATGAGGGTCCTCTAACCATAATTTTCTAGTGAGTCCTTCAAATCCAAACGAGAAGAAAAATAAATATTTAGTTAATTGAATCACTAATCCATTACTGTATTTGAAAAATCAAGCTACAATACACGAATTTTGTTGAAGGAAGAAAAAGTAGAGAGATCCAAACCCTAATAGTCCAATGATTCCTATATCAACACAAGAAGAAAAATACATATTTGTTTAATAGAATTGCGACACGATCAATGCACGTGCAAAATCAACCTGTTCAAACATAGATTCCACATGGCCTTAAACATCCCAATCAATTAGAGAGCCAAAAATCTAGCTTATAAGAAGTTTGATGGATGCGTCAACACTGACCATGTTTCCCATCATAAACTTCACCACCTGTCAAGATAGTACAATAATTCAATCCAAGAAATGAATTTGTTTTCAGATTGAACTACAAAGTGAAGCTTAACCCTTCAATAAAGCACACCTGCGAACAAATTCAAAACATGTAAGGAATTGGGTTGATTGGCTCAGTGCTCAATCTCATGACTACGACTAAACTCGAGCGTTTAAGAAACTGCAAAATTGAACAATAAGGAAGCATGGCAATATTTCCGTAGAAAAACTAAACCACTATAAACCATTGATTCTGAAACCGTGAAATTTGAATAAATACAAGTTTTTTCCATTAAAGATCTCGATCTGTTTGGTCCAACAATGAAATGACTCTCTGAAATCAAATTAACTCAGAATTTATAGTTATAACCATTATATATTAGAGTTCTTTGGTTTTTTAAAAACTTTGAAGTATTAGAATGAAAACTCAGGATAAGATCAATGACTTCTCTGTCCGATATATGTTTAAGACTTTCTCTAAATGGAAGAAAGCTAATTTCAGTAATGCTTACCAAAACCTGGTTCTAAAACCTATAAACCTTATTTAGATCTAACACTCGAGTTTGGGTTAATTTCTTTTGTAAATCAATCAAGGCAAAATCGTATTGTCAAAAAAAAAGCTACAACATAGTAACAATGTTTGGGTGTCAATTTAGACAAGTACTACCTCAGAGAATACAATTATTGAATTAAGATTTAAATATAGATGGAGAAATTTAGATAATGGTGAGTTAAAAATAATCAATATTATTTTGTATTAATGGAAAAATGGTTACATAGTTGTAACGTATCTCCTTAGTTTAGGATTTGTTCCTAGAGTTTAGGAGTTTGTTTACAACTACCTGATTTTTAGTGATGTATTTAATATTGTAATATTCATTTGATGTATGGTAGAGTGAACGGAGAGAGAGTCTCTTCTTTGTTTGAGTGCAGTCTCCAGGTGTAGTACTCACCTGTGAGCTGCAACTCCTTTTAATTCAAGTCTGATTTTTATCTTGGTACCAGAGCTTAGGGTAGAGAGAGCCTTAATTTTTCTTAGGGATGCATCATTGATTACATAGATGTAGTGGCAGTAGGGCATGCTAGGAGTATCTGTAAGATCAGGTGGACTGCAGTAACACCTGGAGCGAAGGGTCTTAGATCACTGATCATCTCTGAGCCGAAGAAAGGGTTGGCGCACAATTTTTTAGCAGAAGCAGGAGTTGGTGCGGATTTTTTGCGCACAGACGCGCCATAAAAGAGTATAAACACAAGCTGGCGTGGGATTTTAAGGAGGGGATTCGACGGAGATAATCACACCAGTGCGCCAGAAAGCTCCATTGGCGTGGAATTTTAGCTGATAATCGCGCCAGAAAACGTGACACGCATGGATTTTTTCCTGGCGCGGATTCTTAGCTGTTGAGTAGTGCCTTTGACTAGAAAGAAGCGCCAACCTCTTTCTCTTTGAGAAATCTGCAATTTTTTGCAGATCGGTCTTGCCCGGTGGTGGCACGTGGAGATTTCTGCTCGGTGGTAGCAGATTTGATTTGCCCGGTGGTGGCGAATTGGGGTTCCTTGATCCGCTCGGTGGTAGCAGATCGGACCTACTCGGTGGTGGCGAATTAGAGCTCTATGATCTGTTCGATGGTAGCATATCGGATTTTCCCAGTGCTGGCGCATTGGAGTTGTTTTTGATCTGTTCGGTGGTAGCAGATCGGATTTGCCCGGTGGTGGCACAGTGAAGTTCCTGATCTGTTCGGTGGCAGCAGATCGGACTTGCCCAGTGGTGGCACATTGAAGTTCCTGATCTGTTCGATGGCAGCAGATCGGACTTGCCCGGTGGTGGCTGATTGAAGTGTTCAGTTGGATAGAAATGAATAACAATATAGAAACATATCTCCACGAGTCTGGAAAACTCGATGGAACGAATTTCTCCAACTGGAAGTTCAAAATGCAAACTTTGCTGGAAAGTGTGAATGCATGGTCGATTGTCATGGGAGATGAGCGAAGATCTGGAACAACGACCCAAGAACAAGACTGGGATAAAAGAGAAACGAAAGCAAAAGTTATACTGAAGATGTCCGTTAAGGACAATATTATCCCACATATCAGAGATTGCAAGTCGGCCGCTGATATATGGACAACGATCAAGAACTTGTACGAGACACAGAATACAAATCGTGTTCTGGCACTTAAAGGCAAGCTGTTTGCATTGAAGATGGAGGAGAATGAGTCTGTTGTTGGATTCATGGCTAGATTTAAGGACCTGAGTGATAAATTGGGAGCTATTGGAGAGAAGGTATCCGACTCAGATCTGGTCATGCTCACATTGAACAAAATGACTGATGAATACCAAACGTTCATCACAGGGCTGTCAGCAAGAGAAAAAGCCCCTTCATTTGATGAGCTGACAGCGATTCTACTCCAGGAAGAAGAGCGACGACATAATTTAAAAACTCAGAGCAATGACCTTGCTCTGATGGCAAAAAGGAGACAGTACGGAGGGAAGCAGCACCAACACCAGCAACCACAGCAGCAGCAGCAGAAAGGAGCCAACACATTTCAAAAGAGATCATTTAAAGGTATGGCTGATAATTATGTTAAGAAATGTTTTTACTATGGAAAACTTGGTCATCAGATCAAAGAATGCTATAAGAGTGTTAACGGGAAAAGTGTCTATTCAGAACGACCCTATCCCACTAAGGTGTGACAGTGACCTTAGAAACAAACAAGGAAAACTACTTTCGTATTCTTCTTTATGAACTATAAACGAAGAGGAATAGGATGAACCAACCTGTGTCTTGCGCTAGTCCTTTGATCCAATCTCTCTTCTCTTTGACAGCTTCCAGCTACCTGCTCCCTTACTTGCCCAGCTTCACCAAGTTCCTGTAAGATCACAGAAGAAGAAAACTACACAAAGACATGGATTTATATTCATAAATAGCTTAGGATCATATTTAAGCTAAACATACAAATGTAACAAACATCAATGATACACAAGCATGTAGGAGAAACTCAAATAGTTTTATTGATATAAAAAGAAGGTCCAGGAGGAGTTACAACCGATGATTCCTGATCCAGCATCAACCTCCCAGCAAAGGAGTCCCCTCTTCACCTCCAACAAAGCATAAATCACCCAATACTCTGATATCTATCTCCAAGCCAACAACAATTCTCTGCAATGTACAAAATTCCGGCCTCCTTGGATCTCTGGGATGAGGGATCCATATATAGATGTATGCAAAGAGGATGAGTCAGCTTATGATCTGACTAGTGTCTTCTCTCTGTCAGTTCTTGCTTCCACTTGGAGACTGAGAGCCTCTTACTCATCCTTGGTCGAACTCAGTGAGGCAAGTGTCATTGGGGAAGATTCTGGAAGCTTCCATTGTCTGTCCACCTCGCGGAATGACACTGCCATTTGTCATTTCCCGCTCAACGCACCCTGGTAGTGCATTTAGGTGCGTTGCAACGCACCTAGCTAGTGTACTTGGGTGCTATGCAACGCAGCTAGCTAGTGGAGCAGCTGAAATGATCCTGATTTGACTGATTCTGAGCAATTTCTAGTGGAGAACGTCTGGGAGAAGCTGTAATTTGTTGACCTTGTTCCTTTAGGGGCCGGAACAACACTTTTAGGGACTTAGGATCCCTTGGTTTATGGACATTTCATGCTTAGAGCTGTAAGGCACAAAAATGTCTATAACAGTTGCCCCCTAAAGTATGAGGCCGTTTATCGGGTGAAATGCTTTATTAGGAGGATCCGAAGTTCTTTCAATGCTGGGAGGAGACCTGTAATAAGATACAATACAATACATTATCTTCATACTATTTTCATGATCTAGTTGA
The DNA here is from genome assembly GCA_031772625.1 of Pinus tabuliformis. Lineage (NCBI taxonomy): Eukaryota > Viridiplantae > Streptophyta > Pinopsida > Pinales > Pinaceae > Pinus > Pinus tabuliformis. Next base: position 749,661,611 of record CM062809.1, read on the forward strand.
GGCGGGCATTCCCATGCTCAGCTTTATAAATTCATTTTCATGTACATAGGACAGACAATCGTCTCATGGTAGACTGATGATTCTGATAGAGCTATCATCCTTTTGGTAGGATGATTATCTGTGCTGCAATGCTGTACATTTCAATGTCTTTATTTTCCTGAATATATATCGCAGCCCGGATGGATGAAACTAGATCCGGGGTCTTCAATCTCGTTCGATCTTCACTCGAAGTACAAGTCGATCCATGTGAGAAATGTTTTGAAGTCGAACATGGAAAGACATCGCTTGATTACCAGTCAATGATGTAAACTGTTAACAAGCGCGAGAGGAATCACCGATAATGATGATGACCCTCAAGGTACTGCAGTACAATTCACGTGGTGTGAATAAAGGACTTGGCGTCGAACACCACACAAAATCTTTCGGTCGAAGGTCATTGATGTATACCTGTCGCCGGAAGTGAGAAACTTGCCATTGAGGCATGCAAGCTTCAAAGTACTGAAGGGGGTGTTCCTAGATCAACTTCTTGGATAATGAGCTGGTGTCGACAAGAAGAGATCCGTCAAAGGAGGGCCTTAATGAATCCCACATCAATGACACGGAACGGAGCAAATGATTTTGATGGAGGTGAAAACAATCTGATGATATACGGTTCAGGATGGCGGTCATGAAAGAATGAAGTATAATGTATGGTAGTGGATGGGACACAGGTGACTTCTCTGGATGACTTCTCTTGAACATGTCGGCGACACTTATGTGATGGATTGGTAGCATTTACCCCAAATGTGGATGGTATGGCGTGACCATGGTGATGTGACTGGTGAATAAACAACCCAACCCGACTCAGCCACGGAGTGGAAGTGTCATGTTCAAGAGCGAATTGCTTCTAATAAAGATTCTTTGAGTTTTCTTCCCAATTTTTCCCCAGTCATTCCTGACCAGTACCTCTTTATTTTTGTCAAGCTTGAGGAGGATAACATATGCTTGTTCTATAATTTGCCCTTCGGGCAAACCCATGGCTATGTTTTAACGAACCTAGCAATAGTGAAACTCGTTCTCGTCTAAAGACAAGTTTGTCGCTATTAATCTTTTTAACGAGTTTAACAACAAAGATAACTCGGTCCTTTTCATTTTTAGAGAGTCTGAAAAGGTACGTAAAGGTAACTCCAAAATTTCTTTTTCGTCATCTAACCCCTTAAGTCCGAAAAAGTATAAAACAATACAGAAGGGATGAATTTTCGATAGTTTTAACGAGCCGAACAAAACAAGCGCTCGATCTTTTTGTGCAATAATCCCTCAGGTCCAAAAAGATTAAAATCTAGAGGAGGGATAGCACTTCCGGTTGCTTTAACGAGCTGGAAGGCCAAAACTCGGCAATCTTTTCATATTTTACGAGTCAGTTGAAAAGAGCTTAAAGAAGACTCGTCTTTTGAGGAACGAGTGATAAAATGGGTAGCAGCTGATTCCAGGTAAGGTTTGGAATTTTCCAATCACGGCAGTGTCACAAGGATGGCTAGTGAAATCACTCTTCGCAGCTGTTCCTCAAAATGGGTAAACAATCAAATGCAGGTGAATGATCGGTCAATGAAAAAGTGGAGGTGACGGTGCAAACACGACCAAGGCTTTAATGGCTGAAATGCTACATTCACGGTGGTTATTTACCGGGGAATAGTTCATTTTTTAACGAGCTTAAACACGGGTGGAAACATTTTCTCATGTCTTATGTTTATTTTTTAACCAGCTTGAACTATGTGCTAAAACTGCTCGATTAATCCAGTCATATGATAAGAATGTCCCATATAAATTTGGCAATTTTTAGAGTTTTTCCCCACATCCTTTCTTTATGCAAGTTAGGTGACGACTAATCCTACGAGTTTAAAGGGTTAGAGGTCCTAAAATTTTAAAAAATAAATAGTCGCCCCTCGCTTGCACTCCAAAAGGTTTGCATGCCCCCAGGTATAAAACAGAGTTTCGAGGTCTCCCTTTATTCGAGCTGACAAAACATTCGTTTTATCAGGAAGGGTCACCCTTTATTCGAGCTGAAAAAACATTCGTTTTATCAGGAAGGGTACTACCTCTTACAGGTTACCCAAAGATTGTTCTATTTACGGCGTAAACAAAACACTTCTTCGGCGATGTCTACCAAGATAAACAAAGGTGAGTGACGACGTCCGCCAACTCACATAACTTTGACAAGAGAATCTTATTCTAGAATAACCCCTCTTCCATCGACGAACGGGGTACAGACTAGTCATATTCTCCCGCGGAAACCTACCCTATACCCGAAGTTCTCCTGCCGAAGCAGACCAGGACGCATGCCCCCTGGGTTTCAGTCATATCCCTCCGAATTACTCGCGCTCATCAGGAGGAAGGACTGGGGATTGAGACATTTCTTGCGTGAAGAGACCATTTAGGGATGGTATATGACTATTTGCTATGCGTGATCCGGGAAATGAAAGCTGGTCCACGAGCTTGACCACTCTTCCTTCGTGCGGAAAACACATTACTCTAAAGAGTGAGGAGACGATGGCTCCCATGCAATAAATATAGTCTCGTCCAAGGAGTAGGTTATAATCCAAGGGTCCTTGAACAACCATTACGTTCATTTGAACTGTCTTCCCTCTCAATGTTATGGGCACATCGGGAAGGATCCCTAAAGGTCGACTGGTTCCTTTATCAAAGCCTGTCAGATTTCTCATCTCAGGCAAAAGTGATGGCGAACCAAGCGCTTTCCAAGCAATAGAGGAAAGGATACTCACAAAAGCCCCCTCATCTATGATGGTACCAGCCATGACCATTCTATATATTTGAACGATAATTCGGAATGGTACACTTGCTAGTAAACGGGGTCTGCCTAGTTGATTCCAATTGAAGGAGACGACTAGGTTGCTTGGAGGTGGGACTGAGTAGACGGCCGGGTATGGCTCTGACGAACTTCCCTCCTGCGGTAAGGGAATGGGTAGAATGCTCCCATGTTCGTCGGAGTCTGTGTTGATGAAGAGAATTTGGACGGTGTCATCCTTGTTCTCTTCAGTGGCTGTATCATCCGAAGATAAAACCTCTGAAGGCAAGACCGGGTCAACTACCGCCTCGACCTTTTGACTTTTGTCTGGTATGGATTCAGATGGTTTATCTTCAATGATAGGCGCTTCAGTCGACCACTTGAGTGGGCCAGCTGGATTCTCAACTAGCGACGGACTCGGCAAGAGTTTTTTATATCCAGGAGGAAGTCGTAACGGTGAAACCGGACGATCATCCAAAACTCTTTTCGCTTCGTCTAAGAAGGGACAACGGTGGACAGCATGATTGCCTTCGCACAGTTTACAAGGAAATCTAGCTTTTCCTTTTTGTCCTGGGGCTTCACTTTCGCTAGTTGACGGTGTGCTTTCAACATGATCATCAGAGGTTGATGACACCGGATTGTGCAAACGAGGAGACCAGTCCCTTAGTATCCGAGGGATGCAAGGACAATCTCTGTGAAAGTGGTCTCCTTTGCAAATGACACATGGCGATTTAGGCCTGGTCGGTGTAGTGTGTGGATGTTCGATAGACGACACTCGTTTTCCCCCATTCGCCTTTGGCTCCTTCTTCTTCTTCTCTTTCTTCTTCTTCTCCTTCTTCTCCTTAGGAACTTGACTTTTGGCTTTGCCAGCTCCATCAAGCGAAGAGGAAGGAGGAGAGGAAGAATTAGAGGAAGTAGAAGGTTGGTGGGCAACTTTGGACTCGTCTGGTTGCTGATTCGATTGTTCAAGAATAGTGGTGTTCTAAACGACATTGGTTGAGAAGAGCCATACTGGCAAGCTAATTGTCAGTCCTGGAAGCGACAATGTGGCCATATGGGGTGCACCAACATCTCCCCAAGAGGAGAAGGGACTAGGATTTCCACCAAGGGGAATTCCTTGGTTGGTAGACTCCATTTTCTCAACCTAAGATCAACGTAGGAAAAGGGTATGAATATTCCGTTTAAAATAAATTTTTAGACGCTTTGACACAACTTGTTTTTTCAATTTTTAAGAGTCGAGAAAAAACAAAAGATGACTCTAGTCTCCTTCGATTTTTAATGAGCCTGAAGTGACAAGTGCTCAGATGGACCTTTTCCATTAAGGAGTCTGAAAAGGAACGAAAGGGATTGCTCTGGAGATCTAGGTAGAGGGAGTACCAAACCAATCGCAAAACTACAGAATACTTTTTACGGTACGACAGTCAATCTTCCCGAATGCTGTGTTCGGTGCATTGCGATCAGTAGGGCGGCCGACATGGCTTCCTATGGATAAAAGGTTTTAAGCCTATAGGGGTCTCCCAATATATACTCGATGGTACGTGGGAGCACAAGTCCGTACTGGCACTTATCGTCTCAAAGTGGAGGAATCACCCAACCATCAGTGAGGACAACAGTTACCAGGCTTTACGATGCCGGAATACATCTCTAGCCTAGACCTCTAAATGTTGTGCGTTAAGTTCCAAAGCGTTGTTAGATTCATTCAATTTATTTTAAGTTGATCTTTCTTATGAAGTTTGCCTTTTGGGTTCACCACGAGATGTAGATGTAATTCCTAAAATGAAATCTAAAGATGATAAGCAAACTTTTATCTCTTTTCAGCAATGAAAATCCTAGCTACAAGGGGAAAAGAAAGACACAATCTTTTCTCAAAGAGCAAAGAGCACACTGTAAATGAACTTTTCCTAAATCAAGCCAAACAGACTATCAATATGCAAATGCACATGTTCATGTATTTGTTTTCACTTTCTTAATATTGATGCCTAAAAAGAAAGTTGATGTACAAATTTGAATTTGCTTTCAAGTGACAAACACAAACAAGCTTCTTTTCGAAATCAAAAGGTAGAGATGATTACGACACTTTATGATTTTGAAATAAATACTCGTTTAGACACTAGAAAGCCACAAATTCAAACCAAAGGCAAAAGTAAAAGCATAATCGACTATCAACAACAAATAAACTTTCTCCTAAGATCAAAATCGACACTTACGACAGATCTAAATCAAAGGACGACAGTATGACTATTCTACTTTTTCAATGGAAAACTCTAAATGATGTAACAAACACACAAAAACATCTACAGTCTTTTTGTACAAAGGAGGCGGAATTAAGGCAAAGAAAAGGGGATTTTAAACAGACACATACACTGATCACAGGCTGCAAAAATCAGAGACAAAACTCAAAAAATGAAGCAAAGAACCTCAGCTGCACAAGGCTAGGCTGATCAGCGCATCTGTTACACAGAGAAACTGGATTGCAGCGCAGGTAGCCCTCTCGGGAACTGCGTTGAAATGCAGAATCTCTTCACAGAGCCTGCGCTGGGGCAGAAATGAGAATTCTATTCGGGTTTTGGGTCACGGTTTGCAGTTAAATCTATGGTTTTTGGCCGAATAAAAGCAATCAGTAATGCACAATCAGAGGGTAGATTTAAAAGAGGTCTAAGAGCTATCACAAAGGGTAATCAAATTATTTGTGAATCAGCTCTTCAAATCATAAACAGATCCAGTGAATGGATTGAAGTAGCAGATGTCTACTTTGCATTTGTTAATGGCAAATGCAGTTCGATCGCTACTTCTCAGTTTATGAAACAAACAACAAGAGAAACACAAATAAACTAACTAGACACGATCCCCAGCGGAGTCGCCATTTTGTTAACGGGAAAAGTGTCTATTCAGAATGACCCTATCCCACTAAGGTGTGACAGTGACCTTAGAAACAAACAAGGAAAACTACTTTCGTATTATTCTTTATGAACTATAAACGAAGAGGAATAGGATGAACCAACCTGTGTCTTGCGCTAGTCCTTTGATCCAATCTCTCTTCTCTTTGACAGCTTCCAGCTACCTGCTCCCTTACTTGCCCAGCTTCACCAAGTTCCTGTAAGATCACAGAAGAAGAAAACTACACAAAGACATGGATTTATATTCATAAATAGCTTAGGATCAGATTTAAGCTAAACATACAAATGTAACAAACATCAATGATACACAAGCATGTAGGAGAAACTCAAATAGTTTTATTGATATAATAAGAAGGTCCAGGAGGAGTTACAACCGATGATTCCTGATCCAGCATCAACCTCCTAGGAAAGGAGTCCCCTCTTCACCTCCAACAAAGCATAAATCACCCAATACTCTGATATCTATCTCCAAACCAACAGAAATTCTCTGCAATGTACAAAATTCCGGCCTCCTTGGATCTCTGGGATGAGGGATCCATATATAGATGTATGCAAAGAGGATGAGTCAGCTTATGATCTGACTAGTGTCTTCTCTCTGTCAGTTCTTGCTTCCACTTGGAGACTGAGAGCCTCTTACTCATCCTTGGTCGAACTCAGTGAGGCAAGTGTCATTGGGGAAGATTCTGGAAGCTTCCATTGTCTGTCCACCTCACGGAATGACACTGCCATTTGTCATTTCCTTCTCAATGCACCCTGGTAGTGCATTTAGGTGCGTTGCAATGTACCTAGTTAGTGTACTTGGGTGCTATGCAACGCAGCTAGCTAGTGGAGCAGCTGAAATGATCTTGATTTGACTGATTCTGAGCAATTTCTGGTGGAGAACTTCTGGGAGAAGCTGTAATTTGTTGACCTTGTTCCTTTAGGGGCCGAAACAACACTTTTAGGGACTTAGGATCCCTTGGTTTATGGACATTTCATGCTTAGAACTGTAAGGCACAAAAATGTCTATAACAAAGAGGCAGACAAATGAACGAAGAAGCAAACAGAGAAAACATCAGGGTTGTTTTGCTGGGGAAGAGGAGGACCATAGGCACGAACTTCGACTATTTACAGTCGATTGTGCTCTTTCAGCTTCAAAGGGAGATGAGGACGACATATGGTATGTCGACTCTGGCGCATCCTCACATATGACTGGTAAGAAGGACTGCTTCGAATTTCTTGAAGAAATTGCATGTGGATCAAAATTTTATCTAGGAGATGATAGTGGGTATGAAATCAAAGGATATGGTGACATTCCTATGAAGCTACCTAGTGGTGAAATTAGACATCTTAAAAATGTATTATATGTTCCAGGAATTAAGAAAAATTTGGTCTCTGTCTCAATGATTACTGACCAGGACATGCAAGTTCAATTCTTTAAGAATAATTGTGTCATTAAGGATAGCCAGACGGAAACAGTTCCAACAGGAGTGTGTGTGGGGAGCCTGTACAGATTAGATGCAAAGAGTATGCCACCACTAAATGTCAAGTCACTTTTACGAGGAGATCTAAATATGGGTAGTTATGCGTAATTCATTAAACAGTATTTGGATACATCCTGCTTTCAAAATATAAAAGTCCCGATACTCTGAAATTTCAATTACGCAGAGGCAAAAAATACACTCCACCTTCTGTTGGATGAATCCAATTACGCTCCACGCATTAGCAATAAATAGTCATACGCACCTTCTGTTGGATGAATGCAATGCACCAGCACTAATTGAATACGCACCAACACAACACCTCTGTTGGATGAATGCCACGCACCAGCAACATCAGGTAACACCTCCCCGCTCCAGTGCAACAGCAACGCCTCCACGCAGGTAAATAAATCTCCACCACCAGGTTTCCAGCACCAGCAGTCAATCAAATACCACCAGTGCTCCACACAGCTTCTCCAGGCAGCACCAATCAACGCACCAGCAACACCATACAATGAACACGCAGTTCTGGTCACACCAGCACGCAGGTATTATATACGTTCCACCAACCACGCAACAATCCTCCACGCCGCAGGTTATATACGTTCCACCACGCAGCAGTACAGTAATACTACGCACGCACCTTCAGCACGCAGACTCCAGGACTCCACGCACATCAATCAATAGCACCAGCACTCCAACATAGCTCTGATACCAATTGTTAGAGCAAACAGCTAAAAAACCAAAGACAAACAACAACAGATCACATCATGAAATAGACACAGGGTTTAACGTGGTTCACCTAACTATTCTGGGCTACGTCCACCAAACATAGGCATCAGTAATCTTTATTAATCAAACAGGAGATTACATAATTAATCAAATCCTCAGAAACTCTCACCACTACAAACTATCCGTATGGATACCTATTTTATAGCAAGGAGAATCTAACTGCCTCTCACATCAAATTTAGGATGCATTAATTCTCTCCCAATAACCTGGAGCTGTTCCAGCAACAAAATTCTATTGTTGTCACACACTGGGATTTTTTCCTATTTGATCTAAAACAGAAAATCTCAACAACGGCAAGCAATGGTTGCAGCTGGATCAACAGTCGAAAATCTCTGGCATCAGAGATTCGGCCATCTCAATTTGCAAGACCTCATCTTACTTCAGAAGAAAGGTATGGTCGATGGACTCCCTGTTTTTCATAATTTTAAGCTGGAATGTGATGGATGTGCATTAGGGAAAATGCATAGAGAAGAGTTCCCTTTGCATGTTAACAGAAAGGAAAGAGACATCTTAGAAATGGTGCATACAAACATTTGTGGACCTATGCAAACTAGGTCTTTAGGAGGAGCATATTACTTTCTGTTATTTATAGATGATTGCACTAGGTTTTCATGGGTGTACTTTGCAAGTAAAAAGAGTCAAGCCTTTCTGTACTTTAAAGAGTTTAAATCTATGATAGAGAACCAAACAGGAAAAACGATAAAGATTCTCCGCTCGGATCAAAGGGGAGAATACAGGTTGGGAGAGTTCATGAATTTCTGCAAGCATCATGGGATTGTGTAGCAATTTACAGTGCCACACACTCCACAGCAGAATGGAGTAGCAGAACGGAAGAACAGAACTCTTGTGGAGTGCGCGAGAAGTATGCTTCAAGGTAAGGGTCTATCAAATGGTCTTTGGGCAGAAGCTATTAACACTGTTGTATATTTAAAGAATAGGAGTCCTACCAAATGTCTAGGCTTCAAAACCCCTTTTGAAGCATTGTTTGGACTCAAGCCAGCAGTTAGTCATTTAAGAATATTTGGGTCAAAATCTTATGCGCATATACCTAAGGCAGATACGAAGAAGTTAGACCGCAAAGCCCTGAAATGTATATTTGTTGGATATGGCATTGAGTATAAGGCATATAAGTTATATACTCCCGTGACTCACAAGGTTTTTGCAAGCAGAGATGTTATTTTTCATGAACAGGTTGAAGAAGGAAAGGAGGATTCTAACAGTGATAGCCACATTCCATTGCTAATAGAAGTAAACAGTGATGGAGATGAAGAGCAGGAGCAGAAACAAGAAGAAGAAGTAGCAGATAATGTAATAAGTGATGATGCAAGCCCGGAAAGCGCTAAAATAGACAGAGTTGAGTTAAGTACTCTACCTAGGAGATCAGGTAGGAAGACTCGACTACCTGCGAAATTGAGAGACTATGCTTTAATGTCTAAAATATTAAACATTGTAGAACCTGCAAATTATGAGGAAGCAAGTAAATCAGATGCATGGAGGGCTGCAATGCATGAGGAAATTGAATCAATATATAGAAACCATACTTGGGATTTAGTTGAGTTTCCTGAAGGAAAAACCCCCATAGGATGTAAGTGGTTGTATAAACCAAAAATAAATGCAGATGGGAGTATAGAGAAATTTAAAGCTAGACTGGTAGCAAAGGGTTATTCACAGCAAGAAGGAATATATTTCGATGACACCTTTGTTCCTGTAGCCAAATATAACACAATTAGAATGCTAATTTCCTTGGCAACAAAACATAAATGGCAGCTACACCAGCTAGATGTTAAGTCCACATTTCTAAATGGTGAATTAAAGGAAGAAATTTATTTAGTACAGCCTCAAGGTTTTGTGAAAAAGGGGCAGGAGCATTTAGTGTGTAAATTGAATAAGGCACTTTATGGTTTAAAACGGGCACCCAGGTCGTGGTATGAGAAAATTGATTCATTTTTTATACAACATGGCTTTCATAGGAGCTTCAACGATCCAAATCTGTATACCAAGTTAAATAAACAGAGGAAAATTATTTTGATTTCTTTGTATGTTGATGACTTGATCATAACAGGAAATGCTAACAATCTGATCAAAGAAATCAAGTAGCAAATGTCACAAGTGTTTGAGATGAAAGACCTTGGAGATCTTCATTATTGCTTGGGATTGGAGGTATGGAAAGATTCTGGACAAACTTTTCTCACTCAATGGAAGTATGTCAGAAGCTTGCTAGAAAGGTTCAGAATGGAGCAGTGAAAATCAGCAGCAACACCATTACAGCAGAATTTAAAGTTAAGCAGTGACGATGGAACTAAACATCTGACCACAACTAGACCAGATTTGGCATATTCTATTAGTGTGTTGAGCCAGTTCATGTCAAAACCACTCGAAAGTCACTGGATTGCAGCAAAATCTGTGTTGAGGTATCTTAGTGGTACTTGTAATTATGGCATTTTGTACACTGACATTTCTGATGTTATTCTAGTAGGTTATTCAGATTCCAATTGGGCAGGTAACCTGGATGATCGAAGATCTATCACAGGTTACGCATTTAGTATTGGATCCGGGGTTATAGCGTGGAGCAGTAAAAAGCAAAGTATTGTAGCTCTATCTTCATGTGAAGCTGAGTACCAAGCATTGTGTGCAGCCACATGTGAAGCTATCTGGTTGAGAAGACTTCTCAACGATGCAGGAGAAGGACAGAAAGAATCAACTAGTATCAAAACTGACAACCAGAGTACCATCAAGCTTGCATACAATCCAGTTTTTCATAAAAATACCAAGCATATTGACACTCAGTTTCATTTTGTTCGAGAAAAGATACAGTCAAAAGAAATATGTGTGGAGTATTGTAAAACTTGTGATAACTTAGCTGATATTTTTACTAAGCCTCTAGGGCGTGTAAAGTTTGAGTTATTTAGAGGGATGCTAGGAGTTCAGGATAACCCCTTCTCCATTAAGGGGGGGAGTTAAAAATAATCAATATTATTTTGTATTAATGGAGAAATGGTTACATAGTTGTAACGTATCTCCTTAGTTTAGGATTTGTTCCTAGAGTTTAGGAGTTTGTTTACAACTACCTGATTTCTAGTGATGTATTTAATATTGTAATATTCATTTGATGTATGGTAGAGTGAACGGAGAGAGAGCCTCTTCTTTGTTTGAGTGCAGTCTCCAGGTGCAGTACTCACCTGTGAGCTGCAACTCCTTCTTTTAATTAAAGTCTGATTTTTATCTTGGTGCAGTAGTTTGTGCTCTCGTTGATCCAGCAATAGGTGTACTCATTGCATCCATGACAGCTGGATGGAAGGATGACATAAGTTGAATTCAGTTTTTTCAAACCATTTTTCGACATGGGCATAGTATGATAGATGGCTCACCTATATAATTATAACCCGCTTGAACTACATGAAATGATACAACAAAGTTTTGGAGAAAATAATTCCAACCACATGTTCCTGTCTCATAGGTGTCCTAAGTGTTAATCCATGTGTTATAGTCAATTTGAATTAAAATTTATTTAGATGATAATGTATGCTATGAGTTGTTTTGTATTATTGGTTCAGTTTTGATGGGTAGCCCGTTTGTGGATTTGTAATTATCGAACACAAGTACATATTTTCTCTATTAATATCACATAACGTATCATATTCAATTTGAATAATCTTAACTTTATTTAGATAATTATGTAAGCTATTAGTTGTTTCTTATTATTGATTCAGTTTGAATAGTTAGTCTGTTTGTGGATTTATAACTATCGAACAGAAGTACATAATGTGAGTTGATATTATTATGCGTGTCTTTGTCTCTCTTTCCCTATTTTTCATGGTATCAAGAGCATTGTTGCGCGTTGTGAGGGAGTGTTTAATTTTTTTGAACCAAAGAACTGTTTCGTTGTCTCACGGTGTGGAGTGAAAGAAGCCATGGATCTGTGCCATGATTGGTCATTGAATTTATGTGTAATTGATGAAAGTGTCTACGTGTGGAGAGGCATTTAAGTGTTGTTGGCTCAACTATTTCCATTTGATTCATTTGAGCACAAAGGAGTACATGAAGGTGAGTGGGCGTGAACAAAGGATAATAACAATCGAAAGTTTGGAGACAAGCGAGGTATAAAGATGGTCGAATACGAAGATCAACCACAAATTCAAGCTCATAGGAATTTCACTATTGACCTGACTAGTATTGAACACGATTTCCTAGGTATGCTAATCTACATATCAGGGATCATCCCTCGTGGCAATAAATTTAATTACTGTAGAATTCAACTTGATGAAGGAGCTCGAGCTCGAGCTTGGTCCATTAATTTAGAGAGCAATATAATCATGAATATTACCTGCCCGAGCAACGTCGACAGACAAACAAAAGGTTTTTGTAAAATTGTTAAGGATTCCTAAAACTGTATGTGCTCCTGTATTGTGGTGACCCGCAAATTAATGTGTGCTTTCACATATTTTTCATTGTGCCATGAATAAATTTGCTTCTGCTTGTTTTTTTTTTCATCATTGTGGACTGGATTGGAGTTCTACGGAGCTGTTGCTGATGTGTAAAAAACTGATAGTGTTCAGGCTGAGTGATGGAGTTCTCATAGTTTTTTATAATCCACCACAAACGATTTCAGGTGAGGATTGAGTGTTTTGAAGTCGAGAGATATGTGAAAGAGAGAAGGATGCGGGCCTACATAAGACTTATTAAAAGAGTGGCGTAGAAGAAGCATTGTGCATTGACGTGAAAGTTGGAATAAGTAATGAAAGCCAACTCACCCTACAGCCTAAAGAAGTCGTGTTACTTCATGCTCCTCCACCACTTTTCGTCAAAAGTAGCCTGATAACAACGAATGGAGCATTACAACAGTAAAATTCAAGAGCACGAAAAAATTGTGTTCCAGTCGACGACCTGGATCATGGTAGCCACCAACTTGTTTGAAAATACCAAAAGATATTATGAATTCATTTGAATACCTTGGATTAACGAAATACAATGTAATTGTTTTTACAAAGGGCTTATTTAAAAAGGGAATATAACATTCCTCATAATCCCTAAAGTTGTTTTCTATTCAAAAAGAACGGTTGTAGATTAAAAGAAAGGGTTAAAATGTGAATGAAAACCAAAATTCCTTTCAATAGTTTTTGAGATCATTCAAATTTTGTTAATATCCATATGGGCATTGTAACATTTGCATTTGGGCCTTCTTTCCTCAGTTTATTAAATTAAAAAGGATTTGTTAAGGTGTTCGTACTGGTATGAAAGGGATTTTTTCAAATAAACTTTAAAAAGTTTGTGAAATTGAGTCCCGTGTGAAAAAGCTTCAGAATGCTTTGAGTGCTTTGAGTGAGAGGACAAAGTAAAGAGTTTTAGCAAACTACTAATTTTGATAAAGTTTTGAAGGTGAATCAATTTGGGATTCTTGATATGTGAAATTACCACTGTTTGTAAGTAGAGTTGCTTTTTGAGCCATATTAGTCAACACTTAACAAATGGGAAAAGCCAAAAAAGTTAGAAAGTCAAAGTAAAAACAAAATATGTTTGAATTTTATTTGAAAGAGTTGGGAGACAAGAAAAAAGAAAGGATTTGCATTAAAATGCATCAAATAATGGGTAGATGGAAAATGCTTCCCCTCATTGCATATGCAAATACAACAAAGGAGGTATGGAATACCATTGAGAGGAAATTTAGTGTAAGGGGGGGTAATCAAGTTGAAGAAGAAAAGGAAGGTGGATCTATACCAGCATATCTATAGAAAGAATTTGGTGAATCCCACTTCAAAGTGGATGACAATCATGATGGTATTCTACAAGAAATAGAGAAGTAGCACACAGATGATCGTGAATCCCACTGTGCTTAGCCACAAGTGGATGACCATTTGGTGAATCCAGAAACAAAGCTTCTTGATGACAGTGATGCTTCCATTGGAGTATCCAGTGGTATGGTGAATCCAACAATTAAAATTGTTGATGTTATCTTTGATGAAGAATAATTTGCTAGTGATGAACGGTTTCACATGATGCAATAGAAGAATATCATAGATATGACATTTTTTTGTGAGAGAAGGCCACTTAGGTCTGAAAACTTACTAGAATACAACCTCTTTAGAAAAACACATGTCAGTTAATAAGTGGAAATGACATAGGTAGACAGGGAAGCACAAGAAGAGAAAGCTCTCATTCCAAAGAGAAAAGAACATAATCAATATGATTCGACAAATGTTATTGAACCTAACATTGATTTTGAGCATGTAGGTAAAAAGGATGATCATGAAAATGTAACAAAAGTTAAAGAAGAATTGAAGTTCCTTGAAGAATGACTTGCAACACCATGTTTTGATAAAGTTTGCATAGAAGTTGCAGCAATGAATGTTTAAGACAACGTGAATGTTGTAGAAAACGAAAATGTTAATGAAATTTTCATGTATTGGATTCTTGAAGAGATAAATTTTTATTATAGAATTTTGTTGTAGCAAAATATTTATGATAAAAAGCACACGGTTGAAGATTAAATGTGGCAGTAGTCCACATACAAGCAGTCTTTTGAAGAAATAGATGGTATGCATGGACAACTTGGAACAATGGAAGAGCTACACCAACAAATGAAGGAACTAAAGTTTGAAGCCTGCAAAAAAGGACAAACCTAAAGCAATTTAGAAGATATGGAATCTGGAAAAAAAGAAAAATAAAAGGTTTTTTTTTATTCATTGTAAGCCTAAATGATACTTAGACCAACAAGCATCTTAAATTAAACTTTTTTGGTTGTAATTAAAGTAGAGTGTTGGAGAAGATAATTCCAACCACTTGTTCATGTCTCTTAAGTGTCATAATTGTTAATCCAGGTGTCATAGTCAATTTCAATAATCTTGAGTTTATTTAGATGATTACATAGGAAATTAGTTGTTTCATGTTATTGAGTTAGTTGTGATAGTTAGTCAATTTATGAATTTGTAACTATTAAACACAAGTATATATTTCTCTTTAATAATTTTTTTTGGTGGTGTAAGTTGATATTATTATCTATGTCTTTGTTGATGACTCCATATTTTTCAAAAATGAGGGATATGGGAAGGAAAACAAAAACTATATAGTGAAATAACAAAGCAAAGTGGAATGTTGAATTGAATGGATGAATAGCCACAGATAAGCAATAAGGAAAGTTTAATTAGAACAAAAATGACTAAGGTTCCATAATAATAATAAAAAGAACAATTAGGCATTTCGTTTCTCATTAATTTGCATATGGTTATCAACCAACAATAATGGTTATCAACGTTGTATAATAAATTTATAATTATGGATATAAAGATACAAGAAAGGTATTATTGAAAAATCTAGCCATTCATGTAAAGGAGGCAATGAGAATATGCCAATACATTTCAATCTTGACTATAAAATCATTTTTTATTAAAAGAAAGGTTATTGAAAGTGGGCAATTTGATTTTTTCCTTAATTACATATTGGAATAGGACTATTGAAAATGAAACATGTGGCATATTGTGGTTGTTTAATCAATGGATGAAGTTTCAAATGATAACTTCCTTTCATATTTACATCGTGTGTTTAAATCATGTTTAAATTGAGAATTTATTGTACCACTTGCAATTAAACACGTATAAGGATTCATAAAAACTAGATTCACCTGCATTGAAATGTGGTTTGGATTGATAATAAATGGATTTGAGTGTATTGAATTATGCAACGTCTTTGTGCTCTGTTGTTCACGTTCCTCATGTGTTTGCATATGCATACTCATTCATGGGCGCATGGGTCATTCCCTTTAGTTTAATTGCGTTTAGTGGATCATCTTTACACAATTGTGATCATTCATACAGATTTAAAATATTAATAATTACGTTTATAATAATATTAAGTTTTATTAATAATATTAACAAATAATTTTATAATATTGATAATAATTATATAATATTAAAATTAATTATTAGCAATAATTTCTTTTGAAAATATTGATAACATTAATATTAATAATAATATTATTAGTAATTATAAAAATGTTGTATTAATATTTAATTACATTATTAATATACACTAATTATAGCATAAATATATTATTAATGTAATAATAATATTCTATCTAACAATTCATTTTTATATTAATATTAATGTTATTAATACTATTACTAGTAACATTTAATAACAACAACAATATTAATATTTAAAAAATTTTGATAATAATTTATTTCTAATACAATTTTTAATTGTTTCGAATATAGTTTATAATGGTCTCCAATTTGTCTCATGTGATACCATTTTATAAGTGTCAACTATGGCGGTCTATTGCTAAGTCTTAGTCATGGAGGCCTATAGTGGTCAAGGTTAATCATAGTCAAATCATGGTTATTATTACATAGTCAAGGTTAATCATATTCAAACATGTTAATCAAATAAAGTCAACTTTTATAGTTAATGTTTAAATATTGGACCATGATCAAACTTGGTCAACCCTATGTTGACCATATTTAACATAGTCAACCTGGTTCACTCGTAGTCGTTCTCAGTCAAAGTAACTTAACTATATTCAATTATAGCCAACCATGGTTAACCAAGGTCAAACATTATCAACATTAGTCAGCTAAGGTCATCCTTGGTCGATCACAACCGAGATTTAAAATTGTTTAATAATAACAATATCAATATTAATGAAGTTAACTAATAATAATAAGAATAATATTATAATTAATATTGTGATGTCAGAATGGTATAGAAATCTAACTAATATCGTAATGTCACATTAAATTATAGTTTATCCAATGTTACAATATGACAAAAGTTGTTGCATTATTAAATTACATTACACTTTTCCAACATTACAAAATTAGTCAACGATATTTACTAATGTTGATGACTATGTTTGAAAATCAACACTCTTCAGCTTCAGTTAAACATAATCACCTTTTAATATTATTGATTAACATTAACAATCAAACACAATCGACAATAATGGTCAATCAAGGTCTCTAGGGTCAACCATGATGAATGATGGGAAACTATGGTCCACCATGATCAACCATGGGCAACAATAGTCAACCATGGTAACCATGACCAACCATGCCCAACCATGGCAACCATGACCAACCATGGTCAACCAAGGTCAACCATGGGAAACCATGATCAACCATGATCTACCATGGTCAACCCTGATAAACCAAGGTCAAGCATCTTAACCATGAGATGGTCAACCATGGTTAGCCAATGTCAACAATGGTCAACCATGAGCAACCAAGGTTAACTATAATCAACAATGGTCAACCATGGTAAAGCATTACCAATCATGGTAAACCATGGCAAGCATGACAACAATGGTCAAAGAAGGTCATTAAATATCAACATGGTTAGAATGGTCGAACATGGATAGACATGATCAACCCTGGTCATACATGATCAACCATAATGGTCAATGAATATCTCTATGGTTAGAGTGGTCAAACATGATTAACCATGATCAACCATGGTCAATGAAGATCAACATGCTTATAATGGTAAAATATGGTCAACTAAGGTCAACAGGATCAACCATAATGATTTATCAAGATCTCTATGGTTAGAATGGTGGAATATGGTCAACAAAGATCAACCAAGGTCAACTAAGATGAACATGGTTAGAATGGTCAAACATGATCAACCATGGTAAACCATGATCAACAATTATTAACCGTGGTCAACCATCATAGACCATGGTAAATTATGATCAACCATAGAGGCCAATCAATATCTCTATGCTTATAATGGTCAAACATGGTCAACCTAGCTCTCTATTGTTAAATATGGTCATCGAATTGGTCAATCAAGGTGTCTATAGTCAACCATGCTTTGCCATGATCAACCATCATCAAGCATGGTCAACTAATGTCAACCATGGTCAACCATGACCAAGCATGGTTAAGTATTCTTAACCACAATCAATCATGGTAAAGCATTATCAAGTCACCTTTGGTTGAATATGGTCAATCTTAATCAACCATGGTCAACCATGATCAATCATGATCAAGCATAGTCACCTTTAGCCAACCATAGCCAACTAAGAAGATTCCATGCTCTTCTAACTCCTAATGGCCAACCATGGTCAGTCATGGTTAGAATGATCAAACATGGTCAACCAAGGTCTCCTTGGTTGAATATGGTCAACCATAAGGGTCAATCAAGATCTCTATGGTTGAATATGGTAAAATGGCCAACCCTCTTCAACCATAGTTAACCCCATCAACCATCTCAACTATTAAGGTAACCATTTTTGTAATATTAATGAAACATTAGCATTAACATTATTGTATGACCATGGTCAACCTCACAACCTTGATCAAATTCGTCAACCCTCATTAACCATGATCAATAAATCCACCCAGACATGTTAGCGATATCTAACAGAACCAATTTTGCTAATGTAATTTATATACGTCAATTTACAATATTTTCCACCTTTTATATATCCATTAACATATTGAAATAATGTTGATCAACATATATAAACTACATTGTTAAATATAATTATACTAATCTACAAACATTTAATAAGAGAAACAAAATTACATCATTTAACTTCTCACTTAAGTTTTATATACACTAATTAAAAATGGGACGTTAGTTTAACAAAATGAGAGAATATAAAATATTTCTCCATCTAAGACTTTAAAAACAATGACGTCAAAACAATGACATCAAGAAATTTGTATCCATTCATACCCATTAAAAGACACATAGCAATCCTAAACGTTGTTCCAAAATTTCATTAATTTTTTTTTAACATCCTCACATTATCAATAATCCACCCTTGAATAACTAATATATTTATAACAAGTTACATTCAAATGGAAATTAATAGAATTATCCTAGTCCATATTCAAAGAGTCAAACAATTTATGGCACCTATATGAGCTAAGTAGTTGGGGTCAAGTTATAGCTTGAGACCAAAATTCATTTAAACATATTTTTTTTCCCTACCTAGGAAGGAAATTTTATTAAAAATATATTTGTTATTGAGGAATTTTTTATATAAAATAATTTATTTATTTATTTTTATATTAAAAACTGCTACTTCATCCAATTAATTAATAACCGTCTCAAAAATCCCCAATCACTTGAATTTTAGATCTGAGATTTTTGTGATTCATAATGTAGAAAAATGTCTTTTGGATTAATCATATTTTCAGGATTTGGGTTGATGTTTCAAACCAGTTAATGTGGTTCTTCCTTAGGACAAAGTGAGGATGAACCACATTAGTTGGTTCAAAATGTTGACCCAATTCTGAAAATGTGATTAATCCAAAAGACATTTTTCTACACTTGAATTTTGTGAAATTTTTTTCTTAAATTAACATCATACACTAACTCAAAAACTATAAGAGTGACCATAGTCTTTGTTTCCATACCTAAAATTACATGAAACTTATAAAAATTAAAATCATATAAGAAAATAACACACCCAACTTATAGTTTTATTAATAATAATAATTACAATTTACATAATGCATTTTAATTTATCAACTAAATTTATAATTTAAAAGTAAATGCTATTTTATCATTTTATTTTATTACATTATATATGTTGAGAGATTTTTGTTCCTCTTAATTAATATAATCAGATTAAAAATATAATTAATAATAAAATATAATTATTTGTAAAGATATAGGAGACTAAATATGGTTTACCTAAACTAAAACTATTTTGAGTATTTATTTAAAACTATTTTTAGTATTTTATTTAAGCATTACACTAGTATACATAAATAAAATATTATATATAATTCAAAATGTAATTTTATGGTACAAAATGAACTTTTTCTTAAACTAAGTAGTGTAACTATATAAATTAACTAGTTGGTAAACTCAAAGCATTTACCTCATGATACACCTTGTAGATTCAGAAACATTAAAAATAAAAAAATCATAAGTATTATTATTATTATTACTACTATAAGAATTAAGCATATATACATTTATGCGCACCTTATCATGGACATCCTTAATTTATAAATAGATTTCGTTTCAATACCATGGGCCAATATTATGGCTTACTAATACCACATGTCTAGAAAAACCATAATCCATGTTCATATGACGCATGTTTATATAACAATTTTCTAATTAATCAATTTAATTAAAAGGGTGTAATAACATTTGAGATAAATATTAGCTTTTTATCTAGGACTTCTATTGATAATATTCTAGAGTATTCTATAAAGGTTAAATCCCTAACATCCACTTAATAATTATTTATAATTAAGTTGATTCCAAAATAGGCATGCTTTCAATAGCCTTATTCCAAAATAGAGACACCTATAATTAGGTAGTGTTGTTGTTGTTAGACCTGCGAACATTCCGCGGGTCTCCCTGATATGAATTCCCAAATAGACCTCACACCGTTTGGTGTAGGAGCCCCATTCGGAATATGAACCAGTTGTCGAAGTAATAGGTTTTAATGATTTCCCTTGGCTGTAATAACATATAGAATGGCAAAATCGTGACTTTGGTGAACAAGTGTAAGGCACTGTGCAAGTTCAAGTGCAATGTATGAAAGGTTCTAACACTTGAGGGGAAAATGAGTGAGCCCTTTAGAACCCTATAATAGTACATATCTTGAAAGGAAGACACGAGCATAAGGACATCACAGGTTAGCCTCGAAATAGTTCACACATTAACCATGTTGGAAATAAACAACAACTCACATTCAACAAGATTCAGACAAATGCAAATGAAATAGTTCATAAGTGTTACCATAAATGGAATAACATATATTGCAAAGATAACAAGAATAGTCCTACTATATTCACAACATATGCATGAAAATGTGTTGGCTCTGAAATTTTATTTAAAGTGAAAGTTACAAGAATACATAAACCATTGACGAACCACTAGCCCCAATAGGGGAACCTGAAGTCTACACCTTCTCTCCAAAGAAATATACTCCCTCTATGATACGGAGAAGCCAAGGCTCTCAACAAACTCCCAAGCTCTTGATTTGAAGCTAAAAGCCGAGCTAGAAGCTTGGCTCCCAAAATCCATTTACATTATTTATAAGGGTATATTTATAAAAGAAGGAGTAACTATTCACTTCCACTTGTGGCTCTTGTACTTCCCTCATGACTCTTCTTGTTTACAAAATGACTCTTCAACTTCATTACATTATGACTCGTGACATTCCATAATTGACACTTGGAATTTCACTTACAAATTAATTACAAAAGAATATTACAATACACTCATACCCATATAAGACAAAATTGTGTAGAGCCAACTAGACAACCTAATAAGTCAAAAGTCAAGCTTGAGTTTGGGGAAATCCAACTCGACAACTTCGAATTGTATATTCTTGGTCACATGCATGTGCCAAGCTTTGTAATGCGCAATGACTTCCCCAAATTGTACGATGGGATTAGGCTGAGAGCGAACTCTAGCCTCCATGGAATCTATGTACATTGATTTGTAACTAATCTGGATTTCCTTCTTTAGCACGAGCATCATAGTATTGATTTGGACAGGGCCACCAATGTACTTCTACATGTTCTGACTAATTACTTTAAAATATTCGTTGGGAGTGATCTGTCTAAATCATTCCAAGTATTCTTCCACCTCCTCCATAACCCGATTCCCGTGTTTGGATTTAATGAGTGAGCCAACTGATGGCATCTTGTGCTATTTCACCAAAAAGTCCATGCTATTGTATAATTGAATATATGTAGCCTAAATGTTAGTGATGAATGAGGCGAGTTTTTTGTTGCTATGAATGATCATCTGCACTTGTGCTTTCTCTAACTTTGCATATTACCTTATTTTCTTTGCCAATTCGAGCGGTACCACTTTGTACTACATTGACCATTCACGCATGGTAGTGATGCATGTATGGAGAACCTTAAGAGGTTTAACATTATCCTCACACTTTTTCTGCATGTCATGGTAATGGAAAACTTCCTTATGCATGGTGGCACATTCTTCATACAAGCGCCACATAGTTTCTCCCAATGCCAACACTTATCTAAGTATGGATGCCTTAATTTCTTCTAGATAAACTTGTGCAGGAGCTGCATTCTGAACCTTTTCTTGGAGTTGTTCAACTTTTTTCCTTGCGGCCTATAAGTTTTGTTCCAATTGTTTGTTCTCGACCATCATATAGTCTATGTTTGACTTTGTAGCACCTATGAAGGCCAATTTGGTTGAGGCAGTGGCACTTCGATTTCTTCTGGTTTCTATCACAATCACCCTTTCCTTGATGAATGTAGGAGATGTGAGGTCATCCATAAAATGTTATTCTTCCCTTGCACAATACTTTTATGAAGCTCGTCATAAGTCAGATTGTACGTGTCCATGATCGGACCATCATAAAGAGGAAAAATTTCCTCTTCCTCGTTTGGAGCTTTATCTACTACTAGAGGATGGGGAGACTGAATGGTGACCTTTTGTGTACATCACATCATATCAATGTCTTGGTTCTGTAGATCTGATTCCACCTCCATATCTTGCATCTTGATAACCTCTTCAATCTCTTGAGAAAACTCCTTATCCTTCATCTGCGTGCTCTCCTCCTCTAGCTGTCAATTCTCTTTAAGTATGACTAGATCTTCTTTCATCTTGCAGCTTCGCTCTCCTCCTGGATTGTATGCAACTTTCCTCTTACTCTTCTCGCACATTGGGTTGCACCCTTTTGCTGATATTTTCTCTGGAATGACTTCCTTTTGCGGAGTAACCTAGTATTTTCTAGCAAAGATCACTGTTTCGTGGGACTTGGAGGAATTGTAACAATTCTTCCATGCTTCCTCCTCAGGTATGTGAAAGGTCTCACTTAGCCACTGATAATGAATCCTTGCACAATGTTCTTTTTAAACATTTCTTGGATCATACAGATTAAAATCTAAAAAACCGAATGTGAATTTCTCTATTTCCTTACCTTCGGTGTCTGCAAATTTGAGATTCTTATTTTTGTACAATCCAATTTTCATAGGAAGAGCAGGCTAAGGTGATTTCTTCTTCCCGTGCAAAGTTGTTGAGAACCCTATGGAGATATGTTATAGAACTTATTGGATGAATAATTTATCAGTGGAATACCTTAATAAAATATGCAAAGACTTATTTCCACTGAACACTCTGAGGAAAGTGCCATCTGGTGAAGCAAACCAATCTTCTAACTTTGACACTACTTCCATTGCCACACGTGACATGCAAGGTGGCTCTTCCTCGAAGATCAATTTATACAACAGAATGAGGAAGTGATCAATTATATTTTTCATTACACCTCTATGGTTGCACTCCAAAAGAAATTTGGAAAAAATGTGCAAGGTAGACTATCGTGGTGTCCAAGTCCAATTCATGTTAGGGAATGCATTGTGGGTGCATATTGCATCCATTAGATAGGAATACATGTAATATCTAACTTGCTTTCCCTTGGGAGGACTGAGGGCATTAGATACATGTGTTATAGGCTATTTTGTCTCATATGATCAATAATCCTCCTAATGGGATCATTCACATCTTAATCCCCTTTTACATCATCATTGCACAAAGCCTTATGCATGATTCTCTCATTCCCCAGAGTTTGTACCCTAAATTGAATCATCTAAGAAAATTTTAGGAGCGCACCCTGGACTCTTGGTAGATAACGTTCACCTATAGGTTGCTCCACTGTAGCCTATGTTGATCACCAACAGGTTGTTCCCCTTTCCACCTGCATTGTTTCTATAAATCCGGGAAAAAGAGAGAGAATATCAAAGCCTCTATTTCTAGAAGCTTCCAGGATTTGTTGTAACCATTTACCTTAGATAAAAATTTTGAATCTTATCCTATCCTACCTTGGATTTTCCATCCCTTGTCCTTAGATCTCATCCTACAATCAAGAGTGGATCTCAATCCCAAGATTGGTAAAAGGATAAGAACTCCCAACTTACCTCACTCCTTTAGATATTTTACAACCTTCAATATGTAAGGGGTTGGCTTTTGAAGAGTGATTCTACCATTATGCTACTATTGTGAGAGTTATTCTATCATGAATTTAGGGTGATTGGAGCTACACTTTGTGACAAAGGAAGGACAAGTCAACAAATTGGAGGAGCTCTTCTACAAGATTGACACCTATTTATGGTTGTAACTCACTCCATTTATGTCAATACAAATATTTCTTTTTTTTCCTATATGTGATGCCTTTATATTTCAATACCATGTTGATCTATTGAATAAAGGAGAAAGATGTTCCTACATAGATC
Organism: Pinus tabuliformis; assembly: GCA_031772625.1. Lineage (NCBI taxonomy): Eukaryota > Viridiplantae > Streptophyta > Pinopsida > Pinales > Pinaceae > Pinus > Pinus tabuliformis. The sequence continues at coordinate 749,685,723 of CM062809.1, forward strand.
TTCTAGTTTCTTGGCTTGTGTTGTCTAGTTGTGTAGGTTCTAATTTTGGAAGTTGGAGCTAGGATTGGAGCATTCAAGCCAAAGAAGAAGTGAAACATACGACAGATTCCAAGTAGGTTTCTTCCCCTCATCTACTTACTTCGAGGAAAACATTAGGTCTTTTGTCATTCTATTGTTCTAGGTCAGCCACAAAACCTAGGAGAGATATTTATGTCCGCAGTCATAAATCCTTCATAACAAATTATCGACTTTGCAGGGGAACACTATATTCACTTGGTGGATTCTTTGTTCATTTTGATTGATTTACCTCTTTCATAGACCTTTGCTGCTTTAAATAGGTAATAAAAAACATAGGAAGTCATTGCGTTGAGTCTTGTTTGCAATTTTTGTGTCAAAATCCTCTTTCCCAAGACCAATGCACCCTCTAGTCTGCTGACAGAGCATTGCACCCTAGTTGGGCTCCTCTCTATTTTCTGCATTGAACAATTGCATGAGAAGGAAATTTCATTACACATCTTGTTTGTTGCATTTTCTATACTGCATATTGTTTGTCTCTTCCCTTCCTTAGCTAGTTTTTCATTGGAGAGAAATATTCCATTTCCTCAAGCTAGATTTTCATTTTAGGGAATTCAGGTGAAGTCGTGTTGAGCCACAAAACTGAAACATAATTCAAGATCAAATTAACATTTATTGAATCAACCTAAGGAGAATTTGTAACATTAACACAAACACATAAAGGTCTAGGCTAAAGATGTGTTCCAGCAACATTAAACGTAGGAGTTGTTGTTGTTTGCTAGTGTTGCATCCTGGGGGTGAAATCTCGTTCCATGTATGTGAGTGTATACGATCGTACTCCATGTACATTTAGGTATATTGGTGGCGCTCCACTTACGTAATGTATATGGGAACACTCTCATCGAACGGTTACATATTAGACAACACTACTATGGACTACACTCCCACGTACAGTCGTATGTATTTTGTGAGTCCCCAATAGGTTGCTATCCATCCATAGGTAGTTGATTTTTCTGCCTTGTATACCGTGATACAACGAACACAACATTCAGGGAGATTGGTTGTCGTACGTTAAGTCCTTCGTTCGCCAAGGTGTATATTACATTTCACAATTGCTTGCTAACCCTTTATGCCTAGTTACCCCTTTGTTTCAATTGTGTTTTTAATTCTAAAATCAATTAATTGACTGTGGAATAACATCCTCCCCATGGAAAAACTCCTTGGTGGATCATAGGTTGAGAGTAATGGCAACAGTTCTGGAGTCTACCAATCAAGGGAAACCCTCTGACGGGAATCCTCGTCCTTTTCCTTCTTTTGGAAATATTGGTGCTCCTTATATGGCAATGTTGTCCCTTCCCAGATTTACCATTAGTTTGCTAGTATTTCTATCTTCAACCCCTATGGTTCCAAATTTCCAAACTACTTCTCAACCGAGTTCTCCTCCACCTGAACAACATCAACCTCATGTTGATCCTAAATTTGACCCTTTGTGTTCTTCACCTATTGTTTCTTTGTCCCTTTCTTCCTCTTCTCCTTGTGAAAATCTTGATTATAGTAACCAGGAAGCTAAGAGGAGGAAGAAGAAAAGGATGAAGAGGATGGAGAAAAATAAGCAGGTGGGTAACCAAGAAACCATTGCTATTGACGAAGCTAGTATGGAAGAGTCTTCCAATCAACCCGTAAAGTTAAATTCCCTTGCATGTTATGTAAGGGTAACCACCTTCTTAGAGTTTGTCCTGGTATTCCCAAGGTATTATAAGTGTGGTCCACAGGCTTACATCATCCTTCATCAGTAGCCTTTGGAGATCATGCTGGTGATAAACCCTCAACTAATGATATTAAGGTCCATGGGAAAAAGGGTAAAATTAAATTTCCATGTAAGTTATGTGAAGGGAGTAATATTATTCACCTTTGTCCTTATATGGATGAAGCCTCAAAAGTGTTGGAAAACCTTACAAATTCTCATCCACAACTTCCATATTGTTACCGAAATCTTTCTCCCAATCCTCCACTAGTTGATGAAGTGATTGATAAGAATATGAATCCCATCAATCCAACTCTCTCTAAATGTGAATCCCATGAGTCTATTCTTGACCAGCCATTGGTTGAGAAAATGGTTGACCCAATTTTTCCTTCAGTCAATCATAATTTTCCAGTAGAGAGTAAGGATCATAACGCTTACTTCCTTCTGATTCTACCAGACAAGGAGGAATTTCTCCCATCCCTATAAAATCCCCTCCAAGGAAAAATGTCATTCCATTTTATTGGAGTCAACTGAAAAAACCTCGTCTCCCTTCTTACATGCCCTTTAAGATCATGGTAAAGGCTTATAATAAGGACATCCATCACACTATTATAAATGAGGTATCTTCTATTAGTATTCTATCTTCCTCTTCTTGGAAAAATTTGGGTTCCCCATAACTTGTTTATGCCGCTCCAAATCTATTCGCTCTTAATAAAAGAAATAGTCAACCCTTAGGGATCCTTCCTCAGTTTCCTATTACCTTGGGAGGAAAACCTGTATGTATTGATGTTATGGCTGTCATAGACCCTTTGGACTTCAATTTTCTCCTAGGATGAGACTAGGTTTATTCTATGAATGTTGTTTTACCCACACTGTTTCGAGTGACGTGCTTCCCGCATGATGGATGGATTGTGGCTATCGATCAAATTTTATTTGTTGGTCCTAAATTGACCACAAATAACCCTACTTCCTTAAGTGTTCTAAATGTGGAAGTGGTATCTTCCTTGCCACATGTTAATTATGTGGAAATCTATCCCATTCACGTACCTACTGATGAAGATGGGCCTTTCACTCTCTGTTGAACTTTTTTCAACCTAGATCCAGTAGGTGATATGGTGAGTAATTTATTAGGGACATTGGAGTCTGATATTTCCATTGGATCCCTTGATATATATCCATTACAGAGCATTGTTCTCCCATCTAATGAGAACCTCTTGGAAGCCATGGTCTCTCGAAGGTCATGATCAAGGTTCCCGGAGCAGAGTTCATTTTCTTGTGTCAAGCTCATTAAAAAATGAAACAAGTCCCTAGGAGCATAGTTCCTTTTCTTGTGTCAAGCTCGTCAAAAAATGAAACAATGTCCTTGAAGCACAGTTCCTTTTCTTGTGGCAAGCTCATTAAAAAATGAAAAAAGCTCTTATGAGGATCGTTCTTTTATTATGTCGAGCTCATTAAAAAATGAAATAGGTTCTTATGAGAAAATTTCGTTGTCTTTTGTCAAGATGGTTAAAAAATGAAACAAGGTGTTTGAGAAGAGTTCCTCATCTTGTCTCAAGCTCGTTAAAAAATGGAACAAAGGTTCATGAGCATATTCCTCTTACTATGTCAAGCTCATCCCCTTCAAATTCGAGTCTTGGATTAGATCTCGTTAATTCCCACTCGAGTTTCTAACTTGATCTTGTAAACGAACCTTCATTCCATCTACTTGTTAGTACCCAGTAGTCTACTTAAGTGCATGAAATAAAGATTGGGGGGGCATGTACCTCAAACTGAGTCATTATTCTAGGGGCATACAAACTTATTTCAAGCATAGTTTTTCTTTATTTCAAGCTTGTGTAAAAATGAAATCATTTTCAACCACAGTTTCCCATGTTTCAAGCTTGTGTGAAAGATGAAACCATTATTATTCTCATTTTATCGCTCGTGATTTCCATTTTTATCAATTTTTTTCCCCTAGACGAGCCTTGGTTTTCTCACTCCATTGTCACCATCTACTTGGTTGATAATACGCTTTCACTTGGTATTTTTATCCTTTCTTGAGGAATAGTTGAGATGAGTGGTGGTATTATTAGCCAACCTCTTGACCTTTCCCTGTTTTGAGTAATTCCATCATGACCAGAACCAGTTGTTACCCTTCATACCACTCGTTCCTTCAAGAGGAGTCTTCTTTCAACTCCTTTCAGACTCCCAAAATATGAAAAGATTGTCGAACAATTGTCTTTTGGAACTCGTAAAAGTAAATGAAAACATATCTAATTAGTATTAGTTTAACCCTTTTCTAGAATGAGATAGACTAAATACAAAAGATAAATACCTTAGTCGAACATAGTTAAGAGGTTCTCTTGGGTATTGTTTTCTACCTTTTCAAACCAAAGGGACTACCTACTTAAAGGGACATCTGGGGTTTTCTTTTTTGCCTCTTTTTCAAAATATACAAACATGAAAAAGAAGTCAATTTTTACCTTCACTGGACTCGTTAAAAATAAAAAATTGACAGGATTATCAAACATGACGAGACCGAACCACTCCTTCTCAAGGTTTTTTAAATATACTTGGAAGGATTCTTCCTAAGGATGGACCTACATATCAAGCATTTTTTATCCTCCTCAAGCTTTTTTAAAAAGTAAAGTGGTACGCACCAATATGGTTCAAGAAATTGGGAAAACAAGGTACTCCATTTGTTAATGGTAGTTAGTCCCTCTTGAACATGACACTCTTCCACTTCATCTCCATGGATGTTGGGTTGGGTAATCTGCTTGTCTTTCGCTCATCACACCTTCAAATAACCTCCATTTCAATTTTGGGTCAATGCTTCCAAATAAATTTAAGTGTCACAGTTGTTTTCAAGAGAAATCATTCAGTTGATGTTGGGCATGGGATCCCCCAAGGAAATTTTTGGGGCTTAAAGCCCATATTTTGACCAAATCCGATGTAAAGAAACTGCATTTTATGGGCATAGAGCACGAAGATTGTAAATGAGTCATAGGGTTGTCTGCCCTAATTTTTGTAATGTAATGTCAGCTTTAGAGATCTACCCATGGTTCACGAACCATGGGATTGTATAAATAGAGCAAGGCTCCAAGTTGGAAATGAGCGAATAACCACAGAAGTAAGATCTAATGATGAATAATTGAGTCTTAGTTGAAGCGTCGAGTCATGTCTTTGGGTCATAAAGTAGGAGAAGGCTTTGCAGCTAAGTGCACAGAGGCCTAGTAGTCGCAGCTAAGTGCGCAGACCCCTGTAGCTGAGTGCACAAGGAAGGTTGAGTCTGTAACCGAGTGAAACATTAATTAAGAGAAGTTTTACATCATTTTTGTGTATATTTTTCTTGTTTTGTGCATTGAAGGTGTTGGATATAAATTGAATTTCTATTGTCTATATAATGTGCGAACCTATATGAATGTGTTGATAAAGCGAATATAAGCTAAAGTATCTGTTTATGCGAAGATAGCTAACTATTATAAGAAGATAAGTAAAATCCACGGTGCAACCTGGCGCAATAGCGTAGATTGCTACTTTAGCAAAACGGAAGCACCATGGGGCTGCGCGAAGGTGATTATAACAGATCGCGAAGTCTGTAGGTCAGGAAAGTGCGTGAAGTGACCTGCGCGAAGGTATTCACAGTTGGACTAAATCGACCCCTTAGACATCTCAAGGGTGCAGAAACTTGGTTCCAGCATCCTCCCATACGGCTTCAGGTGAGACCTCAGTCTGCGCTCCATGGGTTGTTGCCAAAAGGGCCAGTAGTACAAGGATTTGTTTGGCTAAACAACTCTGAACCTGGGTCAAGCCCCCTCAAGCCAACAAATAGTTATGTTGCCAGGACCGGAATTTGCATAGAGATGTCTGATGTCGTATCATTGGAATCCAACTAAGAAGTGAATTGAAGGTTGGTTGGACAGGAGAATTCACGAGTTCGTGGTGTAGGAGAACAGGAATCTGGGTCTAAGAAAATAAGAGTGGTTAGACTACTACCTATACATAGAGGTCCACGAAATTTTCTTTGCATCTTTCCCTACTGAGTTTTACGAGTGGACCGCAAAGCTAGCCGAGAGCCAAGGAAGGTGGAAGCTCGACAATCCTATTTTGTGGACACCAGAGTTGGTGTGGAGATGGAAGCATCAAAGGATAAGATTGCGCGCGTTGTTGATCACTAGCTTGATCGGATTATAGGAGGATTCATTACTGAGTTCGTGGTAGATACTTCAGTTAGCTATAGTGAGGTAGAGCGACGCTTTCTCAAAGGGTCGTGAGGTATGTACGTAAAGTCTCTGAATACTTGGATTAAAACGCTATTGTGTGAAAAGAGGGTTAGGCAATTACCTTGATGTCCGGAGCTATACGAAGTGGAAAAACCTACAAAAACGAAGGAAGTAAGGGACCAGAGAATAGTCCTTTGATTTCACCTTTGCGAAGGGACGAGGAAGAGCTCGCGAAGATCTCACCGCAAACTGCGATCAATTTGATAAGGTAGAGGATTCCACACATAGCACCCCCACACACACCACCACCAACTTCACCGTCTTCACCTCCATCTTCACCCGTACCACCTCCGTCACCACCACGAGTTAATATGACAAGCGCGATAAAGTTGCCTGTGTTCAAGGGAGTAGGAAATGAAGATCCGAACTAGTTTTGGTTCGTAATAAGAGTCATATGGGAAGAGCAGGGAGTTATAGATAATAATATAAAGAAAGCGACACTGGTTAATGCTATGTAGGATCGCACGCTGACCTGGTATATTAAGCATTCTAATGACAATCCGAATGTGGGGATCGCGGATATCCAAATTGTGCTGAACAAAGAATTTAACAGGCTGAAGTGAGAGGTGCAGTCAATCTTCAAAGAGATCACAATGCTACCAGGCGAGACTCCTTGGGAGCTAGATTATAGACTGAAGTGCACAATTCGTGAAGCTAATATGACTTTGACAGATGGACAACACCACGAATGGTTTGTAGCATCGCTAACGCCACATTTGAGGAATGTGCTGTCGCAACAAAGGTTAACGACTCAGGCAAAGGCCTTGGAGATCGCGATGAGGCTACATGAGACCCCGATATAGGATCCTAGCTTGGAAGTTCAGAAGATTCACGCACAATTGAAAAAATTATGCCTTGAGATGCAAAGTCAAAAATAGGACAGGATAGCCCGACCCGAAGTGCGCAAAGAGGTATGGTGCGTTAAATGTAAGGGTCAAGGTCATGACAAGGACCACTGCTCGATGTTCATGAATTACCTCGCGGGAGGAGTACTGATTCTGTTAAGGCTAGAGGCATAAGCAGGACCTAGCATGGTGCCTGCTTTGTGGTGCGCGATTTGTCAAATAGGAGGAAAGCATGCTACAGACAACTGCCATTTGTTGCAGAAGTACTCACAAAATTCGCAACAGTTGTTCTGTAATTTTTCTAGATCGGTTGGACACAATGAGAACACTTGTAGAAGTTATGAGTTGATGATGGATAGAACTCCCACCTACAGAGTTCAGGCCGAATCGTGGCCCCTTGACCAGAATGCAGGAGTGGCGCGAATTGGATCTCAGGGGTGCGGGCGAGGCCGAGGTGGAGGAGGACCTGGAAGAGGTCATGGACAGCTGATATGCTACAATTGCGGAGGGTCAAGAAATTATGCATGTGATTGTACGAATCCAATGCATCCATCATGTATGTATTGTACCTTGTTTAATCATGAGACCAAGGATTTTCCTACGCTGATAGTTAGGATATGAGACACGGGAGCGCTACCACCTCCCCCTACTCAGAACCTGCAGATGATGAGGTATGATATGCATGAGGAAGATCCAAATGTGAACATTGTGCTCCAAAGTGGAATTATGACAGGAGATGATAAAGGAAAACAGCTTGAAGATAGTACTTGGGTTCGCAAGGCTCTAACGAAAGAAGAAGAGTTTAATTTGGAGCACGCTAAGGAAACCTTCATGGAAGCTATGAAGAGCTTCACTGATGCCTCCACTTCAGGAAGTAAGGATAGACCGTAGCCAGAAATGGACCCATCTATGCTTACGATGTTCCTAGAAACATGCATGAAGCTACTGTGTGATAGTAAGGCTGTAAAAGGATTGGAGGAACTCATTAACAGATGCGCTAGGACCTCGCTAGGAGAACCACTCGTAGTCTAGAAGATTGGAAAGCATACGATGAGGACGAGAAGAGAAATGAGGTTAACCGCATAGACCTAGGATCAGACACGAACTTTCTGCCAAAGAAAACGTGGGAGCACATGGGAAGGCCTACGCTACAATGGTCTCCTATCCAGCTGCGAAAGGTGAACTAGCAAAAGATAATACCTATGGGGAGATTGTAGGGAATCACCATGGATATTGAAGGAGCGAGCACGCTAGCAAACTTCGAAGTATTAAATATTGTTGATGACAGCAATCCCTACCTCGTGCTCTTAGGAATCGATTTGGCCACTGACATGAATGGGGTGATTAATATGAAGAAGCGCAAGATGATTTTTGAGAATAAGTCTCTACGCGTAGTCATACCTTTGGACCCTACCGAGGGATCGAGCTATACAGAGCCAGTGCATGACTATAAAAGTAAAGATGATTTGGACTGCATCTACAAAATAACCGCACAACAGCAAGACTGGGTAAACCCCACCGTAGATGGATGGATCTCATGGGAGCATGAAAGCTCCTGTACATCGAATTTTGATGAGGAGATAGAGCGATGGCAGAACCGGTTACACGAGGTAACCACGCTAAACTGTAATATGATAAAAAGATCGCTACACTACGTATCGACAGAAGTGAGAGACCTCCCTACTTATGATGGATTAGGTGAGGTAGATGCTTTCTTGGATAGATTTGAAAGGCAGGTTCCAGAAAAGCAACGTCTCTAGGCTTTGAAGTGGATACTGTGCGCTACGCCCGCGAGATGGTGGGGTATGCACCAAGGAAGCTTTGAGGACTGGCCTCAATGTTGGACAATGATGCACATGCGTTTTGAGAAGCCTAAGATGTGACTAACAGATAAATACAATGGACGAGATGGTCCACGCGTGCAGCTGTCTAGGTGGATATAGGCATATGGTAAACAACCTGCGCGGATGCACATGGACTTCGCTTTGGGGAACACGGTTAATAAGCATGTGTTGGGGGGGAAATTGCATGAATGGTCCCTCAAGTTGGAATGACAGATTGTGGAAAGAACGAGTGTGTAGAAGGTTACTCACACAAAAGCTTTTAACGAAGTGTGTGAAGCACTGAATAAGGTATGTAATACACAATGATCTAATTGGGAGCTGCGCATACTAGCATTTTTATGGGCTTATAGGACAACGTGCAAGAAATTGACGGGACAGACACCTTCTAGGTTGGCCCATGGAGAAAACGTTGTAATGCCAATGGAGTATATTATGCCTAGTCCGTGCATAGCAGCGCCCATGGATATGACAGTTCGCGGAGCCTTGGAAGAAGGGATCACGTAGCTAGATGAAGAAGAACGCTTGGGACCTGATGAAGAGATCCAATAAGGTGATCTTAGGCTCCAAGAACTCATGAAGGAAAGAGTTTGGTTAAGGGCGAAAAGTGCCATGACAGAAGAAGAAGTCAAGAAGCTTGAGGAAGGAATAAAGAAGGACTTTCTTGATAAGAAAATTGTGGTGATAAAATAGGATGTGCATGATTACGTTGACAAATTTGGGGACTACCACTGAGAGTTGATCAGCTTGATGCCTTGGATTGGACTGTATATTACTATAGGTATCATTGATGGTGGCGCAATGTAGATGGAAAAGTGTACAATGCAGATAGTAAAGTTAAAATGTGGACTTTTCCCAGAAAAAGTGTTTGAAGGTCAATTGAAGCCGTATACAGGTGGCCCAACCACCTAAATAGCCGTGGGAAGCACAGTCTTACTACTCCAAGTAGTTGAAAGGAGGAGCGGAACTATAAACTACCCTTCTCGAGAGCTGTGTGATGACGGGAATGCGCACAAGATCGAAGTGTCACAAGGTCCGCGACAACGCAAGGGTGGTTGTGCTGTCGTGCGGGTTGGTTGGAAAGTGACTGTTATAGCCACTATTCACAATGTGATGCTTGGTTTGAGATCAAATGGAGCAAATGACAGGCATTTAAGGCAGGCTTTATGGGCTAGATTTGGGAAAATCTGCTACCAAGGGAGCATTAATGAACCAAATTTGGGGGGAATGGTCAAATTCAAATTCAAAAGGCGCTATAAATTGCAAAGAGCTTCTTAGCAAACAACACATGGCCATTTGAGAATTGAGCTATTGCCCGCCTAGAGATCTATGAACCTAGATCCATTTGATTTGTTCAAGTCAAAGGCATTGTTTGAGTACTTACCTGAGCCATTGAGAGATTTGTGGAGCAGCAGTATGACCACACCAGAGGAAGCCATGGATATTAGCAAAATGACCACTGAAGAAGATGTGCAGGCCATAATAGTAGGAGATGCCCCTGAAAGCGCCAAGATAGTCACGGAAATCCCTAAATCGCCACGCACGTCGAGGCCCAAGAAGGATAAGCAGCCTATGATCCCGATGCACATGTCCCCTCGAAACCCGCTGAGAACTAAACTGACCATGGAAGAAAAGGGGAAAGAGGTTAATGTGGAAACCAATGAGGAGGAGGAAGACCTTGAGGAAATCCTGGTGGAGGAGGAGGAGGACAAAGAAATGGAGGAAGAAACTGAGGGTGCAAATCCTCTAACCAGACTACCCACATATGTTCCTCCGCGGAAGGGAAAGGAAAAGGTGCCCAAGGACCTAGATGAGAGAAAGAGATCTCTGCAGACTCTGTTGCTACCTGACAATATCATTTTTGAAGGAGCGCACTTGGACGGGTGGCGAGTCTAGAGTTTGAATACTAGGATTTCGCGGACCACGAAAAGTTCCCACACTTGGAAACCATGTAGCTCATCAAGCCAAAGAAAAACACTGCGGCGAGAGTTGTAGAGTTGGAGCTGCACAAGTGGTTGCGCGGGGTAGAGAAAGTAGGGTTGTTGAACCTGCTCTCGGTGTCGCATTACCATCACACCCCCATAACTATCTTTGTCATCAGGCAGCTACTTTGCCTAGTGCATGATGGATGTTTGTGGCTGGAGGAGCCCATCCCCATCATGGACCACCTGATTCATAGAATTACCTGACTCTCTTGCAAGGGGGAGGACCCAGTGGATATTACGGAGGGTAAGAGCACCGACTTGGCCATCGCCGAGGCCATGAAGGCAAAATTCAATTTGCAGAAGAAGAAGAGAGGGTACGTGATCTCTAGTATCAACAACAAGGCAATCAAAGTTGCGACCCAGATATTGGGTGGCAAGGTTATGTGGAAGTGTCGCGCAGATGAGGTGTCCATGTCGGTGATAGCACTTGCCGCTCAGTGTGCAGAGGAAGTCCAGTTTAACTGGTCAGAGTACTTGTGCAAGGAGTTCCTAGAGAATTGCTGCGAGGCACAGGAATAGGGGAAGACCTTCCACTGTGCATGGCTTCTGTTGTCCATAGTGCTAGTAGCTTGGGAGTTTCCTAAGGACAGCCAGCTCCCCACAATTGCGAGGGACCTTCCGGAGGCAGCAAAGTATGATTTACTGTGGGCCATTAAAGGCGTGTGAAGGATCTAAGATAGTAAGATATTCTGGGCGTTCATGGAGATAAACATCAGAATGGGGATTAACTGCAAACTTCGGTTATTGTTCACTGTCTAAAATAGCTTGCAAGCTTCGTGAAGTTCAAGGCGGACTTCCACCATGTGTATGTCAGGGCGTGTAAGGACCCTGCGAAGAAGTGGAATCAGCTCTCGTACTTGGCCATGGATGATGTCATATTTGCAATGCTGGAGTAATGACCACTAGAGTGGTGCTCCAGCCATTGCCGCGATGGAAATAGAGGAACCAGCTACATAAAAGAAGAAGGAGAAGTTGAAACTGCAGATGGCACAGTTGGCAGATAAGAGAAGGAAAGAGGCAGCAATAGCTGAGCAACAACAGGCAGCAGAGAAGGAACATGAGGGCCATAAGTCACCCTCTCCTGAGGAAGAGCCCGAGACAGAGGAAGGTGGCATGGACCCATAAACAACATCTACACTGTTGAAGCGCCAACACCTGAGAGAGTAAGTGGGGCCACGAAAGAATTCAAAAGCTTCTAAGACTTCTTTCCACCTGATCGCCCTCACCGAAGGAGATCTCCGTGATATAGGGGAGATGGTGTGCGACATCACCACAGAGGCCCTCCAGTAGCTTGCGGAGGAGAATAAGATTGTGTTGGAGGGCCTCCGAGCATAGATACAAGAGTTACAAGTGTGCACTCCTCATGTTGGTACTCTCTCGACCAGCCTTGTAGTAGGAACGACCGCTGCTGAGGAAATGTTGCACGCCAGAATGACCAACAACATAGTGCTGCCAGAGGAGGCACTGGTTATAGAAAATGAGGCCGATAGGCCTACGCTCGGTGCATTCAAGGGAGTAAGGATGAACATGGCTACGCTCCCTCGAGAGACACTCTATGTCCTGCAGGACAGAGTGACTGCAGAACTGTGGGCTAGAGAGGGCCACGCACTATAGGTGTTGAGTGAGTACAAAATTAATATGGAACAACTAAGCCTACAACGTGATGAGGTACTGGTGTAGAACTGGGAAATGGTGTAGGTGGTTGAAGAGGACTGCCAGATGGTCCCTGAGTTGGCCATCCCAGCAAAGGCACCAACGGAGGCGCGCATCTGGAGGTTAGTAGCAGGGGTGCGTAAGGCACGAGAAGATATGGCTAAGGTTCAGCTGGAGCTGAAGCTTCAGAAAGCAGAGTTGCAGTTGAAGGCGCAACCTTCAAATCCTCCAAAGGTAAGGGAATAACACGCCAACACCATTACATCGGGGATGGAGGAGATCAGTAGTGCAGTGAAGGACTACACTAAAATGTTGGAAGAGTCGTTCAAGGTCCTCACCACTCTGCAGGAGAACCCAAACATAGAGCTCTAAGAACCAAAGGCATGTGAGCTGCAGCAAAAATATGATGACATAAAAGGGATCACACAGATGGTGGCCCTTACACAGAAGCTCGTGCAGATGCAACAGGAAAAAGTGCTTAAGGAGAAGGTGCGTGTCCAGTCTTATATCAATGAGGCATTCATCATTATAACCTTGATCAAAGCTAATCTCACACAGATGCAGGGAATGTAGGAGCAGATACAAGGAAGCAGTTCAGATACAGTGGTCTCTGAACAATGCGTGCAGGAGGTACAGCAGGCAGCTGCTCAGTGCATTGCCGAGCTTGCAGTAGTTCAGAAAGAGTTGGGAGGTCTCTGCGCGAAGCTCTCCACACCGACAAAGTGACTCGAGGGTGAGTCACAATGTTTGTGTTGGGGGTCTGTTTGGCATGGGATCCCCCAAGGCAAGTTTTGGGGCTTAAAGCCCAGATTTTGACCATATTCGATGTACAGTCTCCATGTTTTATGGGCGTAGAGTGCAAAGATTGTAAATGAGTTGTAGGGTTGTCCGCCTTGTTTTTTGTAATGTAATGTCGGCTTTAGAGATCTACCCATGGTTCGCGGACCATGGGATTGTATAAATACAACGAGTCTCTAAGTTGTAACTGAGCGAATAACCATGGAAGTAAGATCTAATGATGAGGAATTCAGTCTTAGTTGAAGCATCGAGTCGTGTCTTTGGGTCATAGAGTAGGAGAAGGCTCTGCAGCTGAGTGCGCAAAGGCCTAGTAGTCTGTAACTGATTGCACGGACCCCTACACCTAAGTGCACAGGGCAGGTTGAGTCTGTAATTGATTGAAACATTAATAAAGAGAAGTTTTACATCATTTCTGTGTATATTTTAACTGTTTTGCGCATTGAAGGTGTTGGATATAAATTGTATTTCTATTGTCTATATGATGCGCGAACTTATATGAATGTGTTGATAAAGCAAATATAAGATAAATTATCTATTTACATGAAGATAGCTAACTGTTATAAGAAGATAAGTAAGATCCACGGTGCAACTTGGGGCAATAGCGCAGATCATTGCTTTAGCAGTGCGGAAGCACCTCGGCCCCTGGTTAGGGCTGTGTGAAGGCCATTATAACAGATCGCGAAGGCCTCGCAGGTCAGGAAAGTGCGTTACGTGACCTGCGTGAAGGTATTCACAGTTGGACTAAATCAACCCCTCAGACATCTCAAGGGTGCGGAAACTTGGTTCCAGCATCCCCACCATACTACTTCAGGTGAGACCTCAATCCACACTCAACAGGCTGTCGCCAAAAGGGCCATTCGTAAAGGGATTTGTTTGGCTAAATAACTCTGAACCTGGGTCAAGCCCCCTCAAGCCAACAATTTATATCATTATAATACTTTGAAGCCTTCATTTTGATCATCCTATCTCAATCATGATACCCGTTTCATTAATGGGGGATACATCAAGGCCTTCCTGCAACGGGTCACCTCCAGTCGACATTAACACATTATCCAGGAAGTTGACTTAAAAACACCGATCAGTACCTTGGTGTTTTCATACATCAATGGTAATTTTCCTGACTCTCGGTGATAGGTTTACATCAATGGCCTTCTACCAAAAGATTTTGTGTTGTTTTCAATATCAAATCATTTATTCACACCATAAAGAAAGACTTAACTACCTTGAGAGCCATTAACATCATCGGTGGTTTCTCTCGCGTACATTAACGACTTACATCATCGGGTGGTAATCAAATGGTGTCTACCATGTTTGACTTCAGCTGATTGATTCACATGGTTAGACTCATGCATTGGTTGGTTATGTGAATGAGATAGAAGACCCAAAATCTAGTTTCCGCCATTGAGACTGTGATTTCACGATTATACAGATATCACTATGTATGATGGCTATGATCATAGTGAGAGTCATCTAGTTATGGGTCCACCATTAGCCATCAATGGACATGTCTTTTGATCATCATACATGTAATTTTAGTTTATGTGTTGAGTATGGGTATGCCTCCCTCAACAAAAGAATGGTATGATATAAATGTATTGTAACAAAAGATAAAGCTCACTGATTGTTCTTGATCCTGACTTGTCACAAGGTAAAGAACTTCCATCACATCTATGAATTTACAATTTAGGGTGCACTATGTTATAGGATATTTTGTTTCATCTGATCAATACAGCTCCTAATGGGATCATTCACATCCTATTCCCCCTTTACATAACAATTTCACAAATCCCTATTCATGACTCTCTCATTCTCCAGAGTTTATTCCCTAAAATGCATCATCTCAGCCTATTTTAAGACCAACCCACCCTAGCCTCTTGCTACATAGTGCTCACCTACATGTTTCTCCATTGTGGCCTGTGTTGATCACCTATAGTTTTCTCCCCTTCACACCTATGCTGGCTCTAGAAATCCGAGAAAAAGAGAGAGAATCCTAAAGCCTCCATTTCTAGAAGCTTCCATCTGTTGTAACCATTTACCTTAGATAAAAATTTTGAATCCTATCCTATCCTACCTTAGGGTTTCCATCCCTTATCCTTAGATCTCATCCTCCCATCAAGAGTGGATCTAAATCCTAAGGTTGGTGAAAGGATAAGAAATCCCAACTTACCTCACTCCTTTGTATATTTACACCCTTCCATATGTGAGGGGTTGGATTTTGGAGAGTGATTCTACCCTTATGCTACTGTTGTGAGCGATATTCTTTCATGCATTTAGGGTGATTGGAGGTACACTTTGTGACAAAGGAAGGACAAGTCAACAACTTTAAGGATCTCTTCTACAAGATCAACACCTAGTTATGGTTTTAAATCACTCCATTTATATCAATACAAAGATTTGTTTTTTTTTTCCCTATATGTGATGTCATTATTTCATATATTTCAATACCATGTTGATTTGTTGAATAAAGTAGATTGATCATGCTGCATAGATCTCATAGTTTCTTAGTTGTTGTTTGGTTGTGCAGGTTCTAATTTTGGCAGTTGGAGCTAAGATTGGATCATTCAAGCCAAAGAAGGAGAGAAACATATGACATATTCCAAGTAGGATTCTTCCCCTCATCTACTTACTTTAAGGAAAACATTGGGTCCTTTTTCATCTTTTTTTTCTAGGTTAGCCACCAAACCTAGGGGAGATATCTATGTCCACAATCATAAATTGCTCATAACAACATGGATCCTCAGTTATTGAGCCAACAAGTCTGACTAGTTGAATTGTCTCCATTCATTCACAACTTGGTTCAACAAGAATTCCCACCCTTCAAGGAAGGTCCCAGTGCTCTGTTGACCATTGATTATGCAACATAGAACTATCAAGCACTGATAGGCCTCCTGAGAGATTCTATCTTGTAGGTATTGGTGGGTGTTCGACAAAACTTTGTTGGCTCTTTCACCCAGTTTTTTACAATATCCTTAGTTCTCAACTATTTGGTGGAGGCATAAATTAAGAATCCATGAGCGATTACAGCTCCAGAAAATGGTACATGAGATGATAATCTGGCGTGAGAAAAGAAGAAAGACTTTGTCCATTAGCATTGTTGAGAATCATAGTATTTTGATCTGTATGTGACAATATCTAGTTGATGATGTATGCACATGGGAAATTTGGATATCTGGACGCAACCTTATGTAACCCTAACCTTTGGACATTGATATAAACCTATCGGTCTTCAAGGTATTCTTTGAAGCTTCTTGCTGAGAATTCTTCATTCACTTTTTGCCTTGTGATATTTGATTATTTCTCTATGAACATTTGAGTATATGAGTAACTTGTGTGTTCATGGGTGTACTGCCAAATTCCTCCTCAATGCTTCTTTTCTATAGTATCCTTTGAAACAAATCTCTTTTGTGTCATGATGTCAGTGACTGATGAAGAGAAGTGCTCAACAACTACAACACCTGTAGGAGACAAATGCACTCATGGAAAAGATGAATTAGCTTCAGCACGCTGACTCACAAAGAAATATCACAACAACAACCACTGGAATGAAAAGGAAAATTTCTTAATTATTTTTGTGAAGGAGGGAGACTGGTTGCCTGAACTACACATTGTGAAGTCTCACTAGCTAGGGGAGTAGCGTGAGGCTAGTGACTGTTCAATACACAGTCTCAGCCTCAATAAACTAAGGTGGAGACTATGCATTGCGTTGTCTCAGTGGCCAAGGGAGAGGATCGAGCCTTGGAACTTCACAATGCACAGTTGGGATGTCCAAGTACTACACATTGTGCAATATCAGAGGCCAAGCATCAAGCTTGAGCCTTTTACTTGCACAATGCCCAGCTACACAAGGAAACTTCTTGCCAAGGGAAGGGCAGATCTGCCTAGAAAGAGTATGGGAAACTGGCATATATGAATGATGGTGCAAGTTAAATTGCATATCTGACTAAAGATATATGGATCAGTGCAAATCAAGTGCATAATATCAACATGCAAGGAAACAACAAACATGCATGGAGAGTCACCAAAACAGTGACCATTGATAGGAAAAATCAAGAAAACTGATGCGACACTTGTGAAAGGTGAATGACAAAATGAACCAACACTTGTAAAATATAATATAAGTTAAAATTTCAACAACCATGAGATTATACAAGAAAACATGTACTCACAGAAGCGAAATGACAAAAAGCAGTAGAAAAAGAAAAAAAGACGACAAAAGAAAAATCCACCAGGAAAAGCGCCGCAAACTCCATCAAAGGCTCCTTGATCTCCTTGGGAAGAATAGAACTCCAATATTGAATGTGAAAATGAGATCTATGGATGTCCATTATATATATTTAGATCAATTAGGGTTTATGATGTGTATGCCTAAAATCAAGGAAACAATGACACTTGGTGAAATTCCAAAAATAACAAGTGTTTCATCCTTTGGGAAAGTAATTATTGAGTCCCTACTTTCTAGGGATTCTTTTTTATTTTTTTTTCTTTTTTGGGAAAACTTGAAATCACACTACCAAGGAAGATTGCATAGTACAACCACTGGGAGACTTCTTGACTCAGTCAAACGCTTAATTTTTTTTTTTGAAGAGATGCTTTGTGTAGTTTCTGGGCTTAAGGCTGCATTTCCATCAAGGATTGTGTAGTTTCTGAGCTCAAGGTAAACCTTCCTAACTAGATTGCACAATTCCAATCATCAAGTTTGGCCTACCTTCCAAGATTGCATAGTTTCTGGAGGCAAGCCCAACAATGTTGCAGGGTCAAGTCAAGAGCTAGCTTGTGACTGAAAGATATCAAACTGGGATCAATACCTCCCAGGTAAAGCATTAAAAGATAAGTCCTTATCATAAAATGAATACTTGATGATAGTGAAAGATAAGCTCCTATGGACAGAGGAGAAGGCTCTAAAATGAAAGCATGGGAAAAATTTTGGAGGATGGTTGTAGCATTTATAACACTTATCAACACACTGGTAGAACTCCAGCTCTTTGTATGGATATTAGCTCATGTAAAACATGTCTAACTCTTCCAGAAGTATTGTTTAGTTCATTGATCTCCATAACTCCTTAACTTTGCTTACATTAAATATATAGTCCCTACCATTCTCTTCATTGGTGACACACTACAAATGGAAGTCAAACTCATTTGTTTCAATTAGGGACAAGGGGTGTATAGACACATAAGTGAAGAAGGATTGTCAGACTCTTGGTTTTTATCTCTAGTGCTTCTCCACTACCAGCAAGCCTGGACAATACCCCGGTGGAGTTGCTTGCTTCACCTCTATGAACATGAAACATTTCTCTTCTTTCACCTTTTATCATTTTTTTTTCTTTTTTTGTATTTATTCAAAGAATTGTGCATAGGAACTTATTTATTTAATGAGGCGAAAGATTGATCCCATCTTTTTGAGAGCAGCAGAGGTTGTGCCTTTAGAGAAGGATATATATACACATATGAAATAGAGTTCACTTGTTAAAGTTTCCTCCCCTCCTCAATCTACTTGACTTAGTTGATAGGACAAAACGAAACAATTATAAAAACTGATTAGAGTAGGTGGTACTATTTATAGATTTAAGAATCATTAGTCCAATATGGTCTTCTCCAAAAAATAATTTATTTGCCATTAGGGTATCATTGACTAAAAGGTGCAAGCTACATGAAAAGAGACGAAATAAATAGATAACCAAGCATTGACAGTAGCATAATTTCCTCCCAAACTTCACCATGCTTTCTTCAGAAACCAAACACAGTCTCATGTGGAAGTTATCCTACAACAAAATCAAAGGAAAGGGGTAGGATGGAAAGTAAATCGAAACAAAACAAATGAACTATTCCTACTCCTAAACTAATCAGGAATAGGCCAAGGTTATCTAAAATGAAATTCCTGTTATAACCACCGACGCGTGGATTGACCTATATAATTGAGGGAATCCATATCAAGAAATATATTCAAGCACAACAACATACAAGAAAGATAAATGGATACATACCTTGTCATTCAAAGAGTGAAAGTGCACGCTAAAAAATAGAAAAAGAAAGCACCTACAAGACACTTTACGGATGCATGATGGTGCTTATGCACATTGCAACAATAAGACATGAAAGAGAGATATTTCAAACTTATAAACTTGGAAAACATAAAGAAAGAGAAAAAATTACATCCAGGTATGATTCCTCCAATGACTGAGAGATAGGATCATTGAAAACAGATGGAGGATGTGAAAATTGAGGTACGGATGGATTTTCAATTTGCGCGATCGAATGATGAGGATCCTTGAGAGATATAGGACTATTATAATCAAAGCTACAAATATTCTTAAGGTTGTGAGAACTTGACATAAGCATTAGCTCCACTGAAGTGCCTCAAATACTTGCCAAAATTCCAAGACATCGCATGGTTGATAACTAAAAACCAGTGGCTTAGAAATATCGACATCGGAAAAATCAAAGTCATGACTAGATGATTCTATGAATATTTTAGGACAACCATGATCATATAGTTCATCATTATAAAAAAATGCATCCTCATGATTTGATGAATCGTAAATAGGGGAATATTTGAAGCAAGAAATGTCACCCTCTGTTTTTCAGAATGATCAAATTATTTATTGGAAAGATCGAGAAGAGAATATTCTTCCTCTCTGTGTTCAGATGAAAAAATGGCATTCCGCAAGTTCTGAGTGTAATATGAATTAAGATCATCATAAACTAATTCTTTGAAATATTCAACAAGTGTGAGAGAATCGTGAAAGATGTTAGGATAATGTGAGAGAGGGGAAGAAGGAAAAACATGAACCTTCATCGCAGATTCTTTTTCAGAAATAGAATCCCACAAATACTCATCATACATGATATTTCAAGTTGGTTGGTCAACACTAAGTCCATCCTGAGTTTTATCCTCATGAACATCATAAGCGATTGGCATAGGTGAACACAACAACGCACAATTGGGAGGACTAAAAGAATCCATGGATGGAGGTCAAGGAGAAAAATTATCACCGGAAAAATCAAACTCATAGTTCAAACTGATGTTTGAATTATGAATATGCAGGGTCAAAGAACATGGTGGGAGATCGACATATGGACTCTTAAGTTCTCCAACTTCAACCTGCATAAATGGAGCTTCTTGATGAGGGGAAGACGAAGAGTCACTCGGAACGACAACTTCCTTCATTGTATATTTAGAAGCACCATAACCAATGTATGTGAGGATACTTTTGAATGATTCATATTATTTTTGATTAATCGTAATATGAACAAAAAATGTTAATTTCTCTTTCATTAAATTCCAATCAATATCATCTTTAGAAAATTAAAAAAAAAAAATTGAATAAAGCGATCATGAAAATCGTTAAGCGATTCATCAGGTGCTTTTTGCAAACGCATGATTTTCTTGAAAACAAATTTGTAACCATAACTATCGAAGGTGTGGTAGATATCTTTCACAAGATGTTCAAAAGAGCATATGGAAGCAGTTAGTAATGTGTAACACCATTTCTTGACATGTGCTTTCAATGTGAGAATGAAAAATGTCCAAGAAACATCCTCACAGTGAGTAAATGTGTTTAGTTCAGAATTCAAGAAAGTGAGTAGTGTGCTCAAGAATGGTTGCTTCACCCTCACCATAAAATTTCAAATTCAACAAGTCATTGATTATTCCCACAGGTACTTTCATATTTGCAGTTCTTGAAAAAGATGTCGGGGTTAAGATATGGTAAGAAGCCATTAAAGATACATAAAGTTGAAACATACTTCATGGGCTCATATTTTCATCTAGCCCTCCTTCTAGCACCAAAAATGATGTTGGTGTTGGACCCATCAAAATTCAGGGAGTCTCCTCCCACATAACAATAATAGTCCTACTATATTCACAACATATGCATGAAAATGTGTCCAATTTGAGATTTTATTTAAAGTGAAAGTTTCAAGCATACATATACCATTGACTAACCACTAGGCCCAATGGGGGAACATGGAGTCTACACCTGCTCCTCCAAAGAAAGATACTCCCTCTATGCTACAGATAAGCCAAGGTTGTCATCAAATTCCCAAGCTCTTGATTCGAAGCTAAACTCCTAGACAAAAGCTTGGCTCCCAAAATCCATTTACATGAGTTATGAGCGTATATTTATAACAAAAGGAGTGACTATTAACTTCCACTTGTGACCCTTGGACTTCCCTCATGACTCTTCGTCTTCTTTACAAAATGAATTTTGAACTTCATTACATCATGACTCTTGACATTCCACAATTGACACTTGGAGTTTCACTTAAAAATTAATTACAAAAGAATATTACAATACACTTGTACCCACATAAGATAAAATTTGGTAGAGCCAACTAGAAAACCTAATAAGATAAAATTCAAGCTTGAGTTTTTGGAAACTCCACTCAAAAAATTCCACTTATATATTCTCGGTCACATGCTGGTGCCAAGCTTTGTAATGCATGATGACTTCCCCAAACTATATGATGGGATCAGTGTGATAACGAACTCTAGTCTCCATGGCAACTAGGAATACTAATTTGGAACTAGTATGGATTTCCTTCTTTAGTAGGAGCATCATAGTATTGATTCTGACAAGGCCACCAATGTAGTTCTGCATGTTCTACCTATTTACTTCAATATATTCCTTGGTAGTGATTTTTCTAAAGCAGTCCAAGTATTCTTCAACCTCTTGCTTGACCTGATTCTTGAGTTTAGCTTTAGTGAGTGATCTTACTTATGGGATCTTGTGCGATTTCAACAAGAAATCCACGCTATTGTACAATCATTCATATGAGGCATGAATTTTGGCAATGAATGAGGCAAGTTGTTTGTTTCTCTAAATGATCATCCACACATGTGCTTTCTCCATCTCTACTTGTTGCCTTGTTTTCTTCGCCAATTCAAGAAATGCCCCTTTGTACAGAATTGTCTGTTCATTCACAGAAGTGATGGCTATTTGGATTGTCTTAATAGCTTCAACATTTTCCTTGCACTTCTTTTGCATGCCATGAAAGTGGACAATTGCCTTACCCACAGTGACAAGTTCTTCATACAAGCTGCCATAGTTTCTCCTAATGCTGATACTTCACCAAGTATGACTGCCTTAGGTTCTTCCAGATAAACTTACACATGAGCTCCTTTCTAAACCTCTACTGAGAGCTGTTCAACTTCTTGCCTTGCAACCTGTAACTTATTTTCCAACTATTTCTTCTTTCCCATCAGATAGTCCATGTTTTACTTTGTAGCACCGATGAAGGCCAAGTTGGCTGTGACAATGGCACTTTTATTTCTTCTAGTGTTTTTCGCAATCACCCTTTCTCTGATCAATGGAGGAGATGCGAGGAAATTTGGAAAATATGTCTTCCTCGCTTGTACAATATTTTTCTGAAGCTCGTCATAAGTCAAATTGTATGTGTCCATGACTGGACCATCATCAAGACGAATAATTTCCTCTTCCCTTCTTGGAGCTTTCTCTACTACTAGAGGATGGGGAGACTAAATGGTGACCTGCTATGTAATTGGCATTAGATCAACAACTTAGTTCTGCTATTCTTGTTCAACCTCCATTTCTTGGATCTCGATCATCTCTTCAATCTCTTGAATGATATCCTTGTCCTACATCTGTTTCCTCTCCTCCTTTAGCTATCGGTTCTCTTTGAGTAGGACTAGATCTTCTTTAATCTTGAAGCTTCTTTCTCCTCCTCGACTGTATGCAACTTTTGTCATACTGTTCTCACTCACAGGGATGTGCCCTTTCATTGGTACTTCTTCTAGAGTGGCTTATTACTATGGAGTAACCTATGATGTTCTACCGAAGAAACTTTTCTCATACTATTCTCGTGCATTAGGATGTGCCCTTTCACTGGTACTAACTCACGAATGAATTTTCTTGTACTGTTCTCACACACTAGGATGTTCCCTTTCACTGGTACTTCCTCTGGAGTGACTTATTTCTATGGAGTAACCTATGATGTTCCAAAGAAGTTGACTGGTACATGGGACTTTGAGGCACTGTAACAATTCTTCCATTCTTCCTCCTTAGGTCTATGAAATTTATTGCTTAGCCACTGATAATGAATCCTTGTACAGTGGTCCTTGTAAACATTCCTTGGATTATACATATTGAAATCCAAACAATTGAATGCGAATTTATCTATTTCCTTTCCTTCGGTGTCAAGAAATTTTATATTCTTTATTTCGTACAGTATGATTTTCATAGCAAGTGCGGGCCAGGTTCTTTCTTATTCCTGTGAAAAGTTGCTGACAACCCTATGGAGACATGGTACACAACTTATTGCATGACTAATTTATCGATGGCATACCTTGGAAAAATATGTGGATACTTCTGTCCACCAAACACTCTAAGGAAAGTGTCATCCAATGAGGAAAACTAATCTTCTATCTTTTACACTCCTTCCATTGTCCGACGTGACATGCCAGGTGGCTCTTCCTCAGAGATCAACTTATACAATGGAATGAGTAACTGAACAATCATATTTTACATTACTTCTCTATGGTTTCACTCTGAAATCAATTTACAGTAAATTTGCATGGCAACATCTCATGGTTTCCAAGTCTAATTCATGTCTGGTACTGCATTGTGGGTGCAAATTACATCCAGTATATAGGAAGACATGTAAAATCTAGCTTGCTTTCTCTTGGGAGGAATGAGGGTATTAGATACATGGATCCTTAGTTGTTGAGCCAACAATTTTGACCACTTGAATGGTCTTCCTTTGTTCACAACATGGTTCAGTAAGAATTCCCACCCTTAAGGGAAGGATTTAGTGCTTTGTTGACCATAGATTGTGCAACATAGAACTATCAAGAGCTGATAGGCCCTCATGAGAGATTTTGTCTTGTAGGTGTTGGTTGGTGTCTAGACGAACTTTGCTGGCTCTTTCACCTAGATTTTGACAATATCCTTGGTGCTCAAGTAGTTGGTGGCAGCATAAAATTAAGAATCCATGAGTGATTCTAGATCCGACAAATGGTACATGAGATGATAATTCCTTGCCAGAAATGAAGCAAGCCTTTGTCCGCTGGCATTGTTGAGAGTCATAATCTTTGGATCTATATGAGATAATATCCAAATGATGATGTCTGCACATGGAAAATCTAGATAGATGCATGCAACCTTATGTGACCCTGACCTTTGGACATTGATAAACATATGTTAGTCTTCAAGTTCTTCTTTTAAGCATCTTACTGAGATTTCTTCATTTACATTCTACCATGTGATATCTGATTCTTTTTCTATGAACAATTGAGTATGTGAGAAAATTGGCAAGTTCATTGGCATTCTCTCAACTGCCTCCCCAATGATGCTTTCTATAGTATCCTTTGAAGCATGAATATTTGGTGCCATGATGTCAATGATTGATGAAGAGAAGTGCTCAACAAGTGCAATATCTATAGGAGGAAAATTCACTCATGGAAAAGATGAATTAACTTTAATAAGAAGACTCACAAAGCAAGATCATGGTAGCAAGCACTGGGTGCCAAGAAAAATTATGCAATTCTTGAGGTGAAGGATAGATATTGGCTTCCCAAACTATGCATTGTGTAGTCTCAACAACCAGTGGAGTATATTGGGGCTAGGGACTACGCGATGTGCAATATCATCTTGGGCATACTGAGGTAGAGACTATGGATTATGAAATATTATTGGCCAAGGGATAGGCTTGAGCCCTTGAATTGTGCAATGTGAAGTTGGGACAAACAAGTAGTGAAAATTGTGCAGTCTTAGAGGCCAAACGCCAAGCTTGAGCCATGACATGCATAATGTTGAGCTAGACAAAGCAACTACTGGCAAAGGGAACGGTAGATCTACCTAGAAAGAGTATGGGAAACTGGCAGATCTAAATGATGGTTTAAGTTACAATGCATACCTAGATATGTATAGATGTATCAATGCAAATCAAGTGATGAAGATCAACATGCAAGGGAAAAACAAACATGCATGGAGAGTCGCCAAAACAATGGCCACTAATGGGAGAAAAAAGAAAATTGATGTGACACTTGTGAAAGGAGAACGATGGACCAAGCCAACACTTTTATAAGCTAATATAAGTTAAAAATCTAGCAACCATGAGGATAAACAAGAAAAAAAAATAGTCGTAGAAATGAGACGATAAAAAGCGACAAAGGATGATAAAATCAAAACTCACCCAGAAAGGCACCGCGAACCCCATCGAAGGCTCCTTGATCTCCTTGGGAAGGCTATAAATCCAAGATCGAATGTAATAAGAAGATCTAGGGGTGTCCATTATAAATAGTTAGACCAATTAGGGTTTGCGATGTGCATGCCTAAAATCAAGGAAACAATGACACTTGATGAAATTCCCAAAATATCAAGTTGTGTCATCCTTTGGGAAACTAATTATCCACTCCATATTTTCTAGGGATGATTTTATATTTTTTATTTCATGGGAAATATGGCCATTCACACTACCAAGGAAGATTTCGTAGTTCAACCACTGGGAAACTTCTTGACTCATTGCATTGCCCAATTTTTTGAGCTGAAGAGATGCCTTGCGTAGTTTTTGGGCTGAAGGTTGGGGTGCCATCCATGATTGTGCATTTTTCGAGCTCAAGGAAGACCTTCATGTCTTGATTGCATAATTACAATCATCAAGGCTAGTTTGCCTTCCAAGATTTCACAGTTGCTAGAGGTAAGCCCAGCAATGCTCCAAGGTGAAGTCAAGAGATGGATTGTTCCTGAAATATATCAAACTGGTATGAATACATCACAAGAAAGGCATGAAAAGATAATTCTTTATCATATCATGAATACTTAATAATAGTGAAAGATAAGTGCCTATGGATAGAGTGGAAGGCTCCAAAACCAAAGCATGGGTAAAATTTTGGAGGGTGGTTGTAGCAGCTACAAGACGGTGAGACACTGGTAGAACTCCAACTAGCTGTATGGAACTTAGCTGTTGTAAAACAAGTCTAACTCTCTAGGAAGTATTGCTCAGTTCATTGATCGCCATAACTTATTTACTTACCTTACATTAAAGACATAGTCCCTACCATTATCTTCAGTGATGATACATTGCAAAGGCAAGTCAAACTCAGTTGTTTCGATTGGGGACATGGGATATATAGATATGAAAGAGAAGTAAGGTTATTAGAGTCTTGGTGTTCATGTCCAATGAACTACTGGCAAAGAAGGCAAGCTGATCGATCACTATGATTCCACCCTTATGAGGGAATGCAATAGTACGAAAGTATGTGGAAACCACAGCAGCCATAGCATATACCGATGGCCTTCCCAGTAGAATTTTGTAATCGAGGGGTTCGTCCACTACCTCAACTTCAATAGTAATTGTTTTGCCTCCTAGTTCAATTTGTAGGTTACTCAGAATCCCACAAGGAGTATATGTTCATTCGTCAAAATCTTTTAGCGTGGTTGGTGATCGTGACAATGGCAGTGAGCCATGTGTTTTCTAGCAACTCATTGACATAATGCAAGTAGATGCCCCATCATCATTAATAGTTCGGTGAACATTCTTATTGAGAGGTTTTACTTGAATTAGGAAAGCTAACTACACTAATAATTGTGGTGTATATCCTGCATGGTTAAAAAATACAAGATTGGAATTCTTAGGGTCTATTATGCCAATTGCTGACAATAAAGCCTACTTCTGGGAGGGACAATTTTGTAACACCTCGAGCGTCGACATAGCAGAAGGTGATTGAGCAAGATCTTCCACTATGATATAGTTTTGAGCTACTCGAGCCAGAGGGTTAAATGTCAATTTATGCACAACTCCCTTTGGTGGTTTTATTGTCAATTCTGGTACAATAGGTGGAATATTTTCAGATGAAGTTGAAGTCGAAGGATTAAGTTGATTAGTGGCCTAATTATTCGACGATGATGGTGAATTTCCATAATCTTTGTTTCTCGTTGACACCAAAACTTTGTTTTGTGGCTTTGTGATGAGTAACATGAGTACTTGGGATGTGGAAGCATGGTCTGCCACAACCAAATGTGTCTCTGAGTTTGGAAGTGGATCAGTCAACACTGCAGATGTGTTTGAAGTATTTAAAAGTTTAGAGACCTCTGAGTGGTGTGGACAATCTCTTGTAAAATTCTTGTCATTATAGATTAGACATGGATAATGAGGTTTCCTTGCCGAAGTAGAGGAATCAAATGATTTCTCTTGAGGGGAATTATCTTGTTTCTTCTTTCTTTTCCCGTTTTTCTTGGCTCCTGGTTGCTCTTTATTTTTGCCTTTGTCAGATGACACAACATTAACTTAGAAAACAAGAGTGTATTCTGATGCATTGGTAGTTTGATTGTTAATGGCAAGAATTTGACGAGATGGTCTTCATGTTGTTTGCGTTTTCGAAGAACCGATCACACCATCATGGGCATGAGAGTCCTTACTCGATTGTGGAGGAGGAGGAACAGTGAAAGCTGGTTGGGGTGCATTGGGAATTTTGTCGTAGAGCGTGCCGGATTGTGTGTAAATCAAATCCAAGTATTGGGCACGAGCAATTACTTACTCTTTTGTGACAACTCCACCTTTTTCCACATCCTCAGTGATTGATGGCAACACATATTTTATGGACCACTCAGCCAAAAGTTGATCGGGAACATATGTCTTAACCATTCGACGATGACGCCGCCACTCATGAATATGATCTAATATATGAGTAGCATTAGTCTATTTAAAGTTGGTTAGGAGTTCTGTTCCAGACTCGTATCTGATAAGTAACTGGAAGTGGGTCAGAAATGTGGTGGCTAAAGTTGTAAAGTTGTCGAAAGAAGCTCTTGATAACTCAATATACCATTTAGCAACCAAACCAGTAAGTGTTCTTTGGAAAGACAGAGTCTAACCAAATCATCATTTAAGGAGTTTGATGAACACCACAAATGAAAGGTCATGACATGATTTGATGGGTCTTTTCCGAGAATTTCCATTGAATTTCGGAATGTCAGAAGGTAACTTATGCAGAATCACCGACCACGAAGGTTCATATAAAATTGGATCATTAGTGAGCCGATTTAAATTTGGTAATTCTAAAGTTGATACAAATGGAAACTATCGATTCAGGTCACGTTGAGCATACCCAGGATATGATGGAATTTCCTGAGAAACAGGTCTTTGCATACCAACATAGGGCATTTTCATTTGGTAACCTCGATAAGGTTGTTGTTGAACAAATCCTACATAAGGTGGTTGTTGATAACCATGTTCAATTTGTGGTTATCCATAACCTGCAAAGCCTTGTTGACCAGGACCTTGGTAAGCTTGATACTATCCAAACCCAGGTTGAGCTTGTTGGGCAAGTCCAAATTGGGGTTGGAATTGTTGGAATTGAGGTTGTTGAAATTGAGGTTGTCGCGGTTGTTGAATCAACTGTTGTTGTTATTGGTACAATTGTTTTTGATACAACTGTATTGGTACAATTGTTTTTGATTTAACGGTTATTGTTGCCAAGTAATGAAAGGTTGACTAGGTTGTGAATAAACTATACCAGTGTAAGCTTGAGTCAGTCCAGATAAGGGTATAGTAACCTGAGGTTATTGTTGAACCCCGGAAACAAGTGGTTGTTGTATAACAACCTAAGAAACTTGATCTTCTTGACCCGAAACTTGAGGTTGTGAGGTAGAAGGACCAGTTTGTACCGGTTGAGATACAACAATTTGAACTTATGACTATGGTACAGTAGTAACAATAGGTGTAGTAGAAATAGCTGACACAGTTTGCATTGGTTGTGTTGGATACACAAGTCTTGGTTGAACTGGCATTATTGGTTGCCATTGACAAACTCGAATTCCAGGTTGACCTGAATACTACGGGATATTACCATATGGAGGATAAGGTGAATAAGCATATTGCTCTCCATATGGTGGCAATCCAGTATTTATTGGATAAATAGGTCTTTTTCGACCAGATTTCCTAGCTTCATATTGATATGAAGGATCAAACTATTGAGTTCTCGTTAAAGAAGAACGAGGTAGAATTCCGGTTGAGGACATGAGTGATGATCATGGGGTAGAAGCAACCCCTGAGTGGGTTCCAGATAAACATTGGTAACCAACCGGGACAGACGATTCACCATATAGGTGTGACACAAGTGTGGTATAAAACACAGAAGAGGTTGCAATAGAGGATTATGCCATAACTGCATCAGATGATACAGTCTGGGATGTTGACGGTTGTTCAACCATAGTTAACTGACCCAAAAGTTGTCCTAAAGAATCGACGGGTACTTGAAAATAAGCAAGATCAAATGGAGTGGTAAAATAAGGAGTATGAGGGTAAAGATAAAGCCCAATTCCAAAGTGGAATAGGGTTCCAGGTGTAGAATCTTCTTCCAATTCTTCCTCTACGGCAATTAAACCAGGTGGACTAACTTCATCGTTTGGTCCGTAAAATATTTCTGGTGTTGATAAAGTGGAAGTTTTAGTAGTTACTAATGTTTGAGGGGTAACCAATTGATCGTCTTTTCGTAAAGTAACAACTTCTGAATGTTCAAATTCGAAGTCCAGATGTTCGGGTAAAAGAACAACAGTTTCAGAAAGAGGTTCCTGAACAACTTCAAGTTCATATGTAACTTTTGTTCGAACTGTGATAGGTTCTGGATTAACTTCTGGTTGAACTGATTCAAATTCAAAAGTAATTTCTTATTGAGAAACTTCAAGTTGAGGATCAACTTGTTGTTGAACAACTTCAGTTACTGTTTCACTAGGATCAGTGTTAATGTCCTCAGGTAATTGTGAAACTTCTTCTTCATAAACGGATGTACCAGAAATGTTTGGAGTAACTGGAGTCTCAGTACTTACTGAAATAGATGATTTAGGTAATTCAACTGAAGAACTAGGAGTTCTTGATGTACTTGACTCAATTAAGTGAGACTTCTTAATCGAATAGGTGTAGCTTCGGGTGGAAAAGGTATTTTTCTCACTACTCTTTGTGAACGATGGGGTAAAGGTTGATGTTCCTCCATGATTGCTGATTAATTTTATTATCAAAAAAAGAAATAAACAAAAAGGGGTAAGATAGGCAAAATTTTTACCAAACTATGAACTGCAGAATACCTCCTGGCGAACCAAGAAGTACGGGCAGGCAATCTCCCCGAATGTTTTGTTCGGTGTATCACAATGTACAAGGCGGACGACTCAGTTACCAGAGGATTGATAGCAACCTAATGTTGTCCTCCCATATATACCTGAAAGTACATAGAGGCCCAGTCCGTATAAGCGTTGTCTAATGCAAAACTGCATAGTGAGAGAATTCCCATATACTTTGTGTACTGTAACATCGCCCTATATACATGAAGGTATGTGGATGAGCTATGATATACTCACATACGTGGAATTAGGTATCACTCTCGGGATGTATTGCAGACAAGTTAACAACAGTTTCTTTATTTTGCAACGTTGGAACATGTCTCTAGCCTAGAACCACTAAATTTTCTCGTTAATGACAATGCTCCATTAGGTAAATTGATGTTAATTTTAAGTTGATATTGCTTAGGAATTTGCCTTTCAAGTTCACCACATGATGTATTCTGAAATTCCTAGGAATGCAACTATTATGATAAGCATTCTTTCCATTCAATTTAACGATGAAAATCCTAGCTACTTAGGGATAAAGCAATCAGATTTCTTTCAATCAGAGAGAAAAGAGCACAATCTAATGCAATTTCCCTACACTATTCCTATGATCACACACAAACTTTTTCAATGCAACATGCATGTATTTCTTTTCTATTTCCTTAATGTGAATATGAACAAAAGGAAATATGCACATACAATCAATCAATCCTTCTTAAGAATGAAGACTTTTACGAAAGTTCTGATTCGAAGGAAGAGAAGACTTTATGACACTTTCTTTCAAATGAAGATTAATCAACTATATTTTAACTTTGACTATAGATTGATAATGACAAAGAAAACATTAAAGAAACATTAATCAATCAAACCAAAGTTAGGCTAGACAAGGAGATAGAAAGTTGTTCTCTGAGACATAACATTCATTGATCAATCAACAAACAAACAAATAGAGAAAAGTTGGCAAAAACACTTTCCAAAGGTGGGAAATTGACCCTAGGAGGATCAGAGCAACCCTGAATGGGAGATAGTACGCTTTAGAGCACTATCCCTAAGCCAAGGGTGCTCTGCAGTGCACTGTGTCCCTCACAAGCCTGCGCTGGTGACAGTAAGCCATTTCAAGAAGTAATTTGACATAGTTTTGACCAATTTTTCAATGCAAAGTGCTGAATTACAATCTATGAACACAAATAAAGTCTGCAAGGTTGTCCTAGGAGGTGGATAATCTACTAGGAAAGAGGATCTTCCCTAGTATGGTCGCCAATTTGTTTTGGATAATTTGGTATCTACGGATATATACTAATTCCCTATATAAGTAGTTGTATCTAGAAAAATAGTTTAAAGTGTTTTAGTCTTTTCCTATAAGCAATAGATAAGATGAGAAGATGAGAAGACCTACTTTTAGTTCTGCTTTCCTCTCGTCTCCTTTGTATCGATCCCGTCGCTCCTTCCCATACTTAATACGCTTGAGAAGTACCTATAAACACAACAAAAAACAAAGAATCGATCAAAGAAAACAGTCTATTGAATATAAGTGAAAGGAATCAGATACAATTCACACATATAAGCATTATGAAACAATACAAACATATTAGAGAAAGGTTCAAACACATTATTGAATAGAAGAAAAAATTACAACCATTGGTGTCTGATTCAAAGCCATTCCTCCAGCTTGGATTCGATCCACATCACATCAAAAGCATTAAAAACTTGTAGCATTACAATACTTGCTTCAAAGCCAAATCTCATAGCAACATTATCTCCTTACAATTCAACATAGTCTAGCCCCTGATCACTTAGAAGAGTGGTCAATTTATAGGGATATGAAGGAGGTTTTGTCATAAATGGTGGCATTGAATGGCCTTATATACTTAGAATTAGTTGCATGGAGGAAGGGATGAGAGGATAAGATGCCCCTTAACTCATTCCTCATCCATTTTCGAGCTCATAGGAGTTGATAAGTGAGGGAATCTTCAATATGACTCCAAAAGATATGAATATTCTCCAAACCCTATGCAAATTTCGCTCAATCTCGCCCAACGCAGGTGAAAGGAGGCCTAAGTGCTTTGCAGAACACCCTGTCATGGACTCAACTACTCTACATCACACCCTTACAAGGGCTTACTTGTTTTGGTCCCCTTAGAGGTTATTTCTGGATGTCTTCAAGTCATGAAACTGTCCCGGAAGGAGGCATTCAAAGGGGCGACTTGTTTAGGGCATGTAGAAACTAAAATTAGGGTTTGAAAAGCCCTACAACACTGATCTGAATGATGGGATTGATGTGCCTAAATGGATTTGTAACAGACACTCTTCCACTTCATCTCCATGGCTGTTGGGTTGGGTAATCTGCTTGTCTTTCGGTTCATCACACCTTCACATAACCTCCATTTCAATTTTGGGTCAATGCTTCCAAATAAATTTAAGTGTCATCATTGTTTTCAAGAGAATTCATTCAGTTGATATCCATTATAATACTTTGAATCCTTCATTTTGATCATTCTATCTTAATCATGATACCCGTTTCATTGATGGGGGATACATCAAGACCTTCCTGCAACGAGTCACCTCGAGTCGACATTAGTACATTATCCAGGAAGTTGACTTAAAAACACCGATCGGTACCTTGGTGTTTTCATACATCAATGGTAATTTTCCTCACTCTCAGTGACAGGTTTACATCAATGGCCTTCTACCAAAAGATCTTGTGTTGTTTTCAATATCAACTCATTTATTCACACCATAAAGAAAGTGCTTAACTACCTTGAGATACATTAACATCATCGGTGGTTTCTCTCGCGTATATTAATGACTTACATCATCGGGTGGTAATCAAATGGTGTCTACCATGTTTGACTTTAGTTGATTGATTCACATGGTTAGAATCATACATTGGTTGGTTATGTGAATGAGATATAAGACCCCAAATCTAGTTTCCGCCATCCAAGTTGTGATTTTACGATTATACCGATATCACTATGTATGATGGCTATGATCATACTGAGAGTCATCTAGTTATGGGTTTACCATCAGTCATCAATGGACACGTCTTTTGATCATTATACATGTAATGTTAGTTTATGTGTAGAATATGGGTATGCCTCCCTCAACAAAAGAATGGAATGATATAAATGTATTGTAACAAAATATAAAGCTTGTTGATTGTTCTTGATCCTGACTTGCCAAAAGGTAAAGAACTTCCATCATCAGTGATCATCTATGACTTTGCGCTTTAGGAGGCACTCTGTTATAGGATATTTTGTTTCATCTGATCAATACACCTCCTAATGGGATCATTCACATCCTATTCCCCCTTTACATCATCATTTCACAAATCCCTATGCATGACTCTCTCATTCCCCAAAGTTTCTTCGCTAAACTGCATCATTTGAGCCAGTTTTAGGACCAACCCACCATAGTCTCTTGCTAGACAGCATTCACCAACATGTTTCTCCATTGTGGCCTGCGTTGATCACCTACAGGTTTCTCTCCTTTACACCTATGTTGGCTCTAGAAATCTGAGAAAAAGAGAGAGAATCCTAAAGCCTCCTTTTCTAGAAGCTTGCATCTGTTGTAACCATTTACCTCAGATAAAAATTTTGAATCCTATCCTATCCTACCTTGGAGTTTCCATCCCTTATCCTTAGATATCATCCTCCCATCAAGAGTGGATCTCAATCCTAAGGTTGGTAAAAGGATAAGAAATCCCAACTTACCACACTCCTTTATATATTTACACCCTTCCATATGTAAGGGGTTGGATTTTGGAGAGTGATTCTGCCCTTATGCTATTATTGTGACATATATTCTTTCATGTATTTAGGGTGATTGGAGGTACACTTTGTGACAAAGGAAAGAAAATTCAAAGATTTGTTTTTTTTCCTATATGTGATGTCATTGTTTCATCTATTTCAATGCCATGTTGATCCGTTGAATAAAGTAGATTGATCATGCTACATAGATCTCGTAGTTTCTTAGCTTTTGTTGTCTGGCTATGTAGGTTCTAATTTTGGCAGCTGGAGCTAAGATTTGAGCATTCAAGCCAAAGAAGGAGAAAAACAGATGACAGATTCCAAGTAGGTTTCTTCCCCTCATCTACTTACTTTAAGGAAAAAATTGGGTCCTTTTTCATAGTTTCTTTTCTAGGTTAGCCACGAAACCTAGGGGAGATATTTATGTCCACAATCATAAATCACTCATAGCAACATGGATCCTTAGTTATTAAGCCAACAAGTCTGGCTAGTTGAATTGTCTCTATTCATTCACAACTTGGTTCAATAAGAATTCCCACCCTTCAAGGAAGGTCCCAGTGCTCTGTTGACCATTGATTATGCAACATAGAACTATCAAGCACTAATAGGCCCTCCTGAGAGATTCTCTCATGTAGGTGTTGGTGGATGTTTGACAAAACTTTGTTGGCTCTTTCACCCAGTTTTTTACAATATCCTTAGTGCTCAACTATTTGGTGGAAGCATAAATTAAGAATCCATGAGCGATTATGGCTCTAGAAAATGGTACATGAGATGATAATCTAGTGCGAGAAAACAAGAAAGACTTTGTCCACTAGCATTGTTGAGAATCATAGTCTTTTGATCTATATGTGACAATATCTAGTTGATGATGTATGCACATGGGAAATTTGGATACCTGGACGCAACCTTATGTAACCCTGACCTTTGGACATTGATATAAACCTATTGGTCTTCAAGGTCTTCTTTGAAGCTTCTTGCTGAGAATTATTCATTCAGTTTCTGCCATGTGATATTTGATTCTTTCTATATGAACATTTGAGTATATGAGTAACTTGTATTTTCGTGGGTGTACTGCCAAATTCCTCCTTGGTGATTCTTTTCTATAGTATCCTTTGAACCAAATATCTTTTGTGTCATGATGTCAATGACTGATGAAGAGAAGTTCTCAACAACTACAATACATTTAGGAGGAAAATACACACATGGAAATGATGAATTAGCTTCAGCAAGCTAACTCACAAAGAAATATCACAACAACAACCACTGGAATGAAAAGGAAAATTGCTCACTTATTGTTGTGAAGGAGGGAGAATGGCTGCCTGAACTGCGACTTGTGAAGTCTTACCAGCTAGGTGTTTCAGGAATAAGTACCCTAGGGCTTTGGGTTAGAACCCCAATAGAGCAGAAGAAAACTACAACAAGAAACGCTCATACAACTCAGGCAAAATGCTTATATAAACAAACTACGTAAGAGAGACCATACCCCGATTTTCTTCGTTCAAGTAGGTCCCACAAGGTTCAAACCCTCTGCAACTCCCAATGTTCTTCAAACCTGAAAATAATTCAATTGGAACATACATAGTAGTATAGAAGTAAAGCATATTCACAAAATTTGACTTCATATCATATAAGAAAATGATTGATCATACATTAAAACAACATTCATATATGAATTACAACATAATTGGATGCATAAACAAAGTTAATTTCGGAAACAAGACAACATTTATTTTATTGCAATAAGCTATAAATAACATGGAGAGAATTCACCTAAGTCTTCTTCTTCCGGCTCCAAGTTGAACCGTCCTCCAGATTCATCCTATCCTAGCTTCAACAATCTTCTTCCATAACCAACACCATGATATCTGTTGGGCGTGGAGCTTGATTATCTTAAGTATTCAAAGGTTTCAGTTGGATATATACCCCAGGAAGACTGTACACCCCTCCATGCGGGGGGTGCGGGAGGGACTTGTCCCCCATATGGGGGTCCTAGGGGGTAAATCCGCCTCGACTGGGGGTCAGGGGGCGAACGGTCCCTCGGCAGGGGTTGGGGGGTAGCACCCCGAAAGCTAAAAATAGATGTAAATTTCCTTCTAAAAGTCTAGTAATTTCTAGTTAATCTGGGTCATTCATTAGGCGGATGATCTGACGGTAGAAGTTATATTTAATTTAGGGTCTTTTTCCCTAGAAGGCAACCCCTCACTATATATGAGGGAATTGTATTGCATCTATATAGATATGTATTCTGAGTGAGGAAGAGAGAGGATATTGAGAGCGAAGAGGGTGTTACAGTGGATCTGCTGTAGGTTGTATCTCTTCAGTTTGCTGGATAATATAATAAAAGAAGGATTGGTTGTTTCTCCGTGGACGTAGCCCAAACTGGGTGAACCACGTATACTTGTGTCTCTCTTGTTTTATGTGTTTTCTGTGTTTATATTTCTGCAATAATTGATGTGTTCCATTGCTCCGTAATATATAATTTTCTAACAACTGGTATCAGAGCCGAAGGTCATTTGGCTGATAAACTCGCAGGAGAGAAGGGTTCCTAGTTCGAGTGGGAGAAATGGTGGAAGATGGTAGGTTTAGGGTCAAAAAATTCAATGGCCAAAACTACTCGCTGTGGAAGATGCAGATGGGAGATTATCTTTATCAGAGATATCTGTACCTACCATTGAGCAGAAAGACAAAGAAGCCGACGAGTATGACATACACAGAATGGGATATTCTGGACAGAAAGGCACTTGGAATAATACGGTTGTGCCTAGCAGTGTCGGTAGTGTTTAATATTTCAAAGGAAATGACAACACAGGGTTTAATGTCAGCATTGGAAAAACTATATGAAAAACCCTTGGCCTCAAATAAGGTATTTCTTATGAAGCGTTTATTTAATATGATGATGTCAGAAGGTGTATCTATTGCAGATCATTTAAATAATTTTAATACAGTTACAAGTGGGTTAAGTTCTGTAGGGGTAAATTTTGATGATGAAGTTAGGGCTCTATTATTTCTGTGCTCATTGCCAGAAAGTTGGAATGGTTTAGTTATGGCCATTAGTAACTCTGTCTCTGGATCTAGTACTTTAAAGTTTGATGATGTTGTCGGTCCAATCCTTGGCTAGGAAATGTGACAGAAAAGCTCCGGTGAGACATTAGGTAATGCTTTGACTGCAGAGACTAGTGGAAGAAAAATGGATAGAGGAAAGAGCCCAAGATATCGCAGTAAGTCAAGAAAAGGCATATCCAAGTCCAAATCGGGGATAGTGTGCTGGAAATGCGGGAAGAAAGGACACCTGAAGAAACACTGCAAATCTCAGAAGGGAAAAGAAGGAGATGTGTAGCAAGAAATTAATCATGAAGCAAATGTAACAGGTGATGTGTTGCAAGATGCTTTGATTCTTTCATTATAAAATATTATTGATGCCTGGGTGGTAGATTCAGGGGCCTCATTCCATGCCGCACTAGATAAGAAAC
Organism: Pinus tabuliformis; assembly: GCA_031772625.1. Taxonomy (NCBI): domain Eukaryota; kingdom Viridiplantae; phylum Streptophyta; class Pinopsida; order Pinales; family Pinaceae; genus Pinus; species Pinus tabuliformis. The sequence continues at coordinate 749,723,139 of CM062809.1, forward strand.
ATTTTCATGATTATGTTCAAGGAGATTTTGGACAAGTTTTATTGGGTGATGATAAACCCTATAAAATAGTTGGAATGGGTACAACTTTCATAAAGCAGCAAAATGGAAATCAGTGGCTATTAAAGGAGGTAAGGCATGTTCTAGATCTAAAGAAAAATCTAATTTCAACAAGGCAGTTGGGAGGTGAAGGTTGCGTAACTACTTTCACAGATAAAACTTGGAAGGTCACCAAAGGAGCCCTGGTAATAGAAAAAGGCGAAAAGGTTGGTACATTGTATTTATGCAATGGTATTTCTAATTTTGTTAATTCTTTAACCTCTATAGGAGGAGATACGACATTGTGGCATCATAGGCTCAGGCACATAAGTGAGAAGGGGATGCATATTTTTCACTCAAGGAATTTGTTCCCAGGTTTGAAGCATGTTGTTTTAAAATTCTATGAGAATTGTGTTTATGGAAAACAGAAGAGAGTCAAATTCCTTAGTGTTGGGAAAGAAAAGAAGAGTGAAAAATTAGAGCTTGTGCATACAAATGTATGGGGACCTACTCAGTTATCAATTCTTGGTGGCTCTCGTTATTATGTTACTTTTATTGATGATGCAACCAGAAAAACTTGGATTTATTGTATTTGAAATAAATATGATGTACTTGATACTTTCAGGAAATGGAAAGCTTTGGTTGAAAATGAGATAGGGAAAAGGTTGAAGTGTCTCAGATCAGATAATGGAGCTGAATATTGCAGCAAAGAGTTTGATAGGCACTGTTCAGAGAATGGAATTCACAGAGAGAAGACAATTCTAGGAACACCACAAGAAAATGGTGTGTCAGAATGGATGAACAAGACAATCATGGAGCGTGCAAGGTGCATGAGATTGCATGCAGGATTGCCTTTACAATTTTGGGCAGATGTTGTAAATACTGCTATTTATCTAATAAACAGAGGGTCTTCAAGTTCCTTGGATGGTGGCATTCCAGAGGAGGCATGGATAGGTAAAAAGGTAAACTACTCATTTTTAAAGACTTTTGGTTGTGAAGCCTTTATCCACATTAACAAAGAAAATAGAACAAAGCTTGAGGCAAAATCAAAGAAATGTAACTTTATTGGATATGGTGTTAATGATTTTGGTTATCGCTTATATGATTATGAAAATCACAAAATCATTAGGAGCAGAGATGTAATATTCAATGAAAAGCTCTTGTATAAGAACCAGTTGCAGGAAAAGAAACAGGAAAAAGAAAATAGAGAATACACAGTGCTTGACAATATCACAGGAAAAGTGATGGTGCCTGAAAATCATAATGATCAACAGCCAGAACAACAACCACAACAGCAACAAACACTTCAAACACCTGAAAGTGGTGTTAGAAGATCTACCAGGATAAGTAGACCCCTTGAACAATACTCTCCTTCATTATATTATGTATTGTTGACTGATTCTGGTGAACCAGAATGTTATGAAGAAGCAGTGCAGGTAGAAAAAAGGAAGAAGTGGGAGCAAGCCATGAAAGAAGACATGGACTCCTTAGCACATAACTAGACTTGGGACTTAGTCAGGTTGCCTGCAAGTAAAACAGCATTGCAGAATAAATAGGTTTACAGCCTGAAGGAAGAAGATGGAGGAAAACAGAGGTACAAAGCTAGACTTGTGGTGAAGGGGTTTGCACAAAAGAAAGGTATTGATTTTGATTAAATATTTTCTCCTGTTGTTACAATGACTTCAATCATAACTATTTTAAGTTTAGTAGAAACTGAAGATTTGCATCTTGAGCAGTTAGATGTAAAGACAACCTTTCTCCATGGGGATTTGGAGGAAGAGATATATATGTAGCAGCCACAAGGATACGAGGTAAAAGGGAAGGGAAAATAGTGTACAGGTTGAAGAAGAGCTTGTATGGCTTAAAACAGGCTCCAAGGCGGTGGTATCTAAAATTTGACAGGTTTATGTCTGAACAAGGTTATATTGGATGTCACTCTGATCATTATGTTTATCTCAAAAGGAAAAATGATGGCAGCTATATTATATTGTTATTGTATGTAGATGACATGCTTGTTGCAGGTTCTAACATGCAAGAGATAAATGTGCTCAAAATAAAATTGGCAAACTCATTTGCAATGAAGGATTTGGGTGCTGCAAAATAAATCCTTGGTATGAGAATAACTAGAGATAGGAAGAATCGCAAATTAACATTGTCTCAAAGTGAGTACATAGAAAAGGTGTTGAAAAGGTTTAATATGCAGAATTCAAAACCAGTTGCTATACCTTTGGCTAGCCATTTCAAATTAAGTAAGGACGCGTGTCCCAAGACTCAGGAAGAAATGGCTCATATGTCTAAAGTTCCATATGCATCAACAGTTGGAAGCTTGATGTATGCAATGGTCTACACAAGGCCTGATATTGCACATGCAGTGGGAGTTGTAAACAGGTACATGAACAATCCAGGAAAAGAACATTGGATGGCAGTGAAGTGGATTCTCAGGTATTTGAGAGGTACCACAAATCAAGCATTATGCTTTGGTGGCTCTACAGGGATATGTTGATGCAGATATGGCTAACAGGGATATGTATTTACTGTAGGTGGAACAACTGTCAGTTGGGTTTCAAAAATCCAAAGTGTTGTTGCACCTTCAACAACAGAAGCAAAGTATGTTGCTGCTACAAAGGCTAGTAAAGAAATGATTTGGTTACAAAAGTTTCTGGATGAAGTGGGCAAGAAGCAGGAGTTGGGCAGGTTATACAGTGACAGCCATAGTGCCATACATCTTGCAAAGAACTCTGCATTTCATTCCAAGACTAAACATATATAGCTCAAGTACCATTTCATATGGTCAGCATTGGAAGATGGACAATTGAAGTTGGAAAAGATACACACTAGCCAGAATCCTGCAGATATGTTAACAAAAGTTGTAACCAGGGAGAAACTGAGAATTTACTCAGTTTCAATTGGTCTTCAAGTATGATGAATAAGATGAGAAACAACCAGGTACAAAGTGGAGGCATTGTCTAGCAAATGAAGTAGCGATGGAGTTGCGATAATCAGTCTCCAAGTGGGAGATTATTAGATGTGGAGCCCGATTATCTTCTGTATTCAAAGGTTTCAGTCGGATGTATACCCCAGGAAGACTGTACACCCCTCCACGAGGGGGGGTGCGGGGGGGACTTGTCCCCCCCATGAGGGTCCGAGGGGGTAACTCCCCCTCGGCTAGGGGGTCTGGGGGCCAGTGATCCCCCGGCAGGGGTTCAGGGGCAGCACCCCCGAAGCTAAAAATAGATGTAAAATTGCCTTGTAAAAGCCTAGTAATTTCTAGTTAATCTGGGCCGTTCATTAGGCGGATGATCTGACAATAGAACTTATGTTTAATTTAGGGTTTTTTGCCCTACAAAGCAACCCCTCACTATATATGAGGGAATTGTATTGCATCTATGTACATATGTATTCTAAGTGAGGAAGAGAGAGGAGATTGAGAGCGAAGAGGGTGTTACAGTGGATATGTTGTAGGTTGTATCTCTTCAGTTTGTTGGATAATATAATAAAAGAAGGATTGGTTGTTTCTCCGTGGACGTAGCGCAAACTAGGTGAACCACGTATACATGTGTCTCTCTTGTTTTATGTGTTCTCTGTGTTTATATTTCTGCAATAATTTATGTGTTCCATTGCTCTGTAATATATAATTTTCTAACAATATCTCAAGCAAGAGGGAAAATATCTATAATCAAGGAAACAAGGGTTTCCTAAAGCTTGGGGAAGTGCATGAGGCTCAGTGATTCATCAAACTTAGTCAGGGATAATCTCAGTATAATAACTCTATTTCTTCTCCTCCTTTAGGCCTTCCCATAGAAGTTTATTTATACTTCTCCCAATTAGTTTTTTAGTTGGGAAATAGTTGGGCCACAAGCAATAGGAGGTAATCAACAGGTAAAACCCGTGAACTCTACCCATAATTAAGGAATTTTAATTTTTTAAGTGTTTTGATACATATACCTGCGTTGGGTATTGACTAACCCACGTGTGCACGCTTTTATCTCAGGGAAAAGTAGCATACAGGGAATAAAACATTGTTTTTAATATATTTGGACCAAGTTTGGAAGGAGGGGATGACCTAGGCCATAAAACAAAAATCACAAATATCACAGGTGGTAAATGGTGCTATAACAAATGCCCCTTAATTTATGAGGTCATAAGGGGTACATGATGGCCGAAATGTATTAAGTGTATGGAAAGAATCTTTTTGAAACTGAGAAGGACTTCACCAGAATTCAACCTGCCAAGCCATCAAAAGAGATAAAAAGAAACTGTTGTCTAAGGCGGGCATACCCATGCTCACAGAAAGTAAAGCATGTCCACATATTAAGTACAAGCGTATCCAATATGTCTACAAGTATAAAGAACTAAAAGTACATGATGGATCATCTGATCTTGATCGAAAAAAGTACATGTCTGAATATCACATATAAGAAGACGATCAATGATGCTGAAGGATGAAGTTGGTCACTAATGTCAAAAACGGATCCCAATAGTACCAAATGAACATGATGGAATAAAATGATACTACATCACAACTTAGATACTAGCATATAAGATGTCATTGTGAAGAACTACAAGCTATAAGGTGGATGGTGTCAACTAGCAGCAACAGGAGCAACTGACAAGCTAACCAAAACATGCTGATGCAACCTGAGGTCTTCACTGACCACCGCGGTACATTTCTACAAAATGGGAATAAATGATCTGAGGTCGACCATGTGAGAAATCATTTGATTATCGGTCATTGATGTATATCATTAACAACAACTACTCACCGATAATGAAAATGAGAGTCAAGGTACCCAATACAATCTAACAAGTGCGAATAAATGAGCTGAATTCGAACACCTTGAAGAATCTATCAATCAGGGGACAATGATGGTTTCCCACTGTCGATAGTGAAGGAATCTGCCACTGATGACTGCAAACCCCAAGGTATTGCCAAAGGGACTCTAGATCTTTGTCCTAGAGCAAATGAGTTGTAGTCGATAGGAAAAAATTTGCTAGAGGAAATGCATTAAGGCATCCTTCATTAATCTAGCACGAGTGTAACCGTAGGCCAAAAATGTGGAAGGAATCAGAAAAAAAGATGTAGTAACCCAAGAGAAGAACGTTTCCGGTGTACACAAGATGTACCTAGCACATGATAGAAACCCTTTGAACCAACCGATAATGAAAGCTGACACAGAGGTGAGGAATCCACCAATAGGGTCAAATGGAAACCAAGGCACTGCATGAATCCCAATGTTTTATAATGAAAGCTGATGTCAAACACAAGGGAAACCACTCAGTCAAATACCCATGATATTGATCGATGTTGAGCATAAGGTGACCTATCTATAATGAAAATAGGTTAGGGTGTGGCTCTAGGCTTGCCCTCAGAGGAATATGTCGTCATCGATAAGGACAAACCCGCCAGCAAGAAGTCAATGGAGACCTTCGCAAACCGGCACGAGCAAAGGACCAATATAACTAATGTGATGACAAACATGACACTGACAACCAGGGATGGCCGATTGAAAAATAGGTCAAAAGACACCGCAGAGAGGCCGACTCAGGCTTACTTCGCTTGAAAAAAAGCACGACTCTATGATGACTATATGGAAGCATATGATAACTCTATATAACTTCGTCATGCAGGAGGCATGAGAAAACTCTCCATATTATTGGAAGAGGCAACCAATCGGAGGAGTACTGACTCAATAACAAGGTTAAGGCATACCTATGTCAAACTAAATACCACCCAAAATGGAGGAGATACTTTCTTTTAAGTGCTTTGTTCATGGGCAACACGACTCACTCTAGCTGCCAACAAAATATGGAAATGTTGTCGCATTCCTACTCTTTTTGGAATATATAATTTTTTTGTCTTTTTCTTTAAGATGGAAGAAGAATAAAAGAATGTTATAGTAAAGTGGAAAGAACGAGTGTCATAGAAATAGATGATCTAGTTCGTGGGAGGGGAACATTCCTATGCTCAATTAAGGGAGGTGAAATTGGTTAAGGGCACTCAAAGGGATGTTATTTCCACAGGTAAAAGGGCACATCAAGATTCAGAAGCTAAGTAATTGCATGGTTGATTTTGCAGAAGGCATGGTCAAATAAGTGGCTTAAACACGAGTCCAAGTGAAGCCAGCTCAAGGCCAAAAAGGTGCAAATAGTCAAAATGCAATGCAGTAGTACAACTCAACACAAAGGAGCCTATAGGGTATAAGGCTAGAAATCAGCGCGAAAGAAAAGAGAATGTGTCTTCAATGCATATGTCATGGCGGGACTAAAGAGGACTCTTGAGCCTACTCAATATAGCAGCATGGGAAACCAATGTCAGCAAGGTTCTAACTAAGATGCCCATGTAAAGGATGGCTCTACCATCGTACCATGATTTTAAAATCGGTGAGTGAAAATGGTTTGCTAACCAAGATACGATGGGGTCAACCCTATGGCTAATGTATCACTGAATGGAGGCTAGTATGCAAGATGCAACAGAAAAATGGTTTTCCCTAACCTATATGCCAGTGAGGGGATGATACTTGCCATGACGGGTCAGCAGTCATGGGACCGAAATAACATCTCGAAGAAGGTATCCAAAATATCCTTAAAAAACAACCCAATCTCGACAATCCAAGCCCATAGGTCAAAAAATCCATGAGACAAAAATCAATTTTTGAAAAAATATTTTGCAATTTCAAAGTTCATAATGGCTTTTGGACTCACAGTTTTTTCATTTCTGTTTGGAGCTAAGAGCTGTGGAAAAAAGGAGCAAGCTTTCCTCTGAACAATTGGACCGTTCAAATCGCACCAAAATTATCAGGTGACCCTCAAATCATGCTTGTAATGTTTTGTGATAGTTTTTATAAGTTTTCTTAAAGTTTTGACCGTGGGAATTTATGCCCAAAAATCCAATTCTGCGTACATGTAGGTTGGATGTGATCAACCCGCGTATACAATGGCCCTACATGCGACTGGGTGTAAAGGGAACCCGCGTGTACACGAGTTAAAATTTAAACATAAAAACTAATGGTTGAAACTCAATTTTTTTGCAGGATGACCATCACATGGAGAGAAAGAGAGCATACCACAATTGATAATGAGGTAATGAATGACCAAAATGCACTAGATGCTCTGAGAGGCTGTGGCTTATTGAAATTCTTCAAAATTCCAAACATGAAAGCCAACACACACTTGCTCGAACTACTGATCCACTATTGGAGTGCAGAGGATGATGCCTTCATGATAGACCAGATGCCTCTACAGATTGAGGTTGAAGACATCTACTTTATTACAGGTCTCTCCCGAAGAGGGGAGGTCATGCATTCGACTGGTAGGATAAGAAGTAGTCTTTCAGTAGAAGACTATGTACATATATACTGTCCTAGACACCCAGAGAAGATTGGAAGTCAAATTCCAATCAAACACGTGGAAAGTTTATCTCTGAGGATTCTACTATTTACCATTGCAAGGGTAAATGGATCAAATTCACTACATCAGGCATCACGAGTGTCCATGAGCTTGACAGTGGAATTCCTTACCATGGTTTTTCACTTCTGTACGCCTCTTCTAACCAACATGAAGAGCCAATTGTCCTCTATTCAGAAGGGTTAGACAAAGAACTTTGGATTTGGGATTATCTTATGCTCATTCTTCTTCGAGAAGGTACCTGGGCTATGTCCCAAAGTATCTATCTCCGTCAGCAGCCCTAGAGATCCATGGATGGGCAGATGGCCGGACTTGATGAAACACCTTGGAGGCGGGGACGTGCCTAGGATGAATTTTGATGATGATTTTTTCACCTGGTGGGACCAATAGATCATCACAGTCGAGGACTACCTGTATGCTGGTATGGATTTCAGAGGAGATCCAAACTTAGTGTTGCCACCAAACACAGCATGGGGAGACATAGATAGCAATTTTTTAAGTTTTTGTAAATTTTTTAGATTTTTTGGATTTTTTTATATGAAGTGAACTTAGAAATATTTTTGACGAGACAAAATAATGACAAAATGACCATGTTCCAAATGTGGGTCCAGTGAGACCAAATGGATTTCCGAGGCATAGGCGTTGCAGAAGACGAGCTGAAGAGGCAGCAGCTAAGACAGAGAGAGTCCGATATGCAGTTCAAAGAAACTTGGTGAGACTAACTCACCGGTACCTATGATAACCATAGAGGATCTACCTGAGGAGATGCGGCGCTGCGTGGTAGGGGTACCACGGGATTGGGTCTGCATACTTCGGCGTGTAGCCAATGCAATAGTTAACCTTTTAGCCGCTCATCCTAAGCTGGGTCGATAGACAAACCTATGTATGACTGGACATGATTATGGGCATGAACCCAATTTTTGAGGGCATTTCATCCCAATTTCGTATACTATTTTTTCAAGACTTTATCTATATACAGGCGCTTTTATGATATATATATATACAGATTCAAATTTTTTTATGTTTTTTAATTTGATGAATGATTAATATTCCAATCTAGTGCTTGATTAGCAATAGAGTCTGCTAATGAATTCTTAGATCATGGAATGTGAACATATGTAATATAAACAAATGATCGTTGCAACATTCTCACTCTAAAAAATTGGCGATATAAACAAGGATCACGAACCCGATAAATGTTATTTACCTGCGACACCACCAGTTGTGAGTCTAGATAAACTACCAACGAATCAATCCCATAAGAAATTACCTCGGTTAGTAAATTAATAACGGAAGTATATTCAAAAATGTTATTCGAAGAAGGGCCAATACATACTCCCCTCGACACCATCAACTGGCCAGATGGATAATAAATAACCGAAGCCACAGAAGCAAGATTCCGAGTGTGCTGACTAGCACCATTGGCGAATTTGAAATATATAGAATCATCCATCAACACCTACCAAAGCAGAACAAAAATGTCGATATCACAAAATGCCAGACAAATATGTACAAAGATACAATATATACAAACAAGCAATTGCTTGACCAAAACCTAAGCAAAATACTTCTTAAGGTAGAGCCAATTTCGGGGCTGCACCAACTTGTTCCCTTCAAAATCAATTAATTCATAGGCCCCTTTTCCCAAAACTCGCTTGACTATAAAGGGACCATGCCACATAGACTTGAATTTTCTTTCCCCCAAGGTGTCTATGTCTTGGTCATAGACTAAGACAAGGTCGCCTTCAAAAAAAACCCAAGGACGGACAACTTTATGATACTGAGTTTTAACCCTCTTCTTATGGGCTTTCTTTATTATGGCTACATCTCGATGCTGCTCATCAAGATGTTCCAAATGAACAAGGCGCTCTTCGAGATTAGACGTCTCTGGAAGAAGTTCTAAAGCTAGCTTAAGGGACAGAATTTCACATTCGATAGGAAAAATAGATTCCAGTCTATAAACTAATTGAAAAGGACTAAAACTGGTGGCAATCTTCACTGAGGTTCGGTATGCCCATAGTGCTAGGTACAACATGATGTGCCAATTGGATCGACTTTTGTCAATTGTCCTTTGTAGGATAGTCTTAAGGGACTTATTCACGACTTCAACTTGCCCATTGACCTGAGGATAATATGGAGACGAATGCTCCTGTCAGAAGCCCAACTTGAGACCCAATTTGGTCATCAGTTGATTCTGGAAGTGACTGTCATGGTCAGTGACAATCTCTCTTGGGATACCAAATCGTGAAATAACCTGGTTGAAGAGAAACAAGGTTGTTGTTTCACTATCGTTTTGTTAAGTAGGCATGGCCTTAGCCCACTTCGTAAAGTAGTCTACAGCCACAATGATGTACTTGTGATTCGCTGCCAAAGGTGGATTACTAGTATTGAAATCAATGCCCCACTTCGTAAATGAACCAACAGTGATAACAGGAAAACGTGGAGTTGGATGCACTTGCATTTTCCGAGTATAGATTTGACAAGGGTGGCAACATTTGACTGCTTCAATACAATCTTTGAAAATTGAAGGCCAAAAGTGGCCTGCACGCAAAACTTTCTGGGATGTTGCAAGCCTTGATAGATGACCACCACAAGCTCCACTGTGAAAACATTAAGTAAAGACTTCACTTCTTCCAAAGATAAGCAATGCCTAAGGATTGAGTCAACCCTTCTACGATATAATGTATCACCAATGATAACATAGTTTTTGGCAAGGTGACGTAACTTTCGATGCTCATCTTTGGAGAAAGATGGTGGGAACTTCGAAGTCTGAAGATATATAATGATATCTCCATACCAGGGATCTTGTGAAGAAATGAGGAATAAATGTTCGTCGGGAAAATTTTCCTCATAAACAATGGCTTCCTCACAAGGCAGCTCTAAAATTAATTCCGCAAAAACCAATGACTTCTTAGATTTGGCTGACAAGAACTCAAGATCGAATTCTTACAAAATAACAATCCATCGATTATACTTGCTCCCAATCACTCGCCTACTGAGGACAAACTGAAAAGGATTGACAACTGCTAAGACGAACGTTTTGCATAGCAGAATGTAATGAAAAAGCTGCTAGATAGCATGAACAGTTGCTAAGGCCAATTTCTCGATAGGAGAATAGCGTAGCTTAGGTCCTACTAAGCCTCAACTCAAGTAGTAGATTACATGCTCATTGAGAAAATCATCTTCCAGAACCAGAACCATACCAATGGTTGATTCTGCCGTAGCGAGATACAAAAGGAAATCTCTGCCATAATCTAGTGGACTCAATAATGGAGCAGAGATTAACGCCTTTTTCAAAGCATCAAAAGATCGTTGCGCGAAGTCGTCCCATAAAGATGGAAATCCTTTCTTACGAAAATGCATAAATCCTTTGGTAATCTTAGCATAATTTGCTATAAATCTCCTCAAGAAATTTTCCTTTCATTGGAGACTTTGAAGTTGACGAATGGAAGACGGGGGAGGCAATTGAATTATTGCCTCAACCTTGAAATGATCAACTCGAATCCCTTCAGTCGATACGATGAATCCTAATAGCCGACCAGATGTGACCCCAAAAACACACTTATTCAAGTTCAATCGGATTTTATAAAAACGATATCTCTCAAAAACTAACTGAAGGTGGCTGGGATGATCAATTTTCTTTCGAGAATGAGCAGCTAAGTCATCCAAGTATGCTTGGATAACATGTTTGATGTCGTGGAAACATAAGACATGGCCTGCTGAAAACTAGCTCCAACATTTTTAAGATCAAAAGGCATCTTCTTGTATGCAAATGTGCCTTAGGGACAAATAAAAGTTGTCTTGTGCTGGTCCTCTGGACGGATAGTAATTTGATTGTAACCAGAGAATCCATCCATGAATGAAAAAATTTCATACCTACACATTCGTCAACAATTTGATCAATAAAAGGCATGGGGTAATTGTCTTTTGGAAAATCTTTATTCAAATCCCTAAAGTTGATACACACTCGGATCGTTCCTTGCTTCTTATCTACCGGGACTAGATTGGAAACCCACTCAGTTAGAGTAATGAGGTATATGAAACCCGCCTTAAGCAGCTTTTCAACTTTAGCTTTAATAGTTTCCACTTTCCGAGGATTGACCGGTCAAAGTTTCTGACGAATAGGCTTGGCATTTTCGTACGTCCTAATCTCATGCTGAACTATAGATGGATCAATTCCAAGCATTTCCTCATAAGACCAGGCGAACACATCTTGAAACTCTTTAAAGAGGTCAGTGTAGATTTGAATTTCTTTAGGGGAAAAATCAGCTCCGATGAAGACATTTTCTATGACGTTAGGATTCCTAGAGATGTTTATAGGTACAGTTCGTGAGATAACCGACATGTTACCTTCGGCAGATAATTGTGCTGGAGCCAAAGGGTTTGAAACTGTACAAACATCACTAGTAAGAAGATTGGAGAACCTAGATTCAACTTCATGCAATGGAGGAAGAAAATATGAACAATGATGTAAATCTTCCCATGGTCGATCCACACCCATCATTGCCTCCAAAATTGCTTCTTCAGATGGTAAGACTGTATCCAAGCAACCCAAAGCTGAAGTAGAATCGAGGGTCCAAGTCGAAGCCACATCGTCATCTAACTCCTCTTGTGAAAAAGGAGTGGGATGGTTGTCTGTAGAGTTAACGATAGATTGATAGCTAAGTTCTATTGCAGACATGGGAAATGACATTCCACCAACTTGCCCTCTATCTATTGTGGTGGTAGATGAAGGTAAGGTCCAAGGGTTTGAAAAATAATGAGTTCGAAAGAACTCTTTCCGTGAATGTCCTCTAGAGGATGAAGTTTCATTAATTCTTTTTGTAGGAGCAGAAAGGTCAAATATACCCATTAATGAAGAGTACATCCCAACCCCTAGATTCTCAATAGGTTGACGGGGATTGTCCACCAATGGAATAGTAGAATCCAAAGTTGCGTGGGAGTCACCTGGAGAATAATCCAACAGATCAATTTTAACAATCCTCCCCTCATGAGGAAAACAAAGGATGCGGAATAAATATGAAACTATGGCATCCATCTCGTAAATCCAATTCCTACCTAAGAGGAGGTTATAATCCAGGTTGGCATCAACGATTTCTACCTCAATATTTATGAACTTTCCCCCAACACATATAGGAAAGGTCGGGATAATCACATGTGGCCTATGAGAATGTCCATCAAATGTTGTCAAGAGAGTTTGTGAAGGAATAGCTGAAGGTGATCCAATGGCCTTCCAACATGACATAGACATTACGCATGTGCAAGCTCCTTCATCTATAACTGTCCGAAAAATATTATTTTTTTGGTAAGAGGACTTTATCTGGAAAGCCATATGGTGAGCAAGTCTCTTTTTGACATTCAGCATATCAAAAGTGAGCACTAAATAATTCTTTGGATCTACTGCACTGGTTGGAAAAAGCAAAGCACTTCTCTGAGCAGGACACGACTGGAATACCTCCAATGTGGACATAGCACAAGGACTTTGATCCAGATCTTCTACAATGGAGTAGTTCTAGGCTGCCCTACCATTAGGGTTAATAGTCAAGCACTTTGTGAAACCTTTCGGTATTCGAGGTATAGACTGAGCAGAGGGTTGCTCAATATGAAGTGGGTTTGTGGTTTTGGGGACATATTTAGCCTTAGATGTTTCTGTTTCACCATAATCGCATGCTCGCGTAGCAAAGTCAACATGAGAGTTCATCATATAAACATTTGAGGAATTTTCCCCTTCCTAGTTGCACCCTGCAGAGGTACCAACTTTCGAATTCGTACCAGCAAGTAATTGCCGCCCTTGGGGAAAAGGGTTATTAAAAGCAGCTTGGGAGCTAGAGGACCCTTGCTGCACTAATAAGCACTAAGCATCTTGTACCTTAGGGTAGAGGTGAGTCAAATGATCTCCATTACATAACTTGCATGGAAACTTAACCTTTTTCTTGGACTCTTTTCTACCTTCAATGGCACCATTGTCGAGTTTGTTTTCATTGCCTTTTCCTTCCTGGTTTTTCTTCTTACCTCATCCCTTCCTCTTTCCATTGGGTTGTTGATTTACTTTTGGGTTAGAGGCCTGGACGATGTTTATAGAGGTAGGTTGGGAAGGTGTAGGTGTAGACAGTGCTAACTGTTAGAAGAAGCAGTTTGTAGAGACAACTACTACAATTGATTCAAAAGGTTCACCGTATTAGTGTCAATTGATCCAACTATACCATCAGCATGGGGGCTGGCTTTAGTTTTGCTAAATCAACCTTAGATCTAGGAGCATCATGTAGGATTTTTTGAAGAGTCCCAAACTAAGAATATATCAGTTCTAATTGTTGGGTTTGAAAAATAGCCTGCTCTTCCGAATAAACACCAGATAGAGACACGTCCTTTGAGATCTCGGGTTATAAAGATTTAAGAAACCATTTGAGAAGGAATTTTGGTGGAATTTCGGCTTTGATAAGCCTTTTTCTCCTTCAATATTCCTGGATGTGATCCGAAATGTGGGTTGCGATGTTTTGCTGAAAGTTAGCTAGAAGTTCAGTTCTGGCTTCATAGCGGATAGGCAACTGAAAATGGTTCAAGAAGATATTATCCAAATCAGAGAAAGAAGTAGGGAAAAATTTAATAACCCCCCCAAATTTATATGTATAATAAATGGGCGAATCTCCATGGTATATAGGAAAAATGGAAGGCGATTTTCCATTAATATAATATGTATATATAATTTTTTGGTGAATCTCTCACCAAGCATGGCGAATATTTTACTCAATTATAAAATCTTGTAAGATCTTGGCGATTCTTTCACTAAATAATAGAACTTTGTAAAGTCCTAGTGAATCTTAGCATTGTGAACTCTTAGAGAATTTTTTTTAAAAGTATAAAACCATATATGACAAGAGCCACATGGTGGCAATATCACTGTTTTTTTTTCACATTTCCACGACATGGAACTTGTTTAAATAAAATTATAAAAAAGCCAACCAAGTCCCTTATAATATGTAGGTAAGCTTATAACAGAGTTTGATACCTGTACTATGCTTGTCTTCATTCAAGTTTCATAGCTGCTATACTTAACACTATGAATCACAACTCTCTCAGAACTCAACTATATAGTGTATTTAAAACCTTTGGAAATTGAATCTGACAACTCTATAAAAAGGATTAGTGAAATAGAAGCTTTTGTGAATGAGCCCACTAACTATCACTGCTAAACAATCAATCTAGACTATGAAGTCCTCCATCTTGATCACAATCGTGCTCACTATCAAGGAAGTGCGATCACCTGGCCTGAAATAATGGCCATCATAGCTTCCAATAATCAACAACCACCTTGCAAGGACATCCTAGCTCATGTCTCATGAATTTTATTCATCAATCTTAACTGATATAAATCTTATAAAGATAATATTAGAATCCTCTCCAGATTCACTGTTAATACAAGGGTAAACGAAATTTTCTAGCTCAAGGCACTAGCCAATACCAACTTTGGTATTTGTGACCCCTTTGTGGGGATGCACCTACCCTGCCCCGTTGGGTTTCTACCTTGTAACATAGTTCAAGGATCACAAGACTTTCCAATCTTCCTACTCCATTAGACACACTTTATATGCTATACATAGTGAATGGAAAAGAAGCATTATAGAACACACAATTTCACAGAAGGAAGAAAAATCTTAGCCAGTTCAATATCAAAATATTAACCACTGACTAATAAAGAATAACAAGTAGTGTAATGAATTGTTCCAAGTTATTTATTTACAAGTTGTAAAGAATGTAGTGGAATGGAAAATATTACTTAGGCAACCCTTCAATATTTTCTACTAATATGTCTATGCATGTACATATGAAATTAAGAGCATTGTTGAATACAAAGTTTCCTTTTCTCTTGCCTCCATTTTGACAAATCAGTGTCACTTTGAATCTCCTTTCCTGTGTGGATGTTTTGACAAATCAATGTGAAATCAAAGTCACTTTGAATTTCCTTTCCTGCGAGGGATCACATCCACAGTTGATTAGTAAAAGATAATCTACTATATATTATGTTCAAGAAACTGACGGCAATCTACAGTGGAAACGACACCTCAATTCTTATTCTGAATTTGAATATCTCAAGACAACATAAGAGATAAAAATGCATATGGCCTTAGTAGCTAGAAAACAATCACTCCGTCATTACAAGACCACCTAGATTTCGGCAATTAATCTAAATAATGGCACTAGTTGCAGTGCTTATTTGCATTAACACCATGGGAAAGCAACAACAATGTTTCAAAGCACACTTACTGGAAAAGTTGTAACGTTCCGATAATATTTAATGATAGCATCTGAACCTCGTAGCTATGGTGGGGAAACTAGGGAACCCAAATATTGGAAGATATCTCATACCAAATCTGAGAAAAAATAAAAAGGGTAAAAATCAAAATCTATAAATCAAGCAATGAATTGTTTACAAATCAAATACAATTCCTTTAACTAACAGTTAAATTGTGGTGATATATTTAAATATTTAGTAAGAGGGGAACTTCAAACCATGGAATATTACCTTTGTCATTACTTTCATCCCTCAGTGACTGAGATTACAAATCAATACTTATGGAAAGATTGTAAAAAATTCTATGAAATAGTAAAGCATAACCTCTATTTTCAAGCAACAAAATCAAGACATTGTTACATCAAGAGCCATAATTGATACATAATCAATGAATCAAGTCCTTGTATGGCACAGGCTTGTTTCACAACCTCTATTTTCTCAATAACAAAATCAAGATATTGTATGTGATTATTGCCAAAAGGAAACTGTGTTCTAATTTGGAAGAGGATCTTATCAAAAGACATGGATTTATTCAAAGCTACAAAGCCTAATGGGTTACTGAAAAATAAGTTGGAATATGGGTTCATGATACTTAAATTGAAAAAATATGCTTTCCTTTTAGAAACATTACAATTATACAATGTTTTTTGAAAGCATTAGAATTTGAAATTGGGCCTTTCTATCAAGACAAATTTTCATTAACAGAATGTACTTTCCTACCTGAAACGTTGTAGATATCCAAGAAAAACTTGAACATCATAAGAGAACTTAGCATAATGTACTATCTTTCATTCCTTAACATTCTTAAAGAGTTGAGGTGCCCGACGTCATCAGGTAAGTTTCGAAGGAAATGAAAATTAGTAATAGTCCAATTCAGAACTGAAGATGTGTCACAAATACGAGGGGGAATCTCCTCCAAATCACAAAAGTGCTCCAGGTTAAAATCTAGCATTATTGGAAGCTTAATGCTGGACTGAGTGTTATTGAACCCAGACATTTTTCCAATCTTCACTAAAAGCTTAAAGATAGCTTCTCTAAGTTCTACATGACTTTACTATGCTCTTGAAGTGGGGGCACATGCAGCCTCTCCAAGTGAATAGTCTTAAACTAAGTGAAGATAAGGCCGATAGATCATTCAGTGTGGATCTCTTTAACCCATAATTGAATACTATGTCTCTTTTGAACCCATAATTGAATACTATTAGGACTTTCAAATTTTTCATGGAACACAAAAATGTTGGAAGAAAGTATTTGCTTCTAGAAAAGAGTAAAACTAAAGCCTCTGCTTGAGGACAATTGATATCACACCACTAATACTTCTCCATGGACTTTGTATAGGTAAACCACCAATGCAAAATTCCATTAGAATATTGTTTTTATTGAATACACAAATGAAATCATTGCATTTCTTTAATATCTTTTGAAATCAAAATTACCGAAATTACATATTGATAACCTAGTGGGTGTAGGAAAAAATTCACCTGTGTCATTTACAGAAAGCATGAGAAAAAACCTAATACTATATATAAAACTAAGAAAAATTCAAATTCATCACTTCTAGGGACCTCATAACCACCCTGCCAACACACAAGTATGTTCCTGTTTGCAGTTAGAAAAATTACCCAAATTACAATCTGTTTACTCCAGCCTACGTTGGAAAGTTATAGAAGGATGACTAGTGCAATCAATCCATTCCTTTTAGCCCTGGATTTTTTTCAGTTTAAAACAGAAGTATACAAATATACTTGTCCAATGTCTATTGCTACTGAGCATTAGTTAATTCATAAAACAGTATGTAAACATACAAACATAAATTCACACTCATGAATATCCCAACTTTCTATCAAGTGCTATGACTAGTGATGGAAATCACAATTATTTTCAAAGCCTGGAATCATGCCTAAGCATCCTCTATGAATGACCCAACGCCTTCCTGGTTAGCTCTCTACATTAAAGTTGCAACAAACAATATGACATTAAGCATGGCTTGAAAGTAACAAACCACTGCAGAACTCAGGCATAGATGGCAAGTGTAGACCGCTTTTTCAAGATATTGGTTAGAAAATCCATATCATATAATAGCACAAATTGAGAAACTCATAATTTCCTGTCTATTGAATATTGTAGCCAATTTTCTCACAGATTATACTACAGAGCATAAAACTGCTCATAAATTAACGTAACACACAGGCTTCATATTCCTTGTATATGGCTTCATATTCCTTGTTTTTCTTCAAGTTTGTTGCCATTGACCACACAAACCAGAGATAAATCATGGAGGAACTTCATTGAAAGCATGGATATATAACATTGAAATAGTAACTGCACATATTTTGAATAAAATTTGTAATGTTTTACGATTGCAAAGAAAATTAAATATGTCAAAATAAAATGTGGAATCTGAATTTGCTTTACAAGACTTAAATTATTAAAGATAATAACAAATCTTCCCAACCATTCAAGATAAATCTGATTTAACTTGAATGCACATATTCTTTATTTCCATTATCTAAATGTTTTACTGTCATGAAAAATAGATATTTCCATCTCAACATATCCTTGATCATTTGACATTGCCCTTGGTTAGTTTTTAAAGGTAATGGCTAAACATTTATAGAAGTTCTAATATTGTAAGCCTTACCATTTCCCTTTCATTTGTCAAGTTTAATTTCCACATTTTTTATTTCAATGAAACATTAAAGGCTGCAAACTTTGTGGTTAAGATCCAACTGGTAGAAGAAGGATGACTTTCTATGAAGCTCAAACCACTCACAGGACCCTTTAATACCACCATGCTTATTTGGCATGCCTAGGGTCTACAGAACCACAAGACTAACATAATAGATTTCATGTTTCAAGAAAACAGAAATACTTCAAGCTTGACTTCCATTACATTTTTTTACACGCACTATATGGTCTACCCTATCCTCTGAGATGGATGGAGGTTCTTTGTGAAGACACGCCAAATACAACTGAGTGATTTATGGCACAATGATTAAATAATGATAAGCCAACAAAATATGTACTATTCAACATAAGATATGCTCACTGAAGGGAAAGACTACTAGCAGAGGATTTAGACTCCAAACACCTAATTGGAAGTTGGTTTTTGTGGCCTCAAACCAGATGCACTTGGACTCATATTTTTTCCTTGACTAACTAGGGGAATGCCCAAATGATTTTGCCCTCTGTGAGGGTTATGTTTCTGTTTTATCTCACTTATACGGGGGCTATATATTTGTTTAGCTTCTGCAATTTGGGGACTTAATGCAGACTCAGATCCATGAATTGGTGTGCAATCACTAGAGCTAGTTATCCGTGGACTATATGTGTGTTTGACCTCACTGCGACTTTGTGTAATCATCTCATCCAAAACTTCACCATCATTTGCACCTGTTCCTATGCTTCCTAGTCCGAACCCCTGAATTCCAGCTTCTTGCAATCAATATATGTTACAGTTCAATTTATTACTGTTCATGCTACAGGGCTTATGAAATAGAATGGAGTAATATTTTTAAATTTTTTTTGATATGTGTCTTGCACTCACTGTTATTTTGCATGGAATTCCAACGGCTTCTTCATACTTTGCTGCATCCAATTCTTGAAGATGTGCTCCTTTGAAAAACTTGGGAAGGATATACTGCCTCGCTGGGACTAACAAGTTACAACATGATCAGTAATGGGAAGAGAACACCATCTATAGGCACCCATGTGATACCAAAAAATGCCAGCAAATAACATGTCTGGAAAATGGTGAAAGTGGCAATTGTCTTGAAAGGCACCGTTTCAAGAAATGTAGCATGATACTCCTGAAGTTCTCTATAACCATAAGTTCAACATTGATTAGCTTTGAAAACTATATTACAAGCATTAAATTCAATCACATTATAGTTTGAATAAAGTTCATACTTGTATCTACGGCTTGGAGCAGTGAAAAGAAACAATATCCTTTCCAAAAATTGATTTCATGGCAAACTCTCTATGGCCATGAAGGCAAAGTAACCCCAAAGCACAGAAGTTGGGATCTTTCTAATGATGGGCATTGCTGCAAGGCAGCCAACCACCATCAGAGATTGCAACAAATTACTCAATCGTTGTTCTTTCACCTCAACAGGAAGCAGGTCATCCACATCATTGTCAACATTAAAAATTGATTCATCAAGTGGGGCATCCATATTCCCAGTACTTGTGGCCAACTAAATTGTGGTCTCTTTCAATTCCTTAAGTGCCTGCACAAATGGTTGGGACATGAAAAGACAAATAAATAAAGGGAGAGGAAAATTAGATAAAATGAAACACACAAACTCAAAAATAAGACCATTACCAAGGCAGGTGGAGGCTGATAAACCAGTGGGGTCTACATTTGCTCATAGGCTTCTTGCATGTTTCCGTATAATTTCCCTAAGGTTGAATTTTTATGCATACTTTTCCGGACTGTTGTCACTAACTTGCTAATCACCAACTGTAACAAAAGTACTTGTGAGTTACTCATTTATAAAATGTCTGAAATGTGTCTTTGCCCTGAGAAGTTGCAATTGATAATTCCAATATATTGGTACCTGATGTTTGAGGGTAGCTAAGATTTTCATGTGCATGGGAGATTGAGGAATAACACCATTTGAAGGATGTATGCCAACAAGACCACATAAAATAGTCTGCCACAATAAAAGGAAAATTTATGAATCCACTAGAGATTTTTTATGGAGGTGAAAACAAAGAATGAAGAGTTAGATCAAGATGTCTTCAGGAGAGCAAGAGCTCTTCCAGAATAGGGTAGCCAGTGACAGTTGAACCTAAACATGAACTCTGACAAAAATTACAACATAGTTCTAAATAATATATATATACTGAGGTAATTTGCATACCAAAAATCCTAAGAGAAGTCATAATGGTATGAAGAAGGTTTTCTTAAGTTGAATTCCTTTTGTTGGGCAAGTTGGGATGCAACGTTGTGATCAAAATAATAAAGCACTGCAATCATTGTTGCCGGAATGAAAGCTCCAAAAATGTATAACAATGGCACATCAAGCATTTCCTGTGTGGAAAAATAAGTATTGTTATTGCATGGAAACGAAAACAAAAAAGGAAAAAAAAAATGGATTCTATGTTTTGATGTGGTGGATGAAAGGCAAGATTAGTGCCTTATCATGTTTGGGCTATGGGAGCATGCATTTTATGTCAAAGGGAGAATATAAAGAAGTATTATGGGTTATAAGTAGCCAAGGATCATCCCCCTGCCTTGTGTTGTTGCCATCCCCAACCTTCCAAAGTTCAAACCAACTGTCTTCCAATCAGCAGAAAGGCCAACACCAACGCCTTCCAAATCACTGAAGATTTATTGTAGGATTTATTTGGAGATCTTATACAATCCTCAGTAGACAGAGGTTGTATGTACTTCCAATTCACCACCTTTCTCAATAAGACCTTCCCTTCTATAATTCTCTAGACATATTTAGCAGCCAGGGCTCTTTCCAAGCAATGGAGATTTTAAATGTCCCATGCTCACAGCTCTTTAGGAACAATAGCTTTTTTCCATGAGACCTGAGGAATATTCTTTTTTCTGTTTTTCTCCAGCCCATAGGAATCTGAAACTAAGTCTTCTTACATGTTCCAGGACCTGTTTTGGAATAAAGGAAAAAAACACTCAGTACACAGGGATGCCATCTTCAGTGAGGCGATAAATGCCATTGCTCAGTCCTCTCAGTGAACATATATAAGATAAGTGTTATTTTAGATATTTATTTGAATTACATTATGATTAATTATGTATTTTTGTCTACTACATATGCATGGAACATTAATGGTGTTGTTATATGACTGATGTGGGACGAGAGCTTATTGTTTGGAGGTTTTTGTGGTTGGGTAATTTGACCTGGTTATGCATGGTACTATCATGTACTTGAATTTAGATAAGACAAGGTGCTATGGAGTTGATGCCCCAACTTTTGGGTGACAACACATTGCTAAGATGATATGAGTAGTGTGGCATATGGTTGGGAGGAACATTCGAGGTCTGCAACTAGTTGGTAATATCAGATAAGTGTTATTTTAAATATTTATTTGAATTACATTATGATTAATTATGTATTTTTGTCTACTACATATGCATGGAACATTAATGGTGTTGTTATATGACTGTATTCCTATGCACGAGATCATTGCATTATATAATTCATTTAGATATGGAAAACATATGTATAGGAAATAAAAGAAAAGGAAAATTTCTTGAAAAATCAAGTTATAGGGGTAAGTTTCATTACTACACCCTAGCAAGTGGTTGGGGAAATTACATAGTCTTATCAAAGCCCATCTTTGCAATATTTGGGCCATATGGGTTAAACTTTGCTGATAGAGGAAAATCACATATTGTTGGCAAATTGTTCAATAAAATTCACAAGTAGCAATATGGATAGATTCTCAACTCAAGAGGAAACTGACAGGAATGATAGATATATAGGTTAACTTATTATTATATACTTAGAATTAGCAAAGAGATGGATACATTTTAGTAATGGAGCTACTAATTTCATGTAGACAAGAATTTTGGGAAAATAAGCCTTATTGATGGAAAGAAGAATGGAAAAAAAAAATCCATATTATGGGATCACCAATGAGGTGGCAATGTCAAGTGGTAGTGCCATGTGATGGTTGAGTTGGCATGTGGAGGAGGACAGGTGCCATGACTAGCTTCCATCACAATTCAATGGGATATTAAACCCCCTTTCACCTTGAATTTTGAAGTATATTTATACCATCATATCAAGTAGATTGTGGCCATTAGATCCATCAGGATGCAATTTTTTGTTAAATCACACACATATTGGGGATCCAATGTAGATTTGGGTTGTTGAATCAAGTAGAGCTTGGAAATTAGATCCATCAGGATGCATCTTTGTGTTAAATCATGTTCATGTTAAGGATTTGATGTAGATCTAGCACATCAAGTCGAGTGAATCATGGTTGTTAGATCCATCAGGATTCATTTTTGTGTTAAATGCATGCTTGGAATCTGATGTAGATTTAGGCCATCCAATTGAGTGGATCATAGTTATTATATCCATTTGGAAGCATCTTTATATTGAACCATGCACATGTTGGACATTTGATCTGGATTTCGGCTATCAAATTGAGTAGATTGTAGCCTTCAAATACATTGGAGGTGTAACTCCCATTTAACCTCCACACATGTTGAGATTCGATATGGATATAGGTCATTGGATCAGTGTAATCATATTTGTTGGATCTGATCGGGAGCATAAATAACCATAATCTATCATGCATGTTATAGCTCGACGTAGCATGTGGGTCATTGATCTACCCTAGGAGAAATTGTTAGATCTATAAGTGTGAGGATCAAACACTATCAATTGTTAGATCTACAATTGATCTACTCTAAGATCAATTTTTAGATATACAAGTGTGAGGGTCACACACTATCAATTGTTAGATCTACAATTGATCTACTCCAAGATCAATTGTTAGACCTACAAGTGTGAGAAAACTAGAGAATGAAATTCGCATGTAGTCGCAATGAATAAAGGTCTTCCACATGGAGGGGTGGAAAATGAATTGGGACCCTTCCATATTGGTGGATCTTTAAAAAGGTGCCATGCAAACCATGGGGCCTAGGGGGGACCAAAATTTTAAAAGAAAAGTGGTTGTTTATGTGCCAAGTGTCTAAGGAGAGACATGCAAAGTTAGTTCATTTCTAATGAAAATAAAATTTATATACACATGAATATACTTTCCAACATAAGGAGAATGCATAGAGAAGGGTTGAAAGTGGCTATTATTGGTTTAAAGTACATAAAATCACAAAAAATTCAATAAATTTTATTAAAATTTTGTTGATTTTTTTAGCTATCAACTTGCAGAGCATTTTTTAGGCCTGAACAACATTTGCACATGAAAAATGCCATGAAAATTGCTTGTACATTTCTCATGCATAAGAAATTTATATATATTAAATAAAATAGCTCGAAGAGAGCCTTCCAACAACATATTACATTTGTGAAACCAATCAACTACAAAGGAATTATAACTAAATAATACAAGGGAAAAATAAGTTAGAAATTCACTCTAAGAGATGTATCTTGCAACTAGGGCTGATATTGGGGAATTTAAATAGCCAATAGAAATATCTTGGACAAAGGAACACAACCATGTTGCCGAATTTGAAATTCATGTACACAAAATTTCAAGAAATTAACATAATTTTGTTGTCTAAGAACAAGGAAAATTGGGTAAAATTACCCACAACTTTCACAAGCGTTAACTTTTATCCCAGAACTTTGATTTGGAAGAATACAAAATTAATGGAAAGCTATTGAAAATGAGAATAAATTTATCATCCCAACATTTTAGTTTTTAGCTGGAAAATTCCTCATGAATATAAAAGTAGGTTGTTGGTAGCATGAAGGACAGAATTAACATGAGGAATCGAAGTATGGAGGATCCTCAGGGTTCCTATGGTCATGCATAGGAGGCCATAAGTATGAATATTAGCATGGAAAATGCTAAAACAAATTCAAATGGGCATGTAAGGGGTAGATTAGAGAGAAAAGAGTAGAAGATACAATGAGGAGTCCCAAAATGGAGGTCTTCATATACAAGGATGATAATTAAATGATGATGAGGGAAAAACAACATATTAACACTCAAATTTTACATGGCATAAATAATTTACAAATGAGAATGGACAAGAAATGTGATTCTAGGTAGGAAGAGGAACACCATTCACAATTTAGGGGGGAGGATTCTATAGATTCAAGGCATTCCAAGAGTCCTTGCAGGACTCTAATGAGCATTGTTGATGGATGCCATTGCTCAGTTGGATTGGCATTCTCTGTTTTATAAATAAAATAGTGTAAGCAGAACTATTTTGAGGAGTGCGGAAGGTTTAAGCATGTCTAGTTCCCGTTTTGGGCAAAATGGTGAACATTGAACCTTAGCAAATAACACAGATCCAAAATTATCAAAACTTTCATTTTTCTTTTTATGATCAAAGCAAACCTTTGTCATTGAAGGATCTCCTTTATGATATACCAGTCAAGGATAAAGCTATCCAAGTTTCTTAGTGATAACAACATAATCTTATATGGTCTGGTTAAGAAAAATATTCAAATTCTTCTTGGTTTCTTGCTAAAGATATTTCCTCAATAGGTTTTTAATTTTCATTTTGCAGCATTCTCAGAAATTTTATAATCTGGAGTGTCAAAGAAAGTTATCTCAAGAATGTTCTCAGCTATGATCAAAATTCTAAAGACCTACCTGTTTTTACTGACATCTAAGTGACAAAAATTTTCTCATGTAATTCTTCTTAAAGTTAAATTTTTCAAGGGGTTGTGCTCCAAGTGGGCTATTAGAGCCTGCCAACCCACAACTTCAATGACCAAAATATTCTAGGCAATACAATCAGTACAGAAGAAATATATTTTATAGATATAGTGTCATCGTGCAATACCTGCCAACAGAAAAATTTAAGCCTGACCAGCTTGTAGGACGCTGCAAGTCAGGACTTAGATTTAAAAGTTGTCCTGCCTTTATTACAAAGTTCTATCTAATTTTGTAGCATAAGATATAAGGCTGAGAAACAATGTAGATAAGGCAAGATAATTTCATTTAAGTCTAAAAAAGCCTAACAGATAGGTAAATGGGACGAAGAAGTACAACCAGTGATGCCAATATGTAAGGGAACCCTTATATGGTCTGGTTAAGAAAAATATTCAAATTCTGCTTGGCTTCCTGCTAAAGATATTTTTAGGTTGATTATCCTGGTGCTTATCAAAATACTCCATTATATTCAAAAAAATTGAAGTCACTTTCAAAGAAGGATCTGTAAAATTAATCAATTTGCAATTGTCTTCATCTTGTATATTTTTCTGAAGAGGAAAACAACTATGATCACCCAGTTTTGATTAGTGCAAAAAAATGGGGTTTGACCAACTAGTTTCAACTGAAAATGGCCAAAACCAGTCTCAGCCAGCTGGCTTTGAATACACCGATTTTCATAATTCAATTGGACCTATTTCTCCTTTACCAAAACATTATTTATTTATTTTTAAATACCATATTAGCTACTTTCATTTCATCACTGTGCTTTCCCCTCTTTCATGCAATAGCTTGGGTGTAACAATGTAACACATTTCAAGAGTTAAAAAGCTCCTAATGGCATTTGTTTTATTTGAAGGTTAACCGTGTCTCTTTTTCTTAGGGGTTCTTCCTTTAGAGATAAAGGATTCATGTTACTAGGCCCTAGTAAACCATATCATGCCATAGAAGACACAGCATTTGAGACTTACCTTCTGTCATTGTGTAAAAATTCTGTACAATTCACCTGGTTGTTGATGCATGATTATTCAATGAGATGCATTGTTGAAGGCATCCCTGACAAGAGAGTTAGCATGGTAGAGAAAGGATATATTACCACCTAATATCTCATAATAAAATCTTCAATACTGCCTTCTTTCTCGAAAAATGACTTCTTGGTCTTAAGCACCAGTTAATCAGGTTACGTAGTTTCCCAAGTTATTCACAGCAGACCATAGAATAGAGTTCACTCTAGAGACAATGGTAGCGTGTTGCTAACAAAAATCGCTTTTTGGTCTTGAGCACCAGTGAATATGTTTAGGTAGTCTCCCAGGTTATTCACAACAAACCTCATAACAAAAAATGGTCATCCTGGAGGCATGGGCTCTACATGTCTGAACTATTTACTAGTTTTTATCTCATTACCTACAGCTTGGAAGATTTCTGCTTTTGTATTGCTCCTTTAAATAAACTTAGATATGAGATGCTTTCAGCACTTCTAATTGTTTCCTTTCTTGTTTTTTAACCAATCAGATGGATTGTTTTAAAGTTTGTAGTTATTACAATTTCTTTCTTTTCTATGTCTAGTTTCCTATAAACTATAATTAGTTATGGTTTAAATTTTCTTGTTTAAAGGCTTAGATGTTGGAGAAACTATTGCTTTGCGTTCTACTACCTTGTTGCTTCTGTCATCGAAAGAAAGATGAAGTTTGATGGTCAACACTCTATTTAAACATATAGCTTCATAATGACATCTATCTTGGATATAGCCAGTCAACTGTAGAATAGCAATATTTTTCGCAGTTCTTTGTTTGTTTCTTACACGCTTGCATAAATACACATACAACCCAAAATGTAGTGTTGTCAATTAAGGATAAATCTAAATCAAAACCAGTCTCTGTTTTAAAATAAGAAAAGGATGTCTCAGGAATGATGTGGAGAGAAGAATTGGACCTCTCTTATGCTAAATCACTCCAAAATGCTATCCACCTTGGAGATTTTGAAGGCGCATGGGAGGGCACAACTGCTAAACTGGTAAGATTTTTTTCAAACAGAATCTTGTTGTGGAACTGGACATTGCATTTAAAATTGGGGGAATTGTAGATAAGGCAAGATAATTTTATTTTGAGTCTAAATAAAGCCTAAAAAATAGGTAAATGGGACTAAGAAGTGCAACCAGTGATGCCAATATGTAGGGGCACCCTATGCTACCCCAAAAGCATAAAACAAAATATAACACGATCAAACAAGAGAACATGAACTAAATATGAGATCAAAAAAGTGAAAAGAGGACAGAGTGCAAGAGATTAACTAGAGGCACATAAGACACGATGAAGAGGAAAAGGGTAAAAAGAAGAATCTACTATGGAATCAATCACTGAGAATGATCCCATACACTATCTAACGAGATTGTCTGGGCCCTAAAAAGTACCTATGCCTGAGAGGACCTGGCTAGATGATCCTGGGAGGCATCTGCCAAACATGAGCAGACCTTCTCTACACATTCAAGGGCAGTGAAGTCATGGCTTAAAGTGTGTGCATCATTGAACCTTTTTATGAAATAAATTTGTAACCAAGCAAGCCACTAATTCTAACTTGTATAAGAAAGAATTTGCATTGAAATCTTCTGGCAATTGGAGAGCAAAACCTTCGGATTGGTAGGGTATTGTTCAAAAACACCAATACAAATTGAGAGAAGCCTTATGATAGTGGTTTCAGAGATGCCATTAACATCAACCGTATGGATATTTAAAATTTCTGAGATGATAAATCCACTGCTGCTAAATATCTTGGATCATTCCCTGAATGGTTCAACAATGTAGGCCACTTTGCTTGTTAAAAACGTATTGCCAGTGGTTTATCAAAGTCCAAATGACCAGGGTAAATGGAAAGATAATGTTAAATATGAAAAATAGATTGCATGCTCTGAAAAACATAGCAGAATAAGTGGAAGCAGAGATTCAGACATGGGTAAAATTAAGAGAAAAGAAAATTTTTGCAATGCCCGACATGGTCTAGTCAAATATTATGCGTACTACGAGCAGCTCCAGTGTTGAATATAAAAACAGTCACCGTGGATAAACTTGGTAGCAAAATAAAGCAACATTCAATACAGTTGAGCATACCTTATAAAGTTCTCATATGTTGAAACGCACTCACGTGTTGAATACTATGATCTTTGTTCAACTTTTCTATCACATGTAAAGAGGTCATTATCAGTCATCACTTCCTAAATACGTCCACCATGGTACAAGGCCTCAGCCACCAGAATGGACCATTTTTTGAAAAGTCGATATACCATTCAGGTTAATTCTGAAGCTAAATCTTCTTTCCAAAAGATGAAATCCAAATCAGCATAATGATACTTCTACATGTTTGTTCAGCTTTAGTTAATTCTCTTTTGCTTTTGGGGTAACAGGAAAATGGAGAGAATCTTTAACAAAATTTGATATCCAACCCTTAAAAAAAATTCATGGTCTCTTGCAACCACGGTTATATATGCTTCCAAACCAACGGAAACATTCAGCTTTGGCTGGCAAAGTGATTATCACCCCTGTTCCAACTGCAGGAGGCATGAATCCACCTAATTTGGCCTTCCAGAACAACTGATAATTTGTATCATACTCAGCAACTATCTTCTCCCCTACTTCAAACTTGAAGAAAAACAAGGAATATGAAGCCAACTTACCTTGATTCAAAAGCCGGCTATAGATGGGCAGGACCTGCATAAAGGGGCCTAATTTCTCGCGCTCAGCCAACAATTCTGTCAAGTACCAGCTGTTGTTGCTACTGCTGCAGTGGCATGAGACGTTCAGATCCAAGAAACCATGGATACCAAAACAAGAGAAGAATAAGTGGATTGAAAATGCAAGAATATCGCACCGAAACTACTGTTGCTAACTAGAAAATTAGGATTTGTGAACTATGATCAAAAACCCTATTTCAAAACAATTTTATACAGGATGAATTCGTGAAAACAGGGAGCCAAGGAGCCATATACACCATGAATCCATGAAAACGAGGAGCCATATACATTATGAATCCAGAATTCATGAAAACAAGGGGATGAATCCGTGAAAACAGGGAGCTGCCCTCCATTTGAAAACAAATTAACCTCTGCCCTCCATTTTAAAACAAATCTAACCTCCTAGGACCAAATCGACCCTCACAATTTCACAAACCACTCCCAAATCAGAAAAACCAAACTGTAAATCAGAAATGGTGATTTTGAACTCCAAAACCAGGTGCAAATATCAAAATTGGGCGATTTTAAGGGAATATGATTCGGTTAGTTTATCCACCCTGGGCTAAAATAAAAAAAATTAATTAATTTTTAAATAAAATGAGGGCTAACTGTATAAAAAAGGTTTTTGTTATTTTAATTAAAAATTCGCCCCATTAAAATATAAAAAGCGTTAAATTTTGCCTTTGGGTGATTATTCACACCTAAAATTTACCATGGAAAGAAGTATAGGTGACCCCTGGCAACTCTATATACCATTTTGCCACATTTCCTGTTAGCGTGCACTGAAATAACCTCAACCTGATGGAATCATCTATCAGGGAGTTGGCTGAGCACCATAAGTGAAATGTGGTCACATGTTCTCCCAGGTCTTCACCACTCTTCCCTTCAAACTTTGGAATATCCGAGGGAAGTTTAGTTGGGACCGAAGGCCAAGCCGAATTGTACCTAATTGGATAATTCTTCAAATTAGTTAAGTTTGGCAAATTAAGCGTGGCCAGAAAAGGAAGTCGTGGGGGACCTTGGGAATTCCATCTAGAGTGGGTGGGGTTCCCAAAGGTCTAAAAAGAATGACTTGGATTTTGAAAGGCACTAGGTTGCTCAAAGTAACTCGTAGAGCCTACTGAACCAAAAGGTGGTCCTTGTGGTCCAGTAAAATTCAGAGTTTGACCAACTCCTACTGAAAATCCTCCATAACCAATCAAGTTACCCCCAACGAAGCATTGAAAGGCGCTAACAGCCCCTGATAAGGATTCCATGTGTTAGCAAAGGGTGGAAAACTCTAAAATGAAATAACCGAAGAATATGACACATTCCCTTGTTGGCTGAAGAATTGATTCCCAGCTTGTATCCCACTAATTGCAGGGTTTGTCCAACTCTGGAAGGGGTTACTACCTTGACTTGTAAAAGGAAAAGGCATTGACCCTACTGTCGCATTGGAATGTGGTATATGGCCACCTCCAAATGGGAAACCCTGAAAATAAGTCGATCCACTCATCATGGATGTAGAGGCAGTCAATGGTATGTTCAAAGGAGCTGAAGGAATCCCTTGAGATGGCATTCCAAAAGGGAAAAATCCAAAACTAGATGCAGCAGCTTGAGAACTTCCACTTGTTGACAGAATGGAAGTAGACCAAAATATAGTCATGCTAGGAGTAATAGAAGGGATGGAAATAGTTCCTCCCCCTTGTATAGATATGGGAGTCTGCATGCTCACTACACTCGTCGTAGATGCCATGCTTCCAACAGTGGTTATCGAAGGAATATATGTATGTAAACCTAGGCTCGAAGGCCTACGAGTCGGAGTTCCAACATATAACAAAAAGTCTAGATGGTCAGGAGGAAGAGGAGAATTTGGAGCCACAACTAACTCTGAAAGCTCTTCAACTTCGATATTATCTTCCGACTGGATGAGTACTCGAGAAAGAATTGGTGTGTTCCTTTCTAACTATGTACTGGTGCTAGGTATATCTTGTGAACTAATGCCTCCAAGTGGAGGATCAATCTCCGATGTGCTTGTTGCCACTGGTTGAAAACCACTGGTAGAATCGCTCCTACGCCTTCTAGGAGAAGGCTCCGGTCTTATAGGTCATAGCCCACGAAGTCTCCTAGACCATCGAGATGGTCGTTCAGCCACTTTGAATTATTTAAAAGATCTACTTAAAGACTCAAAAAATTATAAAGCTAGGCTAACTAGGAGCAAAGAACACTCACTAAAATGTCCCTAAAGATATCAGCAATTAAACAACTCTCAAGTATTTCCACTCTGGGTGATTAGGACCGAACACCAAAATATGAGAAAGTTAATAACAAGGGCCTTCTGAAAATAGACTGTGGTAATTACACTCCAGGCCTATTAGCGAAGGTATCAGAGGTAGTTACGCTGAGCTCCAGACAACAGCCTTTGCCGGTGCAAGCCGCCAAGCTTCACAAGGGTGCCCTCCAGAAGTACTGTTGAACGTGATACAACGTCAACCTTAGGTGCCACAGGATTCCCCTCCACAACCACTTGTGTGGTCCCTAGGATAGGCAACTATGGTCACCAGCTCGTATCAGAAGCTGAGCAAAACAATCATGAGGTAAGATCCGACAAATAAGAGAGGGGTTATCTCTCGTCCTTATCTTCACTAACCCTTGTGATTTACTCGTAGTTACGGAGTTTTCCCAGTCTCCCTAACGTTATTGGATTTCGCTCATTAATCAAACTTCTATGTTTTGTAATTTAGAGCAGTCTTCGAGAGTTAACTCTCCTCTCGCCTAATCCAAGGCCCTAATAAACCTAATCTTGTTGGTGTATTCTGATGACAATACACAATTTCTAGTTTATTTTAATTAAGAACTTGATTTTAATGGTTGTTCTTTTAAGTCAAGGGTATAGATGGAATGAAACCAATGGTGTTTGTATGATGCAAAAGAAATCACCGAAAAACTAACTACATGAATGCAATCATTTGTTCTTTGATGAAAAGAGATCTCTACGTGGGTTGTACGAAACTTCTATAAAGCAAAATACTTTTTCTTTTTCTTTTCTTGAAACGTACTTCACACACCCAAAAAATAAAAAAACTACGAATGCTTTAACAATTGAAACTACCCTAATGCAGGGTATAATGAAGATGCAAGATCCTAAACCAGTCTAAAAAAGTGAAAGCAATTGTTTATAACTATCAATGAGCCAACTTAAGTATTGAAGAGGATACAAATTTTTAACAAAAAATTCTTTCCAAACAAGAAGGACAAATTGTAAAAGATCGCAATTCACTTTCAAAAACCAAAAGAAACCAAAATCAAACTTGGCAAAAGAAAACAAAAACAATGTTTTTTATATCTTTTCTTTTTCAAGAAACAACCGAAACAACTTTTTGAAATCACTCAAAATGTTATTAAAACTCAAAGATAGAAAAAAGAGCTCAAGGAGTCTTTGCAAGTTACAAACTCGAAAATGAATGAAAACTTGAGCAGAAAGGCTTCAACTTGTACTAAACGACCCAAACAGCAGCAAAGAGCTTGACAAACTGACCAAGAAGCCAGTTACTTTCAAATTTGTCAAAAAGACTTTCGAAAAGCAAGAAAACATAGAAGGCCACAAAACAAAGGAAAGCAAAGCAAGTAGATCAAAAACCGAGCTTGACACTAAAATTGAAAACAATCTCCTATTCTGGAGGTCTAGAACAATCAAGAACTTTTGAATGAAGTCTTGTGTGCCAAAACACCAATTACAAACTCAATCAAAAAGGAAACCTAAGACAAATATTTTCAACGAGGAAGAGATTTCGAAACAGTAAGCTTGCAGAATAATGAAATTCTTCAGACAGAAATTGACCACACAGAGACTAAACAGACTAGGCAACAAATCTTTCTGGGCAGAGATATTTGAAAAAACAATGCAAAATTGGTATACGTGACTATGTTCAAGCACATAGGAGTGTACACGTGTTTCTGATATAGGAAACTCACGTATACACGGGTTCACTTCATAGAAACAAGCATGTGTACGCTATTGTAAACAGAGTAAAAGGCGTATACAAAGCTTTGCAAGAAAAGAAAAAAACAAAGCCAGATCAAAAAGATCAGACTTAAGGTCTGAGACTCTAGTAGACCAAATAAGACCGTAACAGCAAACAAACCAAAGACCGAGCCTTGATTGACACTGAAGAACCCAAACTAGGAATAACAAGATTGTTATCCCGAGTAGAGTCGCCAACTTTGTTTTGGGAATAAGTACCCTAGGGCTTTGTGTTAGAACCCCAACAGAGCAGAAGCAAACTACAATAAGAAACACTCATAAAACTCAGGAAAAATGCTTATATAACCAAACTACGTAAGAGCGACTGTACCCATATTTCCTTCATTCGAGTAGGTCCCACAAGTTTCAGACCCTCTCTAACTCCTGATGTTCTTCAAACCTAAAAATCATTCAATTGGAACATACATAGTAGTATAGAAGTAAAGCATATTCACAAAATTTGACTTTATATCATATAAGAAAATGATTGATCATACATCAAAACAACATTCATATATGAATTACAACATAATTTGATGCATAAACAAAGTTAATTTCAGAAATAAGACAACATTTATTTTATTGCAGTAAGCTATAAATAACATGGAGAGAATTCACCTGAGTCTTCTTCTTCCGGCTCTAAGCAAAACTGTCCTCCGAATTCATCCTGTCCCAACCTTCAACAACCTTCTTCCATAACCAACACCATGATATCTCAAGCAAGAAGGAGAATATCTATAATCAAGGAAACAAGGGTTTCCTGAAGCTTGGGGAAGTGCATGAGGCACAGGGATTCATCAGACTCAGTCAGGGATAATCTCAGTATAATAACTCTATCTCTTCTCCTCCTTTAGGCCTTCCCATAGAAGTCTATTTATACATCTCCCAATTAGTTTTTTAGTTGGGAAACAGTTGGGCCATGGGCAATAGGAGGTAATCAATAGGTAAAACCCATGAACTCCACCCATAATTAAGGAAATTTATTTTTTTAATTGTCTTAACACACATACGCAGTTGGGTATTGACTAACCCATGTGTACACGCTTTTATCTCAGCGCAAAGTAGCGTACATGGAATAAAACATTGTTTTTAATATATTTGGACCATGTCTAGAAGGAGGGGTTTCCCTAGGCCATAAAACAAGCATCACAAATACCAAGGGTGGTAAATGGTGCTATAACACTAGGGGAGTAGCTTGCGGCTAGTGACTGTTCAATACACAGTCTCAGCCTCCTTAGACTAAGGTGGATACTACGCATTCAATTGCCTCGGTGGCCAAGGGAGATTGATCCTTGGAACTTCACAATGCACAGTTGGGATTTCCAAGTACTGTGCATTGTGAAACATCAGAGGCCAAGAATCAAGCTTGAGCCTTTTACTTGCACAATGCTCAGCTAGACAAGGAAACTTCTAGCCAAGGGAAGGGCAGATCTGCCCAGAAAGAGTATGGGAAACTAGCATATATGAATGATGGTGCAAGTTAAAGTGAATATCTGAATAACTATATATGGATCAGTGTAAATTAAGTGCATAAGATCAACATGAAAGGAAACAACAAACATGCACGGAGAGTCACCAAAACAGTGACCACTAATGGGAAAAAACAAGAAATTTGATGCGACACTTGTGAAAGGTGAATGACAGAATGAACCAACACTTGTAAAAGCTAATATAAGCTAAAATTCCAGTAGCCATGAAAATATACAAGAAAAAAAAAGTACTCACAAAAGCGAAATGACAAAAAGTGATAGAAAAAGAAAAAAAAGACGACAAAAGAAAAATCCACCAGGAAGAGCACCAAAAACTCCAACAAAGGCTCCTTGATCTCCTTGGGAAGGATAGAACTATAATATTGAATGTGAAAATGAGATCTATGGGTGTCCATTATATATATTTAGATCGATTAGGGTTTATGACGCATATGTCTAAAATCAAAGAAACAATGGCACTTGATGAAATTCCAAAAATAACAAGTGTTTCATCCTTTGGGAAAGTAATTATCTAGTTCCTTCTTTCTAGGGATTCTTTTTTTCTTTTTTGGGAAAACTTGAAATCACACTACCAAGGAAGATTGCATAGTACAACAACTAGGAGACTTCTTGACTCAGTCCATTGTTTAATTTTTTTTGCTGAAGAGATGCTTTGTGTAGTTTCTGGGTTTAAGGTTGTGTTTCAATCAAGGATTGTGTAGTTTCTAAGCTCAAGGTAAGCCTTCCTGTCTAGATTGCGCAATTCCAATCATCAAGTCTGCCCTACCTTCCAAGATTGCACAGTTTCTGGAGGCAAGTCCAACAATGCTGCAAGGTCAAGTCAAGAGTTGGCTTGTGACTGAAAGATATCAAACTGGGATCAATATCTCCCAGGTAAAGCATTAAAACATAAGTCTTTGTCATAACATGAATACTTGATGATAGTGAAAGATAAGCTCCTATGGACAAAGGGGAAGGCTCTAAAATGAAAGCATGGACAAAATTTTGGAGGATGGTTGAAGCATCTATAACACTTGTCGACACACTGGTAGAACTCCAACTCTTTATATGGATCTTAGCTCATGTAAAATAGGTCTAACTCTTAAGGAAGTATTGTTTAGTTCATTGATCTCCATAACTCCTTAACTTAGCTTACGTTAAAGATATAGTCCCTACCATTCTCTTCATCGTTGACACACTACAAATGGAAGTCGAACTCAGTTGTTTCAATTAGGGACAAGGGGTGTATAGATACATAAGTGAAGCAGGATTGTCAGACTCTTGGTTTTCATCTCTAGTGTTTCTCCAATGCCAACATGCCTGGACAGTACCCCGACAGAGTTACTTCAAGGACACAAACATTCCTCCTCTGCCAGCGAGCCTGGACAGTACCCTGGTGGAGTTACTTGCTTCACCTCTCTGAACAAGAAACATTTCTCTTCTTTCACCTTTTATCATATTTTTTTCTTTTTTTGTATTTGTTCAAAGAATTGTGCATAGTAACTTATTGATTTAATGAGGCAGAAGATTGATCCCGACTTTTTTAGAGCAATAGAGGTTGTGCCTTTAGAGAAGGATATTTATACACATCTGAAATACAGTTCACTTGTTAAATTTTCCTCACCTCATCAATCTACTCGACTTAGTTGACAGGAAAAAACCAAACAATTATAAAAACCGATTAGAGTAGGCGGTACTATTTATAGATTTAAGAATCATTAGTCCAATATGGTTTTCTCAAAAAAGAATGTATTTTCCATCAGGGTATCAATGACTAAATGGTGCAAGCTCCATGAAAAGAGATGAAATAAATAGGTAACCAAGCATTAACAGGAGCATAATTTCCTCCCGAACTTCACCATGCTTGCTTCAGAAACCAAACACAGTCTCATGCGGAAGTTATCCTACAACAAAATGAAAGGAAAGGGGTAGGATGGAAAGTAAATCGAAACAAAACAAATGAACTACTCCTACTCCTAAACTAATCGGGAATAGGCCAAGCTTACATAAAATAAAACTTCTGTTATAACCACCGATGCATGGACTGACCTATATAGTTGAGAGAATCCATATCAAGAAATATATTCAAGCACAAAAACATACAAGAAATATAAATGGATACATACCTTGTCATTCAAAGAGTGAAAGTGCACACTAAAAAATAGAAAAAGAAAGCTCCTGCAAGACACTCTACAGATGTATGATGGTGCTTGCGCACATTGCAACAACAAGACATGAAAGAGAGATATTTCAAACTTCTAAACTTGGAAAACATAAAAAGGAGAAAAAATTACATTTCACAACATAGATTTCCAGGTATGATTCCTCTAATGACTGAGAGATAGGATTGCGGAAAACAAATGGAGGATGTGAAAATTGAGGTATGGATGGATTTTCAATTTTCACGATCGAATGATGAGGATCCTTGAGAGATATAGGACTATTTTGATCAAAGCCATAAATAATCTTAAGGCTGTGAGAACTTGACATAAGAATTAGCTCCACTAAAGTGCCTCAAAAACTTGCCAAAATTCCAAGACGTCGCATGGTTGATAACTAAAAACCGATGGCTTACAAATATCGACAGTGGAAAAATCAAAGTCATGACCAGATGATTCAATGAATATATCATGACAACCATGATCATATTGTTCATCATTATAAAAAAATGCATCCTCATGATTTGATGAATCGTAAATAGGGGAATATTTGAAGCAAGAAATGTCCCCCTCTTTTTATTCAGAATGATCAAATGATTTATTGGAAAGATCAAGAAGAGAAGATTCTTCCTCTTTGTGTTCAGATGAAAAAATTACACTCCACAAGTTCTGAGTGTGATATGAATTAAGATCGTCATAAACTAATTCTTTGAAATATTCAACCGGTGTGAGAGAATCGTGAAATTTGTTAGGATAATGTGAGAGAGGGGAAGAAGGAAGAAGATTAACCTTCATCACATATTCTTGTTCAGAAATAGAATCCCACAGATACTCATCATACATGATATTTCAAATTGGATGGTCAAGGCTAAGTCCATCCTAAGATTGATACTCATGAACATCATAAGCGATTGGCATAGGTGAACACAACAATAGACAATCGGGAGGACTAAAAGAATAAATGGATGGAGGTCAAGGAGAAAAATCATCACCGGAAAAATTAAACTCATAGTCTAAATTGATGTTTGAATTATGAATACGCGGGGTTCGAGAAGATGGTGGAAGATCAACATATGGATTCTTAAGTTCTCCAACCTCAACCTGCATAAATGGAGCTTCTTGATGAGGGGAAGAAGAAGAGACACTCGGAATGACAACTTCCTTCATCGTATATTTGGAAGCACCATAACCAATGTATGTGAGTATACTTTTCAATGATTCATATTTTTTTGGATTCATCATAGTATGAACAAAAAAAATTAATTTCTCTTTCATAAAATTCCAATCAATATCATCTTTAGAAAATTCTAAACAAAAATGAATAAAATGATCGTGAAAAATGTTAAGCGATTCATCAGGTGCTTTTCGCAAATTCATGATTTTCTTGAAAAAAAAATTGTAACCATAACTATAAAAGGTGTGGTAGAGCTCTTTCACAAGATGTTCAAAAGAGCATATGGAAGTGGTTGGTAATGTTTAACACCATTTCTTGACCTGTGCTTTGAATGTGAGAATGAAAAATGTCCAAGCAACATCCTCGTAGTGTGTAAATGTGTTTAGTGCAGAATTCAAGGAAGTGAGCAGTGTGCTCAAGAATGGTTGTTTCACCCTCACCATAAAATTTCAAATTCAACAAGTCATTGATTATTCCCACGGGTACTTTCATATTTGCAGTTCTAGAAAAACATGTCGGGGTTAAGATATGGGAAGAAGCCATTAAAGATACATAAAGTTAAAACATACTTCATGAGCTCATATTTTCATTTAGCCCTCCTTCTAGCACCAGAAATGTTGATGGTGTTGGACCCATAAAAATTCAGAGGTCTCCTCACACATAACAATAATAGTCCTACTATATTCACAACATATGCATGAAAATGTGTCAAATCTGAGCTTTTATTTAAAGTGAAAGTTCAATCATACATATACCGTTGATGAACCACTAGCGCCAAGAGGGGAACATGGAGTCTACACCTGCTCCTCCAAAGAAAGATACTCCCTTTATGCTACAGATAAGTCAAGGTTGTCATCAAAC
The DNA here is from genome assembly GCA_031772625.1 of Pinus tabuliformis. Classification (NCBI taxonomy): domain Eukaryota; kingdom Viridiplantae; phylum Streptophyta; class Pinopsida; order Pinales; family Pinaceae; genus Pinus; species Pinus tabuliformis. Next base: position 749,761,589 of record CM062809.1, read on the forward strand.
TCCCAAGCTCCTGATTCGAAGCTAAACGCCTAAACAAAAGCTTGGCTCCCAAAATCCATTTACATGAGTTATGAGCGTATATTTATAACAAAAGGAGTGACTTTTAATTTCCACTTGTGACCCTTGGACTTTCCTCATGACTCTTCGTCTTCTTTACAAAATGACTTTTGAACTTCATTACATCATGACTCTTGACATTCTACAGTTGACAATTGGAGTTTCACTTAAAAATTAATTACAAAAGGATATTACAATACACTTGTACCCATACAAGACAAAATTTGGTAGAGCTAACTAGAAAACCTAATAAGACAAAATTCAAGCTTGAGTTTTTGGAAACTCCAGCTCAAAAACTTCCACTTATATATTCTTGGTCACATACTGGTGCCAAGATTTGTAATGCATGATGACTTCCCCAAACTGTGCGATGGGATCAGGCTGATAGTGGACTCTAGCCTCCATGGCATCCAAGTACACATATTTGGAACTAGTATGGATTTCCTTCTTTAGTAGGAGCATCATAGTATTGATTCTAACAAAGCCACCAATGTAGTTCTACACGTTCTACCTGTTTACCTCAATATATTCCTTGGTAGCGATTTGTCTAAAGCAGTACAAGTATTCTTCCACCTCTTGCCTAACCTGATTCCTGGGTTTCGCTTCAATGAGTGATCTTACTTATGGGATCTTGTGCAATTTCACAAAGAAATCCATGCTATTGTACAATCATGCATATGAGGCATGAATTTTTGCAATGAATGAGGCGAGTTGTTTGTTTCTCTATATGATCATCCATGCTTGTGCTTTCTCCAACTTTGGTTGTTTCCTTGCTTTCTTCGCTGATTCGAGCAATGCCCCTTTGTACGACATTGTCCATTCATTCACAGAAGCGATGGCTATCTGGATAGTCTTAATAGCTTCAACATTTTCCTTGCACTTCTACTGCATGCCATGAAAGTGGACAATTGCCTTACCCACAGTGACAAGTTCTTCATACAAGCTACCATAGTTTCTCCTAATGTTGATACTTCACCAAGTATGACTGCCTTAGGTTCTTCCAGATAAAATTACGTAGGAGCTCCTTTCTAAACCTCTATTGAGAGATATTCAACTTCTTTCCTTGCAGCGTGTAACTTATTTTCCAACTATTTATTCTTTCCCATCAGATAGTCCGTGTTTGAATTTGTAGCACTAATGAAGGCCAAGTTGGCTATGACAATGGCACTTTTATTTCTTCTAGTGTTTGTCGCAATCACCCTTTCTCTGATCAATGGAGGAGATGCGAGGCAATTTGGAAAATATGTATTCCTCACTTGTACAATATTTTTTTGAAGCTGGTCATAAGTCAAATTGTATGTGTCCATGACTGGACCGTCATCAAAACAAATAATTTCCTCTTCCCTACTTGGAGCTTTCTCTACTACCAGAGGATGGGGAGACTAAATGTTGACCTATTGTGTAATTGGAATTAGATCAACATCTTGGTTTTGTTGTTCTTGTTCAACCTATATTTCTTGGATCTCGATCATCTCTTCAATCTCTTGAATGATATCCTTGTCCTACCTATGTTTCCTCTCCTCCTCTAGCTATCAGTTCTCTTTAAGTAGGACTAGATCTTCTTTCATCTTGTAGCTTCTCTCTCCTCCTCGAATGTATGCAAATTTTCTCATATTGTTCTCGCGCACTGGGATGTTCCCTTTCATTGGTACTTCTTTTGGAGTGACTTATTTCTATGGAGTAACCTACGATGTTCCACCGAAGAAAATTTTCTCATACTATTCTGGTGCACTGGGATGTGCCCTTTCACTGGTACTACCTCTCGAGTTAATTTTCTTGTATTGTCCTCACACACTAGGACGTGTCCTTTCGATGGTACTTCCTCTGGAGTGACTTATTTCTATGGAGTAACCTGTGATGTTCAAGAAAATCTGACTGGTATGGGGACTTTGAGGCACTGTAACAATTCTTCCATGCTTCGTCCTTATGTTTTTGAAATTTATCGCTTAGACACTGATAATGAATCCTCATACAGTCGTCCTTATAAGCATTCCTTCGATTATATAGATTGAAATCCAAACAACCGAATGTGAATTTATCTATTGCATTGCCTTTGGTTTCTAGAAATTTTAGATTCTTGATTTTGTACAATATGATCTGCATAGCAAGACCAGGCCAAGGTTCATTCTTATTCCTATGCAAAGTTGCTGACAACCCTGTGGAGACATGGTATGCAACTTCTTGCATGACTAATTTATCGACGAGATACCTTGGAAAAAGATGTGGATACTTCTGTCCATCGAACACTCTGAGGAAAGTGTCATCCGGTGAGGAAAACTAATCTTTTATCTCTGACATTGCTTCCATTGTCCACGTGACATGCAAGGTGGCTCTTACTCAGAGATAAACTTATACAATGCAATGAGGAAGTGACCAATCATATTTTACATTTATTCTCTATGGTTGCACTCTGAAATCAATTTACAATAAATGTGCATGGTAACATCTCATGGTGTCCAAGTCTAATTCATGTCTGATAATGGATTGTGGGTGCAAATTACATCCAGTATATAGGAAGACATGTAAAATCTAGCTTGCTTTCTCATGGGAGGGTTGAGGGTATTAGGTACATGGATCCTTAGTTGTTGAGCCAACAATTTTGACCAGTTGAATGGTCTTCCTTCATTCACAACCTGGTTCAGTAAGAATTCCCACCCTTCAAGGAAGGATTTAGTGCTTTGTTGAACATAGATTGTGCAACATAGAACTATCAAGAGCTGATAGGCCCTCGTTTTTGTCTTGTAGGTGTTGGTGGGTGTCTAGACGAACATTGTTGGCTCTTTAATCCAGCTTTCGATAATATCCTTGGTGCTCAAGTAGTTGGCGGCAACATAAAAGTAAGAATCCATGAGTGATTCCGGATCCGAAAAATGGTACATGAGATGATAATTCCTTGCCAGAAAAGAAGAAAGCCTTTGTCTATTGGTGTTGCTGAGAGTCATAGTCTTTGGAACTATATGAGATAATATCCAAATGATGATGTCTGCACATGAAAAACCTAGATAGATGCATGCAATCTTATGTGACCCTGACCTTTGGACATTGATAAACATATGTTAGTCTTCAAGGTCTGCTTTTAAGCATCTTACTGATATTGCTTCATTCACTTTCTCTATGAACAATTGAGTATGTGAGAAAATTGGCAAGTTCATTGGTGTACTCTAAACTGCCTCCCCAATGATGCTTTCTATACTATCCTTTGAGGCATGAATATTTGGTGCCATGATGTTAATGATTGATGAAGATAAGTGCTCAACAAGTGCAATACCTGCAGGAGGAAAATTCACTCATGGAAAAGATGAATTAACTTTAGCAAGATGACTCACAAAGCAAGATCACAGTAGCAAGTACTGGCTGCCAAGAAAAATTATGCAATTCTTGAGGTGAAGGAGGGATATTGGCTTCCCGAACTACGCATTGTGCAATCTCAACAACCAAGGGAGTAGCTTGAGGCTAGAGACTACGCAATGTGCAGTCTCATCTTGGGCATACTGTTATAGACATTTTTGGGCACTACAACCCCAAGCATGAAATGTCCATAAACCAAGGGCTCCTAAGTCCCTAAAAGTGTTGTTCTAACCCCTAAAGGAACAAGGTCAACTGATTACAACTTCTCCCAGAAGTTCTCCATGAAAAACTGCTCAGACTTGCTCAAAACAGGATCATTTCAGCTGCTCAACAGGCCAGGTGCGTTGCATCTCACCTAAGTACACTATGTGGGTGTGTTGCATTTCAAAAAGCCCTTCTATGGGGTGCGATGGGCGAGAAATGACAAATGGCAGTGTCATTCCGCGAGGTGGAGAGGCAATGGAAGCTTCCAGAAACTTCTCCTGTGACACTTGCCTCTCTGAATTCGACCAAGGATGAGTAAGAGATCATCAATCTCCAAGTGGAAGCAAGAACTATCAGAGAGAAGACACTAATCAAATCATAATCTGACTCATCTCCATTATAGATATCTATATATGGATCCCTCATCCAAAAGATCCAGAGGCTGGAATTTTGCATATTGTAAGGAATTGTTGTTGGTTTCTTGAGACAAACATCAGATTGTTGGGTGATCTAAGCTTTGTATGAGGTGAAGAGGGGCTTCCTTGCTGAGAGGTTGATGCTGGGTCAGAACAAGTGGTTGTAACTCCTCTTGGCTTTTTCTTTGTTTATCAATAAAAGCTATTCAAGTTTTCCTCCATACTCTTGTGTCATTTATGTTTGCTGCATTTGTATGGTCAATTTACATCTGATCCTAGATTGTTTATGATTATAGATCCATGTCTTTATATAGTGTTATGCTACTGTGATCTTACAGGTACTCTGTGAAGCTGGGCGTGCAAGGGAACAAGTAGCGAAAGACTATCAAGGAAGAGAGGAATCAAACCAGGAGATTAGCGCAAGACAAAGGTTGGTCTTCTTTGTTCCTCTCTATATATACTTTATAAAGGAAAAACGAAAGTAGCTTTACTGTGTTTGTTTCTAAGGTAGCTATCACACCTTAGTGGGATAAGCAGTTCTGAGTAGACACTTTTCCCTGTAACAAAATGGCGACTCCGCTGGGGACGAATTAGTTTGTTTGTTTATCTTCCTTGTTGTCTATTTCATAAACTTACAGACGGAGTCTGAAGTTGTGCCAGGTAGCATTCGAACTGCATTTTCCATAGCAAATGAAAAGTAGATAAATGCCACTTCAGTCCATCTCCGGGATCTATTTATGATTTAAACAACTGATTCACAAACTCTCTGATTGCCCTTGTGATAGCTCTTAGATCCTCCTTAGATCTACCCCTGATTGTTGAATTACTGATTACCTTTTGCTCAGCCAAAACCCATGAACTGAACTGCAAACTGTGACCCGGAACCCAAGCAAAGTCTCGTTTCTGGCCCAGCGCAGGTACTGTTCTGAGAATCTGAAATTCAGCGCACTTCCCGAGTGTAGAAGGTGCGCTGCATTTCAAATTCCCTATGTTACAGGTGCGCTGATCAGGCTAGGCTTTGTGCAGTTTTGGTTTCTGTGATTCATTCTTTCCAGTTCTATTCCTAAATTTTGTTGCCTGTGATCAGTATATGTCTGTTTGAAACTCCTTTTCCTTGCTGTTATTCCGCCTCCTTTGTACAAAAGAACTGTAAATGTTTTTGTGTGTTTGTTGAGTCATTTTCAGTTCTCCTTTGCAAAAGTAGCGTAATCGTACTGTCGTCCTTTGATTTGAAACTGTCGCAAGTGTCGATTTCAATCATAGGAAAGAGTTTGATTGCTGTTGATAGTCGATTAACCTATTACTATTGTTTTTGGTCTGAATTTGTAATTTTTCTAGTGTCAAAACGAGAATTCATTTCAAAATCGTAAGGTGTTGTGATCGTCTCTATTTTTTATTTCGAAAAGAAACTTGTTGATATTTGTCGCTTGAAAAGAAATTCAGATTTGTGCATCAACTTTCTTCTTATCATTCATATACTAAGAAAGTCGAAAACAAATACATGCATGTGCATTTGCATTTAGATAGTCTGATTGGTTTGATTTAGGAAAGTGCATTTAGAGTATGCTCTTTGCTCTTTGTGAAAGAATTTTGTCTTTCTTTCCTTAGTAGCTAGGATTTTCATTGCACAAAGAAGATAAAAAGATTGTTTATCATATTAGATTGAATTTTAGGAATTACATCTACATCTCGCGGTGAACCTGAAAGGAAAACTTCATAAACAAGATCAACTATAAAATAAATTCAATGAATCTAACAACGCTTTGGAACCTAACGCACAACATTTAGAAGTCTAGGCTAGAGACATATTCCAGCGTCGTAAAGCTTGGTAACTGTTGTTCTCGCTGATGGTTGGGTGCTTCCTCCACTTTGAGACAATAAGTGCCAGTATGGACTTGTGCTCCCACGTACCGTCGAGTATATTTTGGGAGACCACAATAGGCTTAATCCTTTATCCATAGGAAGTCGTGTCTGCCGCCCTATCGATCGCAATGCACTGAACATAGCATTCGGGAAGATTGACTGCCATACCGTAAAAAGTATTCTGCAGTTTTGCGATTGGTTTGGTAATCCCTCTACCTAGATTTCCAGAACAGTCCCTTTCGTTCCTTTTCAGTCTCTTTAATAGAAAAGGTCCATCTGAGCACTTGTCACTTCAGGCTCATTAAAAATCGAAGGAGACTAGAGTCATCTTTTGTTTTTTCTTGACTCTTAAAAATTGAAAAAACAAGTTGTGTCAAAGCGTCTAAAATTCATTTAATTTGGAAACATACTTCCCCTTTATTTTTAGTTGATCGAGTAATCTGCAATCATGGAAGAAAGTCAATTGAAACCCCATCGTTCGCGGAGGCTTACGAGTCAACCATCTTTGTCTCCAGAATCGAAGCTAGTACGGACAAAGCGAACTCGTTTAACCGGTTCCAAATCTCCTGTTAAAGTTAGAACAAGTGTTCCAACAACATCAGAGACTCCGGTTACTCCAAACATTTCTGGAATCCCTGCCTCTACAGAAGAAGCTTAGCAGCCACAGAAGGATAGTAGTATTGATCCTAGTCTGAGGGTAAACACTTGTGTTACCGAACCAGTTCCATTTACAACCGGTTCGGAGAGTCTTTCTCCTCAAACATCTGTCGCTGCCGATTCCATACCTTCTTCGGCACCATAAATATTCTACGGACCTGACAGTATACCCCTTCCACCTGGTTTGATTGCCATAGAAGAGATTGTGGAAGATCCTCCAACTAGTACTCCATCGCAATTTAGAGTCGGGATCACTCTGTTTCCTTCTTCGTTAGAAGTTAGTCTACCGCCAGCGGAAGCTCCTGTAGAATCGCTAGGTAATCTTTTGGATAGACTAGAAATGTCTGAACAACCATCAACATCTAGGACTGTGTCGTCTGACACATCGACGGCAGAACCCCCTGCTATCACTCCAACAATGTTCGCCGGTATACCATCTGTCCCAACTAGCTCTCAATCGCTAGAAGGAGCCCACTCAGGGGCCATTTCGACAGTATGGTCTGTTCCTGTTTGTTCATCCGGATTAATATCCGGAAACTCTTATGTTGAGTCTCAACAAATTGATCCATTTGGAGGTCAATTTGGGCAGTCCGGCCCACAAGGGAAAACTATTCCCTTGAGTTCTAGATTACCACCATATGGGGAGCAGTATGCCCTTTCATTATCCCCTCCAGGGGGACAACCATACGGGAGTTCACGACAAAATTCGGGTTATGTTGAAATTACTTCAAGCGGTTGGGTACCGATACTACATCAACAACCAAGAGTTTTATATTCGATGCAACAATGCTTACCTATGTCAAATATACCAACTACGCCAGCTATTGTGACGGTGTCGCAAGTTTAAGCGCTGCCCATTGTATGCCAACCCCAGGTTTCTCAGGTTGTAATGCAATAGCCACTTGACCCTGCGACTCAACCACAATCGCCGACTGGTGGAATGACACAGGTTCAGACGGGTACAATTACCCCTCATCTTGGTCAAACAGTTAGTATCGGGCAACAGCACATGGCATCACAACCATGGCTAATACAATACCAACAACCGCAATTCCAACAAGTATACCAAGGTTCTGAGCAACAAATCTTTGCAAATAGTGGGCAGCCGTTTATTCAAAACGGTCAAAATCAACCATTTTACAATGGTCATGCCCACCAACCTTACCAAAGTTACCAGCATCAAATGCATTATGTCGGTATGCAAAGACCAACTGCTCAGGCAATCCCATCTTATCCTGGGTATGCTTCACCTAACCTGAATCAACAGTTACCCTTCGTGGCAACTTTAGAGTTACTTGATTTAAATCGGTTAACAAACGATCCAATCGCTTACGCCCCTTGGTGGCCAGCGATTCCGCATAAAATTCCATCAGATATTCCTAAATTTAATGGAAATCCGGGTGAAGATCCGTCGAATCATGTGATGACCTTTCATCTGTGGTGTTCATCAAACACCCTAAACGATGATTCGATTAGGCTTCGCCTTTTTCAGAGGACGTTGACTGGTCCGGCAGAAAAATGGTACATCGAATTGCCTAGAGCTTCATTCGACAACTTCGGTACCTTAGCCACAACCTTTTAACCCATTTTCAATTACCAATAAGGTACGAAACAGGAACAGAACTCCTTACCAACTTCAAACAGACGACGGCCACTCACATATCTGATCATATACATGAGTGGCGACGTCGTCGTAGAATGGTAAAAACGTATGTTCCCGATCAGCTCTTAGCTGAATGGTTTATCAAGTCATTACTACCTTCCATCATGGAAGATGTGGCAAAAGGGGGAGTCGTAACAGAAGAGCAAGTTATCGCTCGTGCGCAATATTTGGACTTGATTTACACTCAGTCCAGCACGCTCTACGATAAAATACCTGACGCCCCTAGACAGGAATTCTCAGCTCCTCATCCTCCTAAATCAAACAATGAATCTCATGCCGGTGATGGCGTGATTGGTGCAACAGACACGAAATCGAAAAAGGCTACATCCAAAAAGGCCCGTAAGATTTCAGGTCAAAATGCAAAAGATGAACTTCTTGCCTCAGAAGTAAATGTTGTATCGACAGATAAAGGCAAAGAAACCAAGCAACCAGGGGGCAAGAAGAAATGCAAAGGGAAGAAGAAGAAACAGGAAGAATCATCACCTGAAAAATCTTCTGCAAACCCTCCTGGAAATAGGAAACCAAAAAATCCATGCTTTATATGCGATGAGGATCATTGGACCGCGGATTGTCCACACAGAGCTGAGAATAAAAAATTCTTCAAGAATTCAAAAACCTCCGCAGTGTTAAGTGATCCTTTTCCAAATCCATGAACAAATCTGGTTGACAGTGGAAATGCTTCCCCATCTCAAGTGCTAATGTTGTCGGTTTCAAAACAGCAGAATGATGCTTTGATATCGACGAGGAACAAAGATTATGGGAATCCACAGCTGTCGAACAACAAGGATAAAGATCAACCTAGTAGTTCGACAACAACTTCGACAGAAGTTGCGCCGCCCATCATTCCTGAACTGAAAATAAAACCGCCAAAGGGAGTAGTACACAAATCGACATTTAATCCTCGTGCTAGAGCAGCACAGCATTATAATATAGTGGAAGATTTGGCCCAATCGCCATCCACTATGTCGACTCTTGAAGTACTACGAAACTGCCCATCCCAAAAGCAGGCTTTATTATCGGCCATTGGTGGGATAGACCCAAAGGATTCCAATCTTGTATCCTTCGATCATAAAGGATACGATCCTCAATTACCAGCTCAACTAGCTTTCCTTGTTCAAGTGAAATCCCTCAACAAAACTGTTCATCGAACAATTATTGATGAGGGGGCATCTACATGCATTATGTCGATGAGTTGCTGGAAAAATTTAGGATCTCCAACCTTGTCGCGATCTTCGACGACATTAAAAGCATTTGATGGAAGAACATATACCCCATATGGTATTCTAAGTAACTTGAAGGTTGAACTAGGAGGAAAAACAATAGAAATAGATGTTGAGTTAATCGACGGAAATCTCAATTACAATATCCTACTAGGAAGGCCATGGATATATGCTATGGCTGCCGTTGTGTCGACCTATTTTAGGAAGATTGCATTTCCCTTTCAAGGAGGGATTACAATCGTCGATCAACAAAACTTCCTCCCCAATGGTTCTCAAGTTACAGGAAGCATTCCTATGATCCATGGAAGCCCCCATTCGCTTCAAAATATCGGAGTAGGCCTACTAAAAGAGCCTGTATTAATGGGGACTTTTGCCCTTCCACCTCAAATCAATTTGGCGGAAGTAGCATCGGTAGGAACCTGCAACATGATATCTTCTAAAAAGATCTCAGAAAACGATATCGACATGGATCATGCAATGGTTTTGCCTCCAAGCCCAACGGAAATATTGTAGCAATCAATGTTCCTAGCCTGGGTGGCAAACCCAAATCAACGCTCATCGAGTGTTTGGATAGATAGGTCTAAGGAATATGGCACCCCTTCAGATCCTTGGTCAAGAGTGCACGACACCGACGAAGGAATTTTTCAATCAAAGGTAATTGAAGGGACACCATGGGATGATTACCACCATCGTTCCCTTCTTCCGGATTGTGGAGAAGATACTCCTGATGACCTTAATCATCCTTTAGTTTTTGACTTTCTATCAAATACTGTAAATACGGTGGATTCCAAGGACGGTTCTTATCTCGTTTCAACCTCGTTAAAAAATGAAACAAGGAGTCATGAGGATAGCTCTTTTACTGTGTCAACCTCATTAAAAAATGAAACGACTCCCTTTCCAAATCGAGTCTTTGATTACGATCTCGTAAAATCAAAGTCGAGTCTTTCGAAGATCTCGAAGGTAAACCTTCATTCCAACCACCGAGTTGAATGCAATAAAGCTTGGGGGGAATGCACCTCGATTTGCGTTATTATGTTGGGGGCATGCAAACTTATCACGAGCAGTGTTACTGTAGGGTTCAAGCTCGTTAAAAAATAAACCCGCCACGAGCAGTGTTACTGCAGGGTTCAAGCTCGTTAAAAAATAAACCCGCATCGAGCAGTTTTAGTGCATAGTTCAAGCTCGTTAAAAAATAAACATAAGCAATGAGCACATGTTCCCCCAGAGTTTAAGCTCATGAAAAAATGAACCAATTTCCGGTAAATAACCATCGTGAATGTAATACTTCAGCCGTTAAAGCCTTGGTCGTGTTTGCACCGTCACCTCCACTTTTGCATTGGCCGATCATTCACCTCCATTTGATTGTTTACCCATTTTGAGGAACAGCTGCGAAGAGTGATCATGTTAGCCACCCTTGTAACACTGTCGTGATTGGAAAATTCCAAACCTTACTTGGAATCAGTTGCTACCCATTTTATCACTCGTTCCTCAAAAGACAAGTCTCCTTTAAGCTCTTTTCAATTGACTCGTAAAATATGAAAAGATTTCCGAGCCATTGGCCTCTCCAGCTCGTTAAAGGGACCGGAAGTGCTATCCCTCCTCTAAATTTTAATCTTTTTGGACCTGAGGGATTATTACACAAAAAGATTGAGCGCTTGTTTTGTTTGGCTCGTTAAAAGTATCGAAAATTCATCCCTTCTGTATTGTTTTATACTTTTTCGGACTTAAGGGATTAGATGACGAAAAAGGAATTTTGGAGTTTCCTTTACGTTCCTTTTCAGACTCTCTAAAATTGAAAAGGGCCGAGTTATCTTTGTCGTTAAAATTTTAATAGCGACAAACTTGTCTATAGACGAGAACGAGTTTCACTATCGCTAGGCTCGTTAAAACATAGCGATGGGTTTGCCCGAAGGGAAAATTATAGAACAAGCATATGTTATCCTCCTCAAGCTTGATAAGATAAAGAGGTACTAGTCAGCAATGACTGGGGAAAAATTGGGAAGAAAACTTGAAGAAACTTTGTCGGTAGCAAGTCGCTCTTGAACATGACACTTTCACTCCGCATCCAAGTCAGGTTGGGTTGTTTCATTCACCGGTCACATCACCATGGTCCCATCATACCATCCACATTCGGGGTTAATGCTACCAATCCATCACGTCAGTGTCGCTGATATGTTCAAGAGAAGTCATTCAGAGAATTCACCTGTGTCTCACCCACTACAATACATTTATACTCCATTCTTTCATGACTGCCACCCTGAACCTTATATCACCAGATTCTTTTCACCTCCATTAAAATCATTTGCTCCGTTCCATGTCATTGATGTGGGATTCATTAAGGCCCTCCTGTGACGGATCACTTCTTGTCGACATCAGCTCATTATCCAAGAAGTTGATCTAGGAACACCCCATTCAGTACTTTGAAGCTTGCATGCCTCAATGGCAAGTTTCTCACTTCCGGCGACAGGTTTACATCAATGACCTTCGACCGAAATATTTTGCATGGTGTTCGACGCCAAGTCCTTTATTCACACCACGTGAATTGTACTGTAGTACCTTGAGGGTCATTATCATTATCGGTGATTCCTCTCGCGCTTGTTAACAGCTTATATCATTGGCTGGTAATCAAGCGATGTCTTTCCATGTTCGACTCCAGAACATCTCTCACATGGATAGACTTGTACTTCGAGTGAAGATCGAACGAGATTGAAGACCCCAGATCTAGTTTCATCCATCCGGGCTGCGATATATATTCAGGGAAATAAAGACATCAAATGTACATCATTGCTACACAGATAATCATCCAATCAAAGGGATGATGGCTCTATCAAAATCATCAGTCTACACTTAGACGATTGTCTGTCTTATGTACATGAAAATAAATTTATAAAGCTGAGCATGGGAATGACCGACTCAGCTAGATCATGAAAAATATTATGAAGATAATGTATTGTATTGTATCTTATTACAGGTCTCCTCCCATCTTGAAAGAACTTTGGATCCTCATAATAAAGCATTTCACCCGACATCAAAAGATTAACGACCTCATGCTTTAGGGGGCAACTGTTATAGACATTTTTGGGCACTACAACCCCAAGCATGAAATGTCCATAAACCAAGGGCTCCTAAGTCCCTAAAAGTGTTGTTCTAACCCCTAAAGGAACAAGGTCAACTGATTACAGCTTCTCCCAGAAGTTCTCCATGAAGAACTGCTCAGAATTGGTCAAAACAGGATCATTTCAGCTGCTCCACAGGCCAGGTGCGTTGCATCTCACCTAAGTACATTGTGTGGGTGCGTTGCATTTCAAAAAGCCCTTCTATGGGGTGCGATGGGCGAGAAATGACAAATGGCAGTGTCATTCCGCAAGGTGGAGAGGTAATGGAAGCTTCCAGAAACTTCTCCTGTGACACTTACCTCTCTGAATTCGACCAAGGATGAGTAAGAGATCATCAATCTCCAAGTGGAAGCAAGAACTATCAGAGAGAAGACACTAATCAAATCATAAGCTGACTCATCTCCATTACAGATATCTATATATGGATCCCTCATCCCAGAGATCCAGAGGCTGGAATTTTGCATATTGTAAGGAATTGTTATTGGTTTCTTGAGACAAACATCAGATTGTTGGGTGATCTAAGCTTTGTATGAGGTGAAGAGGGGCTTCCTTGCTGAGAGGTTGATGTTGGGTCAGAACAAGTGGTTGTAACTCCTCTTGGCTTTTTCTTTGTTTATCAATAAAAGCTATTCAAGTTTTCCTCCATACTCTTGTGTCATTTATGTTTGTTGCATTTGTATGGTCAATTTACATCTGATCCTAGATTGTTTATGATTATAGATCCATGTCTTTGTATAGTGCTATGCTACTGTGATCTTACAGGTACTCTGTGAAGGTGGGCGTGCAAGGGAACAAGTAGCGAAAGACTATCAAGGAAGAGAGGAATCAAACCAGGAGATTAGCGCAAGACAGAGGTTGGTCTTCTTTGTTCCTCTCTATCTATACTTTATAAAGGAAAAACGAAAGTAGCTTTACTGTGTTTGTTTCTAAGGTAGCTATCACACCTTAGTGGGATAAGCAGTTCTGAGTAGACACTTTTCCCTGTAACACATACTGAGGTAGAGACTGTACATTATGCAATATTACTGGACAAGGGATAGGCTTGAGCCCTTGAACTATGCAATGTGAAGTTGGGCCAAATAGGTAGTGCACATTGTGCAGTCTTAGAGGCTAAGCGCCAAGCTTGATCCTATGACATGCATAATGTTGACCTAGACAAAGAAACTACTGGCCAAGGGAAGGGTAGATCTACCTAGAAAGAGTATGGTAAACTAGCAGATCTGAATGATGGTTCAAGTTACAATGCATACCTAACTAATTATAGATGTAACAATGCAAATCAAGTGCTGAAGATCAACATGCAAGGGAGAAACAAACATGCACGGAGAGTCGCCGAAACAATGACCACTAATGGAAAAAAAAAAAAACTAATGTGACACTTGTAAAAGGAGAATGATGGACCAAGCCAACACTTTTATAAGCTAATATAAGTTAAAAAACTAGCAACCATGAAGACAAACAAGAAAAACAATAGTCATGGAAGAGAGACGATAAAAAGCGACAAAGGATGATAAAAGCAAAACTCACCCAGAAAAACACCGCAAAGTCCACCGAAGGCTCCTTGATCTCCTTGGGAATGCTATAAATCCAAGATAGAATGTGAGAAGGAGATCTAGGGGTGTCCATTATAAATAGCATACCAATTATGGTTTATGATGCACATGCCTAAAATCAAGGAAACAATGACACTTGGTGAAATTCCCAAAATAGAAAGTTGTGTCATCCTTTGGGAAACTAATTATCCACTCCCTATTTTCTAGGGATGATTTTATATTTTTTATTTCATGGGAAATATGGCCATTCACACTACCGAGGAAGATTTCGTAGTTCAAACACTGGGAAACTTCTTGACTCATTGCATTATGCAATGTTTTGAGCTAAAGAGATGCTTTGCGCAGTTTTTGGGCTGAAGACTGGGGTGCCATCTAGGATTACTCATTTTTAGAGCTCAAGGCAGACCTTCATGTCTGGATTGCATAATTACAATCATCAAGGCTAGTCTAACTTCCAATATTTTGCAGTTGGTAGAGGCAAGCCCAGCAATGCTACAAGGTGAAGTCAACATATGGATTGTTCTTGAAATATATCAAACTAGTATGAATACATCACAAGAAAAGCATGAAAATATAATTCTTTATCATAGCATGAATAATTAACAATAGCAAAATATAAGCTCCTATGGATAGAGGGGAAGGCTCCAAAATCAAAGCATGGGTAAAATTTTGGAGGGTGGTTGTAGTAGCTACAACACAGTGAGACACTGGTAGAACTCCAACTATCTGTATGGATCATAGCTGTTGTAAAACAAGTCTAACTCTTTAGGAAGTATTGTTCAGTTAATTGATCTCCATAACTTATTTACTTGTCTTACATTAAAGATATAGTTCCTACCATTCTCTTTAGCAATGATACACTACAAAGGCAAGTCACTCTCAATTGTTTCGATTGGGGACATGGGGTATATAGATACAAAACAGAAGTAAGGTTATCAGAGTCTTGGTGTTCATGTCCAGTGATGCTCTGCTGCAAGCAGGCCTAGATAGTACCCCGACAGAGTCACTTCAGGGACACAAACATTTCTCCGCTGCCAACGAACCTAGGAAGTAAACTGACGGAGTCGCTTGCTTCACCTCTCTATGTAGGAATCCTTTCTCTTCTTTCACCTTTTATTATTTTTTTTCTTTTTTTTTGTATTTGTTCAATGAAATCCACATAGGAACTTATTTATTTAATGAGGTGAAAGAGGGATCTTGACTTATTGAGACAAGTATAGGTTCTCTCTTTAGAGAAGGATATTTATACACCTCTAAAATATAGTTCACTTGTTATAGTTTCCTCCCCCCTCACTCTACTCGACTTAGTTGAAAACACAAAGTCCAACAATTACAAAAATCGATTAGAGTAGGTGGTACTAATTATATATTTAAGCATCATGATTCCACTATGATTTTCTCTGAAAAATAACATATTTTCCATGAGGGTACGATTGACTAAAAGGTTGTTGGGCTTCAAAATTGATATGTTTTCTTACTTTATTTTCTTATCTTTATATTAATTTTCTATGTTTTTTGTGTATAGAATACAATAATTTGTGTGATATAGATTCTAGATAGGAGTCAATGACTTGTCATTCTTTTATCTCCTTAATGAATTGATTTAAAATCATGAAAGGCATTGTTTAATTACAATTTGAACCATTAATTGAACATGGATATTTGATATTGGATGTTGTTCCTTGGAATAGTCATGGAAGAACAGATTTTGAGGAGATTTATGGGTTAATTATAACTAGTTGAACGAGATCGACTTATATCGTAGATTGATCAATTGAACAAGTGATATTGGCCCTACTATTCCAAGGAAATTTTGGGTATTTTGTAATCTAAATAAAGCATCATGAGAATCTTCAGATTTTCAAGATCACTTTTCTATTTGAAGATAGACTCATTTATAATATATAAACAAGGAATTGAACCTCAATAATATATTGAAGAAAAGTGGGAGATATAGTCATTTTGATCTATGTTATAAGTTTTTACAGACAATGTTGTAATTTCCTCACTATAATTTAATGGAGACTTTTGTGGTTCGATATTAACTTATTACTCTAAGTTAGCTACGAGGCAGTTGAAGTCCAGTCATCTTGGGCCTAGTCCTGGAACTACTACTATCCTTTCTTGTATTATTAAATTCGTATTTTTCTTTTATTCTTTGTTCTACAGTTATTTAATCATGTTCCAGATATAATTTTTTATTATCATATTTACTATTACAGTCTGAATTTTTGCAGTAGTTACAATGGAATATCATAGAGTTAGATTTATTGTAATTGATTCTTCGATTGTTATCTTTCCCTGTTGTTTATTGTGATTAATGTAGGGTTGTTAATTTTGAAGATTTGATATTATTTTGAGCAGATATATTTCTAGTTATAGTGATGTTCCTTTCTTGCAAACGTAGTTTCCTAGGAAACAACTTTGTATTTGGTAGAATTACTTCGTTGTTTTTGGTAGCAGACCTAATGGTATGATTCCTTTAGCAGTCTTGATTGTTTAAGCTTGAAGTCCCAAATTTGAGAGTGAGTTTCTTCTTTCAGTAAGTGTGAGTTTTTCCTTTCATTCTTATGCCTTTACTTTTCATTAGGACAATATAAGTTAGGTGACATTAGCACTATCTCTTGCACAAACTATGTGGACAACCTTAAAATAAACACTTTGGGTTGATGATTTAATGTGTAGAGGTTAGTTGATCCTTTAGGAAAAATAATTTTCCCCAACAATTTGGCATCGTTTCGGGGGATGTTTTCAAATAAGTTCTAGTTGTATCTCTAAAGGGTTGGGTGTTAAAGACGAAACGTAGGAAAAATCACTTAGTGTGTATGGCTAGGAAAAATCATAGGACTACAAATTAGATAGTTATACATCAAAAATCTACCTCAAAAACTAGCAAAGCCCAAGGTCAACTTGGCCTTGGAAGAACGACCTTTATAGATGAAATCATTTAGAAATCAGAGTGTCAAGAATCGGTAACTCCCCGAACAATATCATGGAAGTCTTCTACAATTCCCCCCCAAGTAGCAGGGTCAGCCGTTGCAGCGCATGCTACGATTCACGACAAAAATGTATGATCTAAGAAAATCTTTCAAGATACATCCATTAGGCATCTTAGTCCTTCCAGTAAAATTGAGGGGAATTCTTTCAATTTAAGAGAGGGGGAAGGTGAAATGCGTGAGCTATACCCATAAAATTATGATCCATAATTTCTTGCAACACTTGTTGTAAGGAAAGAACTTGAAGTTCCTAATATGAGTAGTGTTGTGAGACCTACTCAACCCATCCAATATATTACTTTCCAAATAATACCTCCTGACCACGAAATTCCTTAGGATTACTGGTAGATTTCTAACCAAATGGAAAATGCAGCACCAGGAACAAAAAAATCGACCATATAATATCCTTTTGTTAATCCACAGGCCAATGCACCATTAAAGCTATCTTGTTACAGAATCTTCGCAATTTCCATGGAATGGTCTTTGAGTATATTAATGCATTTCTATTTGTAATTGATGTTTTATGTCGAGGTTATGACTATACCATTGACGGTCAAAAATTGAAACTGTTTCCTTCTATCTTAAAGGGAGTAGCCTTACGATGCGTCATGGGACTAAGAGGTGATACGATAACCTCATGGGATCAAATGAAAGAAGCCTTCCTGACTAAACATCAAGATTATTTTCAATGCAGGGATTTAAAATAAGAAATATTTAAAATGATGTCAAAAGAAGATGAAGCTTTGGAATAATATGTTGAAAAGTTTCAATATAATTTGCAAAGATCACCTTACACTACCCTACCGAGAGAAGTATTAAAAACTACTTTAATTAAGGGAATGAAAGATGAATGGATATAAACACTTAATATAATGGGACAAGGTGATATTTCTAAAGAAGAATACAAAAATATCATAAAATTGTGTAACAGGTGCTCAAGAGGAAGTACACGAACCAAATCTGGACTTTGGTATCCTCTCAGCAGAATCAGTAGAACCAACTGAAATCTAGGTGGAGGCATAACTAGAGCACAAATTAGTAATCTCTTAGAAGATTTTAAAACTGATATTTTGAGTACATTAACTACAAAGTTAGATGTCCTACAGGTAAAGAAAAAACATGTTGATGCAAAGAAAGCCCTAGCTATTTCATGTTCTCATTGTCAAAAGAACCACAACCACAAGGAGTGCTCACTAGACACAATTGAATTATGTGCTATCTTCACTAAAGATCACTCAACAAAATGTTGTCCCTCACTCCCTAGATTAAATTTTGTATTCAAGGAAGATGAGGAAGATCCAGAGCTAGCATACCTCATGGCACAATGATGACAGTGGCAGACTCACCCTCCAAGAATGATGTAGGATCCTTATCTATTTTATCCCGGTCAATATGCTCAGCAACTGATTCATGGATCAACATGGAAAATGTATCAACCTTTTAATACCACTTGGAAATCTCAGCTATACGCTACACCACCCTAGATAAATCAACCATTTTCTAGACCTTTGTGGCCAAATCAACATTGTCCTACATCCTAATGGAAAAACCCATTGAATAACTCATATCCTTAACATTGGGAAAACTCATCTACACAGGGACCAATGTGGTCTCAAAATTGGAAGCATCTTGCAGGACCGATTAATCCTTCTGTCGAAACACTGCCTCAATCACAACCACCATTGAAAGCTCCACTTCAGTTACCTCAAGTGTTCCACATACATTTCATGCTCAATTACCTGCTCAGCCGAATCCTAATACGAATAACAAGCCCATCCAATATTTCAAGACTTTTGAGAACTCAAATTGTGGTTCTACTTCCTCTGAATGTAATGAGTTGCGACTAAGATCTGGATAGACTATCTTTCAAGAAGATAGCAAAGAAAATCGAGAGAATGTAGCCAGTCAAAATCCTATTCAAGAGAAGCCCTTAGCACAACATCCTTCTCCCCCCATAGTTGTCACTAAAATAGAGGCTCCTAATAAATCAAAGAGACAACAAGAGCCTACTATAGCTACGGATATTTCTCCTCCATTCCCTGAGAGACTTACTATGATCAAACCACCATTCTATTATTATTTCGATCTCGTAGGGGAACTAAAAAATTTATGTATTAAAATCCCTCTTCTCTAGGCTATTTGGAATGTCCCAATTTATGCTAAAACCATCAAAGAACTGTGTCAAAAATCCCAGCAGAAAACCAAAAGACCCTCCTACAGTGCATGTTTTGGGGACACTACCTGAAATTATTTTAGGGAAGAAAATACCTATTAAATATGATGACCCTGGAAACCCAGTAGTTACTATTCAAATTCAAGGTCATAAATTCCCAAATACCTTAGTGGACTTAGGAGTTGCAGTAAAAATTTTGACTGTAGAAACCTATGGGGTCCTTAGAATCACAACATTGAAACTAACCTCCATTCCGTTGGAATTAACTAACAGATCAGTAGTGAAACTAGAAGGCACTTTGTATGATATTATCATTTCGGTAGATTCCTAGGAGTACCCAATGGACTTTCTAGTTATCAATCCTAGAAATATGTTGGATGGACACCCTATGATATTAGGGAGACCATGGATGGAAACTGAAAATGTATATATAGGATGTCATACAGGGAATATGATAATCGAAAAAGGGATTGTTTTTAAGAAACTCATCTTATACATGCCTGCCGAACCCAGCCTGTCAATCAGCAATTATCAATCATTCCCTCCCAAATATCAAGAACAAATTTTGCATTCTCCTCTTACTCTGGTTGAAGCTCCTATTTTTAAAAGACAAACTAATGATGATGTAATTAATTTCTTTATTAACCAACCTTTTATTGTTGGGAATCCAACCTGCGAAATATTAAAAGTTATGCTTGAAAATGAGGCATAAGAAGATCCACTAGAGATTCTGAATAATGATCATATACCCACAACTACAATTCATAATAGTGTTACCATTGAAATTGAACCTGGTAAGATTTTGAACATTAATGCTAATTTGGACAACCTACAATGTAAAAAATTAATTCAAATCCTCCATAAATATAAACAGGCTTTTGCTTGGGAATATTCTGATATGAGAGGCATTGATCCTCAATTGTGCACACATCACATTTATATAGAAAAATATTCTTGTGTCATTTGCCAACCTCAAAGAAGATTAAATCCACACCTTATGGATATAGTAAAACAAGAATTGCAAAAGCTTCTTGATTTTAATTTTATATATCCTATCTCTAAGAGAGATAGGGTTTCACCATTGGTTGTGGTCAGTAAGAAAAATGACAAATGCAGAATTTGTGTGGATTACATAGAATTGAATAAAGCTACACAAAAAGATAACTTTCCTCTTCCATTCATAGATTAGGTCATTGACCCTCTTGGTGGAAATAAATTTGTCTCTTTCTTGGATGGTTTCAATGGATATAATCAAATCTAGATTGTTCCCGAATATCAAGATAAAACTATGTTCACTTTCCCATCGGGAAAATTTGCATAGAGGCTTTTACCATTCGGGATGTGGAATTCACCGACCACATTCTAGAGGAAAAACTTCAGTATTTTTTCTGACTTAATCACTGAAGGACTTGAACTATACATGGATGGTTTCACTCCCTATGGAAATGAACTAAACCAAGCCTTACATAATCTAGAAAATGTTCTTGAATGGTGCATCGCTACCAGATTATGCCTTAGTAATGAGAAGTTGCATATGATGATGACAAAGGGAATAGCTCTAGGGAATTATATCTCTACTGCAACCATCCAGGTAGGCCCAACAAAGATTGAGGTAATTCTTACACTACCTACTCCCCGTACTCCAAATGAGGTGTGTAGTTTCCTTAGCTATGCTGGTTATTATTGTCACTCTATAGCAATTTTTTCAAAAATATCAGCACCATTATATGTATTGACAAGATATTTTGAATTTGAATGGACTGACATGTGTGATGTTTCTTTTATAGATCTTAAAAAGATAGTCTCAACAACGCCTGTGTTATAAGGGCCAAACTGGAATTTACCATTCCACATTTCATTTGATGCATCATACAGAACAATATAAGTTGTACTTGGACAAGAAGGAAGGAAAGAACTTTATGCCATATATTATATCAGCAATAGCCTTACACCCGCATAACTAAATTATATAGTGATAGAAAAATAATTCTTAGCTGTTGTTTATTTTATCAATAATTTTTGTCACTACATAACAGGATACCCATTTTTTTTATATACTGATATTTCTTCCATTAGGTATTTAGCGAATAAACCTATTACTAATTGTTGAATAAATCATTCATTACTGTTATTACAGGAATTCGATATTACTATAAAGGATTGATTGGGGAAGGAGAATCTTGTTGCGAATTTTCTATACTGAGTTCTAATAGTGGCTTATTCTTTACTTGTTGAAGATAAATTTCTAGATGAACTCCTATTGGTCGTGACAGTTAAAACACCCTAGTATGCTGATGTGGCCAATTACCTAGCAGCAGTAAAATTTCCATCACATTTACCGTCCCAGGAAAAGAATCATATTGTTCAACGTAGTGCACGGTTCTCCTGGATTGATGGTTACCTTTTCCATACAGGATCTTATTTTCAAATCTGCATATTCATCAGGGAAGATGAAGTCTATGATATTCTTAATGCTTTCCATGACAAACCCCATGGTGGGAACTTCGATGATTGGAGAACTAGGCATAAAGTGTTACATATGGGTTATTACTGGTCCACAATTTTCAAGCATGCAAAGTGATTTGTTAATGAAAAAGGCATTATATACTTTTATATGAAGTTTGCTTATGTTACTTAGTGCAATGGATCGAAAAGATTGCAATAACATAAACACATAAACCAATTGAAACATAAACATATGCATCAACACAGCGACAATTTGATAACAAAGTTCACCAGACTTCTTGGCTACCTCTCCAGGTCCTTAGCTTCTAGTGTGACTGCTTTATTAGTCTTCAAAATTCTTTTACAGACATGAGCTCAAAAATAGAGACTCAAATGAGAAAAAGGACTTCACCATTGCATTCAGCGTGAAATTTCGAGTCAAACAAGTATAAACTTGCCCATATTTGGCCTCTGTGCCCTCCAGACCCTATGGAGAAATCCAAAACCGCCTTTATCCTCTGTAAAACCACTTCTGTTTGCAAAATACCACCTCGGTCTACGCGCTAGTGGCTTGACTGGTTCGGCACTTGCAATAATTTAAAATAATTTTTGGGCGCTTGGTTTACCAAGCTCTACCCTTGGCACTGTGGTTAGCCTGAATGTGTGAAGGCATTGGTATGTAAAGTTGGAGGTTGGCAGGTCGAAACCCCTGCTCGACACTCTAGCGTTTTGATATGGATTGAGTAAAATTATCCACATTAAACTTTGGTGGCATATCTTTGCACTCCGTTGTTGTGATATACGTGGTTTGGTTTGATATATATGGCATGTCATTTACCATATCTCGTTGCATGTGGGATGATTTCGAAACTAATTAAGGGGTCCAGCAGCCGTGGGGTTGACTCCGGTTGTCGGCCCTTTTTTCTGATGCCTCCAATCCGCTACCATAAATATAGCATCATCCATAAGACTAAAAAGATCCACTGAAGCCCGTCTGGTGTGGCCCCTCCAGCAAAAACTCAACATTTCGGTTGGTCAGGGCTTCAATCCTCCCTGGTCCCCAAAATTTTGGAAAATTGGTGATATTGGGCAAAATCCAAGCTACCACGTGTCAGCACCAGATTGGCCCATATCAACCAATCACAATCTGTCACGTCACCTCCTCTGTTGACATCATCCAGGACCCGTGGCTCATTCCCAGGTTGACACGTGTCCTTGCTGACGTAGGCTTTGACCCGGTTGACCATTGACTATTGACTATTTACCTTTGACTTTTTGACTTTTGCCCTAATTTTCCCAAAATATTTGAATGGCTCTAACTTCTTCATCCAGGCTCTTATTTTTGCGTCGTTTGCACCATTGGAATTGTATCAATGAGCGCTTTGACTTGATTCTACTTTCATCTGCATTTGAAGACTTTGATATGGAGGCAAAACTGGATCCATTTTGGATCACTCCTCCCCAATAGAAGCTTTTGGACCACCAAAAGTTGGTTTTAGTTGTTGACCAAGTGAGGATATTCTTCCCTCACTTTTCCAATCTGTATCCATTGTGCTTTACTTGGATTTGTAACTTTGAGTCCCACTCGAAGATACTCAACATTTCCTCGTCGCGAAGTCTTTATCCTCCTGTAGCTCATTGAGATACTCGGGCAAAATATCTTTAATGGAAGGTAACTGACCTTGCTCTTAAGGATCTTCAATCAATTAAGGCTCATACAATCGCAAGTTTTCAACATTTACGACAAAATAGATCTAAATATAAGCTGGTAGATCTAGGCGGAAAGAATTTTCACCAATTTTGTCAAGTATTTTGAAAGGACCATATCTAATTGGTTTCAACTTCTTACCTTCCCCTTGAAGTCTTTCTTTGGTGATGTACAACCAGACTTGATCACCAACTTGAAAATTATGCTCAACTCAATGCTTGTCATGTCGCACCTTATACTTTGCTTGGCCTCTTTCCAGCTGTTCCCGTATTGCCTAGTGAATTTCCTGGATTTCTTCAATGAACTTGGTTTCTTTGTCCACATCACGTGTCCATCAACTGCTATGTCTTTACCAAAGACAAAATCCAAGGGAGACTTTGGTATAAAACCAAAACAAGTCTCGAAAGGAGATCTCGGAGTAGAAGAATGTTTTGCATGGTTGTAAGCATGCTGCACATAACACAAATGCTCATCCCAAAGTTTGGGATGCTTGCTGCAATATTCTCGAAGCAACTGTATCACTGTTCTATTGACCACTTCTTTCTGACCATCTATTTGTGGATGAAATTTCATGCTCTTCTTTAACTTTGTGTCGATTAACTCCCATAGACTTGACCAAAATTTACCGATAAATTGAGAATATCGATTGGATATAATAGAAGTGGGTAACCCAAAATGAACCCATACATTTTGAAAGAACAACTTTGCATTTTGTTCAGCTATGACTTGTTTATTACATGGTGTCAAAATACACATCTTATTGAACCTATCCACAACTACATACAAATAGTCATGACCCTTTCTATACTTTGGCAATCCCCCAACAAAATCCATGGATACACTTTCCCAAGGACGAGAAGGAATTGGAAGTGGAGTATACAAGTCCAATTTTCTATTACTTGGCTTGCTTGTAGCACATGTAGTACATCCTTTAATATATCTAGAAACTGTCTCATTCTTTCGTGGCCAATAGCAAAATGTTGTAATTGTGAAACTATTTTACTTACACCAAAATGACCTGATATGAGAGAAGTATGTGCTTCTCAAATTATATTAACTCTTTCAATTTGTGGAATGCATAACTTTCCCAAATGATATAAGATTTTGTCCTTTATGAAATAATCCAATTCTTCTACCTGCTTACCATGACTTAAAGTTGCATATACATCCTTAAAATCTGTGTCTTGAGCATATTGTTCAATGTAACTTTCATAAATTACCGAATTATGCTTAAGTATTGTGGATGCATTTATAATTGGTCTTGATAACATGTCTGCAACCTTATTATGTATTCCCTTCTTATATTTGATAACAAGATGAAATTGCTATAAAAAACCCATCCATTGATAGTGTCTTGATTGTTGCAATTTAGTTTGTGAGTGTAAATATTGAAGTGGTTGATGATCTGTGTGTATGATTGTTTCTTTACCCATTATGAAATGTTTCCACTTTTTAACACTCTGAACTAATGCGTATAATTCCTTATCATATGTAGGATAGTTCACTACTGCTGATGTGAATGTCTCATAATGAAGGCATATAGGTTTTCTGTGCTGCATCAACACTGCCCCCATGGCATATTCACTTGCATCTGTCTCAATCTCAAATGGATGCTGAAGATCTGGCAGTGCTAGTACTGGCGATGTACTGATCCTTTCTTTCAATGTGTCAAAGGCTTTCTGTTGTTTGCATCCCCACTGAAACACCCGTTTCACACTTTTCAAAGCATGTAAAGGACTTGCAATCAAATTAAAGTTACCAATAAGCTTTCTCCAATATTTTGTTGCCCCTAATAAACTTCTAACTTCTGTAGCAGTATTGGGCTTAGGCCAATTTACAATGACTTTGACCTTAGAGGTATCTATCTCCAATTCACCACCCCCTACAATATAGCCCAAATAATTCAAATATGTTCTACCAAATTCACATTTTGACAATTTTACATAGATATTTTCTCTTTTCAAAACATATAAAACCTGCTTTACATCCTTTACATGTTCATCCCATGTTCTACTGAAAACAAGAATATCATCTAAATAGACTATTATAAAATCATCAATGAATGGCCTAAATAAATCATTCATGACTCGCATGTTGGAGATAATACTGAAAGGGGGGGGGGGGGGGGTGAATCAGTATTATCAAGTCAATTATTCCTTTTTCAAAATCAAAAGATATACGCTACTTCAGTTAATTGAACCTGCGTATATACGCAACTATACAGAAGGAAACCCGCGTATATAATGCAAACCCTTTAATTTACTTTGTCTTTCTGATGTTGATTGTTAATTTGTATTTAAGCATCAACTAACCAGTAACCAGAAATAGTAAAACAGAGAAGAAAGACAATCTCACACAAGAACACAAGATATAAGGTGGAAACCCAATGTGGGTGAAAACCACCCGCTGCAATTCGTCTCTATCTTTTCTTTAATTAGAAACTTCTTTTTACAATTGTACTGGTGCAGTCCTTTACTAGTACGCGGGCTGCAACTTGCAGAGAGCTACAACTCTCTCTCATTTTCAGCTTCTCTTGGAAGGGAGCTACAACCCCCTTAGCTCTTGCACTAGCCAAGATACTATTACGTAGGTGCTGGCCTACAGAAGGCTACAACCTTCTCTTTTTTTCAAGGACCACGTTTCATAAATTTTCACACTGGATCCATAAATAGCATCAATCAAACATCAAGAATTTCTGCATCACCCAATCACCTTTTCACCAATCAAAACTGAATCAAAATAAACACTTCTCTGACGACTGTACCCAGATCATAGTAACAATAACCACACACCAAATCTGAACCCAGAACATTGCAGCAATAAACATAAACAACAAGATCACAACTCAAAATATATACGCTACTTTAATAACCTGAAACCTGTGTGCGTACGCTTCTGCGTATGTAACAACCTACGTATACGCTGTTTGCCTTCACTGAACCAGCGTATATACATGCCTTCGCTTCACTGAACCTGAATACAGATCTATAAAAAATAATTCGCTCTTTCAGATATTCAAACACCAATTAACCTAGATTATTAGTTTTGTAGATCAAGCAAGCGCCACATGTAACAGATCAAAATCATACAGAGATACTATCATTCAAGCTTAAAGATTATGATCCATCAAGAGAACTTATCCTTCTCTTTGCGCTAAGGTTCCTCCTTCATTCAGATCCAGATTTGCACCATCACCCAATTACCAGTATTCTAGATCTAGCACTTTATCAGATATTCAACAATAATTCAGATGATCCCTTGCCACATGATCTCCTTCCTCTTTTATAGTTTTAGGCCTTCCACAATACCACGGTCCAAAACCATAATAAACCAATACCACCGACCCAATACCTGGGATCAACACTTCTGACGAGGTAACATGGTCCAAAACCATAGGTTCAAATACCAAGGACTAACTACCACGGACCAAAGGTAAGTTCTCCAACATATATGCGCTTTTCCTTGCATGAAAGTGCGTGTATACGCATACGCGCCTTTGAAACGTCTAACCAGCATGCATACGCGTCTTCGTCTAGATGAACCTGCCTATATGTCTTTTCCTTCATTCTGAAAGCCTGAACTGAGATCTGTTACCAAAGAGAGTTGCCATCAAGGACAACACCTGTGCCATAGCTCCAATCCTGTACCATAATGCCAACATCGCATAAATCTAGCTGGAGCGTTAGTTAAGCCAAAAGGCATAACCATCCATTCATAGAGTCCTTGCTTTGTTTTGAAATCATTCTTCCATACATCCTGTTCTAAAACTCTAATCTGATGGTAGCTGCTTCGCAAGTCCAATTTAGAGAAGTAAACTGCATCTTTTCACTGATCTAACAAATCATCAATACGAGGAAGAGGATAATGATTCTTTATTGTGATTTTATTTAATGCTCTAAAATCAATGCACATTCTCCACAAATCGTCTTTCTTTCACACTAACATAATAGGCGATCCACAAGATGATGTGCTTGGTTGAATAAACCCTTAATCGAGCAACTCTTGTACCTGCTTCTTTATCTCTACATTATCTAGAGCCGATAACCTGTACATTCCAATGTTAGGTAGTGGAGCATCTTGCTGCAACTAAATCTCATGTTCTATCTCTCGCTTGGGTGGAAGCCCTTTAGGCTCTTGAAACAAAATACCATAATCGGAAACAACTTTAACTAGATCTGCTTTCTATTCAGGATTACAGCCTTGGAAAGCATCGAATTTATCGATATCCTTTGCTTTTGCAATCATAAGTAAAAAAATGTTTACTTGAATTTACAATTCTTTTCATCTGTCCTGAATTTATGAGAGAGAAGTTAACTTTGAGTTTATGAGCCCTTATGATATATTCAATTCCATCCTTAGTGAGTTGATACTTATTTTCAGTTCGATAGAAGATAGCATTTCTATCGTACAAGTACGGACTTCCTAATACAATTCCACATATGTCCAATGGGACTATGTCTAAATCAACCTCATCTGCAAAATTTGACCCAATAGCAAAACGAAGTTGACATTATTTCGTAACTTGTAGCTTAGTTTTATCACACACCCAATCTAACGGATATGGATTTTTATGAGATTTTGTTTCTATACCCAACTTCTTTACAATTGCTTCATAAATCAAATTAACTTGTGAACCACTATCAAATAAAGTATCAATTTTAGTATGCTTGGAAATGACTCTGATGTGAAATAGCTCATTTCCTTTCCTCTCATCATTATCATTATCAACGGAATGCGAAGAAGTACTTTTAGATGCTTTAGAATCTTTATCTTTTATACTTGTAGCTATAACCGCTGTCACAACACCTGAATCTAATCCCATGTCCTTTTGAATAGAAGCAACATTCTTCCGCTCCTTACTCCCAAACTTCTTAGGCTTCAATTCCGGATGCAATGACCAGCAGTGTGCCTCATCGTGGCCTTCCTTCTTACAGTGACTGCATGAAGGTTTATCTTTCTTCACATTGTTTTTTTTCTTCTCCTTTCATTTAAGTTTCTTCTTGTATTTATTCTTGCTTTCAATAGGTTTGGATGATTTCCCAACATCATGGGTTACATTTTTGCCTCTAGCTTCTAGATGAGTTGCTTGAACTGATACATCATCTAAGCTAGTTGGATTAAACATAAGTATAGTATGCCTCAAATAACTATGAAGACCACCTATGTATTTCAACAATGTCTCTAGTGTGTCCAATGATATGCTTAATGTTAAAGCTCTTTTATGAAATTCATGAGTATAACTTTGAACACTTTGACCTTTTAATTGACGTTGTGTTTGCCAACTCATCATTGCTTGTTGCATATAAGCTAAAGTATAAAATTTCTTTTTAATAGTAGAAAAAAATTCATTCCAAGTTGAAATGATTTTACTGTGCTTTTTGAGATATGCTTGTGTCTTGCCTTCCCACCATACAAGTGCGGTTTGTCCAAGTCGAAGGCTAGCAAGCTAGATCTTCTTCCCTTCTGAAACAACTTTCTGCACCCTGCAATACACTTCAATTTGTCTTATCCAATTATCAAGCTTTTCAACGTTAAGTGCTCCATCATAAATTGAAAAATCAAATTTTACATCTAATTTGATCAAAGAGGATTTCTTCTTCTTCTTCTTAGAAGGGCTAGATTTATGAGAGGAAGACGATCATGATGATGATGATGATGGAGGAGCTGGTGGAGGAAGAATTTCTCCCTTTCCCTTATATTCTTGATCTTTAGGTAATGAAGTTCCTTCATCTTTGTTCTTCTTAAACTCGCGATACATCTCTTCCACCATTGCGTGTATCGTCATGAAACTATCGAAAAATTGAGATTCTGACCCAAGTGGGGTTTCATCCGTCATCCTTCTTTGTGAAAAGACCCTTCCAATCTTTGGATTCACCTCAACAAGTTCACCTTCACCTCATTCGAGCCTTAACCTAGTAAGCATTCAAATCTTCACACAATATTGTCAGACCTTAAAAACCTTGCTACTCTGATACCACTTGATCCGTTAATGAAAAAGGTATTATAGACTTTTATGTGAAGTTTGATTATGTTACTTAGTGTAATGGATTGAAAAGATTGCAAATAGCATAAACATATAAGAAAATTGAAACATTAACATATGCATCAACACAGTGACAATTTGATAACGGAGTTCACCAGACTTCCTGGCTACCTCTCTGGGTCCTTAGCTTCCTATGTGACCACTTTATTAGTCTTCAAAATGATTTTACAGAATGAGCTCAAAAACAGAGACTCAAATGAGAAAAAGAATCTCACCATTGCGTTCAGCTCGAAATTTCGATTCAAACGAGTATAAACTCTCCCATATTTGGCCTTTGTGCCCTCCAAACCCCTTGGAGAAATCCAAAACCGCCTCTGCCCTCTGCAAAACCACTTCTATCTGCACAATAACACCTCGGTCTACGTGCTCATTGTTTGATTGGTTCAGTACCTGCAATATTTTAAAATAATTTTTGGGTGCTTGGTTTACCAAGCTCTGCCCTTAAAACTGTGGTTAGCCCGAATGTGTGAAGGCATTGGTATATAAAGTTGGAGGTTGGCGGGTCGAAATCCCCGCCTGACACTCCAGTGTTTTGATATGGATTGAGTAACATTATTCGCATTAAACTTTGGTGGCATATCTCTGTGCTCCATTATTGTGATATACATGGTTTTGTTTGATATATATGGCATGTCATTTACCATATCCTGTTGCATGTGGGATAATTTTGAAACTAATTAAGGGGTCTGGCGGTCGTGGGGTTGACCCCGACTGTCGACCTTTTTTTTCGACGCCTCCAATCCACTACCATAAATACAACATCATCCATAAGCCTAACAAGATCCACTGTAGCCCGTCCGGTGCGGCCCCTCCAGTGAAAACTGAGCCTTCCGGGAGGTCAGGGGTTCGATCCTCCCTAATCCCCAAAATTTTGGAAAATAGGTGATATTGGGCAAAATCCAGGCTGCCACGTGTCAGCATAAGATGTGACATACAATCTGCACATGTACCCATGTGAGACAAAATAGGCTTGAGCGAGCCATACAAGACATCACTATGACTCAGACAACTGTGGGAAGACCAGCACTTCGACATCCTCATGATGGTCGACGGTGGCAAACTGATGCTAAGCTTGATAGTCCGCGATGGTGTCCATGTACTCTGTGGTGACATCTCTCTGGAAATGAACTCTTGCCTCTATTACATCTGGGTAGATTGCTCTGGCTCCTCTGTCCAACTTGTCTAATAACATGCACATCATTGTCTTGAGTGCGGTCGGACTAGCGACATACTGATGCATGGTGTCTGCACTGATCACTAAGTCTACGCTAGGGGTTGTGCACATCAACTCGTCAAAGTATGAGTCAATCTCCAGTCGGACTTGTGCCTTTGCACTTGCCTCAGCGACTGTCCCAATATATAGGATAGCATGTGTGTGCACAACAACATCCATGCTTCTAAATGCCCGTGCATGGGAAGCCTGCAAACTAGTGATGAGTTGTGGGAGTTCTTCAGAGTTCCGGATCTAACTCTGAATGTGTGCCTTTAGCTTGACCGCTCTGAGCTTCATCATTTTGGGCAAGTGTAACAGGGCTCTCTTGTATCTCATTTTCCATGTTTGCATGTGATTGACAACCGCATGCAAGTTTCACAAGATACGTGCTCTCCTAGCACATCGGTGTTGCCAACTGTCGAGATGGAAAACTACCTTATGCATGATACCAAACTTGGAATACAATGCCCGTGTGACTGTCTCAAGGAACACTACTTCATCTAGTATCTCCTTCTTCAACTCTGCTCGGGCGGATGTTGTAACCAGTTCCTCTCTACTTGGCCATTTGTAACTCGTCAGCCATTTGTTCTTTCTCTTCTCTCAAGAAGTGAACACTCGAGCTAGTAGCTTTGGCATATGCTCTGGTAGCATCAGCCAATGCTGTTAGATGCTTGCGCACGTCAGATACGATCACTCATTCCTCAAACTGCACAAGATATGTGTGTCATCTAGAGTAGACACTCTGCGTGATTGCAAAACACTATGTTGTGACTCCTCGAATTATATGTTGTGTGTCTCTTATTCCTGATTGTCTCCAAGGATCTCGATGTCTCCTTGGTCATTTGGGACTTTCTCTGCTTCTGGATCTGGTGAAGCTGGTGGATCGACCTCTTGGTGGTAAGGCATGAGGTCGATGTCTTGCTCTAACTCTGGCTGCTCCGCCTCCATATCCATCTGCTCAAGTACTCATTCAATCTCTTGAATGAAGTTCTACTCCTCTGACTGCTCACCCTGTCTTCTTTGCGCCAGCTACTTGGATGATTCTACTACCTGTACGGGCACAACTTCATTTGTTTGTACATGTTGCATCCCCTATTGTACCTATTCTTTTTTCACTTCCTTCAACTATCTGTGAAGATCCTGTTCCTTCCACAGTTGGTCCTTCAACTCATGCAACTCCTTTACTGTTTCCTCCATCCTCTGTTTTTACCTCTGTCTTTCCGCGATCCTACTGTCGCGTTGTTGCCTCTTCACCTCTATTGCCAAAGTTGTTTTCTGCACAAGTGGGTCTACTCTAAACTTGTAGTTTTTTTCTTCCTTTACGCTATCGACAATCTCTCTCTTGCCTTTGTCAAGTGTCAGTATGTTTACCTCTATTGCTGGTGCTCTCTTGGATGCTGCTTTGCTAACCATTCCACAATGATACCGACTAGTTCATTGGGCCTGGAGAAGCTGTGACAATATCTCCATGGGTCTTCCTCAGCCCAGTGACATGCTCTGTGGATCCGTGGAAACTATACTCTCACGCAGTGATCCTTCACAAAACAATGCGAGTCATACAAATTAAAGATTCTGGTGCAGAAAGGATATTTCTTGAACTCTTTTGTTTCGTCATCCGCATGATTGAGATTCTGTATGTCATACAATCATATCAGCAACAAATGAGTGATCCAAGGTGCCTTCTTCTTCCTGTGTAGCCTAGCTGATAGTTCTGTCGAGATGTGGTACGATACTTCTTGCATGACGAGCTTGCCCATGGAAAACTTCAGCTAAACATGCAGAGACTTCTCCGCATTGTATATCTGTATGAAGGTGCCAAACGGTGAGGCATACCAATCCACTATGTCAATCAGTGTCTCCATTGTTTCCTTCGACATACAAGGTGGATCCTGCTCAAAAGAAACCCAAAAATAAAAAGTATTGATTCTGCATCACCATTTTTTTCAAAGTAAATTTTGAATATTTTTTGAAAATAATAGTAAAAAACAATAAAATCCATTTTGTTTGGAGCAAAAAACACCTTGAAATCGAAAAGTGTTGATGCCAGAATAACATCTTCTTCTTTTTTTTCAAGGTACATATTCAACATTTTTGAATAATGACATAAAAAATCAAATATCATGACTCTGAAAAACTTTAAATTTCCAACTATTTTCAAGCATAAAATTAACGATAAAATATCACGTCTTTGGAAAGCCTTAAAATTCCAATGATTTTTAAGCATTAAATTAAATTTAAAATATCACTTCTTTGAAAAACCTTAAAATTCCAACAATTTTCAAGCATGGTGCTAAGAAAAAATATTTATAAATGTTTTCAACCATAACATTAAAGATAAAATATCACGGCTTAGGAAAACATTAAAATATTGACAATTTTTCAACCATGGAATTAAAACCAAAGATTATGACTACAAAACAATCTTAAGTTTTCAAAATATTTCAAGCATGACATTATGGAAAAAATTTATGACTAAAAAAACTTTAAAAATGAACACCTGAATGAAAAGGTTAGTATACCAAGAGTAATTTTTTTTAATGTTAAATGTATAGGGATTTTAAAATCTTAGCCTAAGACAACTTCAAACATTGCAAAAAAAAAAAATCAACTATCAAATTGACACACAGTGTAGGTGAGCTCAACCCATTGTAATGAAAACTTAAAGACTAATCATGAAATTAACACATTGTGGGGCAGACTCGATTCATTATAACGAAAAATTAAAAATCAACTATCAAATTACACATAATGGGATCGTCTTGCTAGACAAGCATCGACACAGACCCTACAAAATATATATATATATATATATATATATATATATATATATATATATATATATGAAAAATACATAAGAAAACAAAAATTCAAATATTGAAAAAAAACAATTAAAAAAAAAAACAAAAATACAAAAGAAAACTAAATTTCAAGTATTGAAAAAAAATAAAAAAAACAAAAAAACAAAAATACAAAAGAAAACTAAATTTCAAATATTGAAAAAAAAATTAAAAAAATAACAAATAACAAATAATATAACAACAAAAAACTCAAATATAAAAAATATATTATAATGACATAAAAAAAATAAAAAATGTTAAAAAAAAAAATAACCATACCATATAAAATAAAATAAGATAAAAAAAAATAAAATAAAAACCAAATTAAAAAAATTAAAAATTAAAAAATAACAAAAATAAAATACAACATTAAATAAAAAAAATATAAAATATAAAAAATTAAAATTAAAATTAAAAAATAAATAAATAAATAATTCGCACCCACCCCAAGGCCCAACTAACCAGGGGTGACAAGTGGACGATTCATGACAAAAAAAAATTAAATATCATTAAATATATAATAAATATAAAAACAAAAAACTATCAAATTGAAAAAAAAAATTAGAATTAGCTTGTAAAAATAAAAAAATAAATTAAAAACAAAAATTAAATATATATATATATATATATATATATATATATATATATATATATATATATATAAACAAAAAAAACAAAACAAACAAACAAACAACAACATGATTTAAAAAAAAAGGGGTTAAATAATTACCAAAACATAAAATAAAATAAAATAAAAATTCAAAACAATTAAAAAATTAGAATTATAAAAAAAAAATTATAAATATTATAAGCTATATATATATATATATATATATATATATATATATATATATATATATATATATATTTAAATTATAAAAAAATATTTAAATTTAAAAATTAAAAAAAAAAATTAAAAAAAAAAATAATAATAATAATAATAACAATAATAAATAAATTAAAATTAAAATAAATAAAAAAAGAGAAGAAAAAAATTAATTTAAAAATTAAAAAAAAAGGATTAAAAACAACGATTAAAAAAATATATATTAAAAAATTTACGCTTCTCCCCCTCACTGCGCCCAACCCCACCGCCTCCCTCTCCCTCCCCACCCCCTTGTTCACCCTCCCCTCTCCTCCCCTCTGCACCCCACTCCCTTCCTTCCTCTGGCCCTCCCCTCTCCCTTCCCCCTCGGTCCCCCCTTCCCGACCCTCGCCTTGCCACCACCACTCTTGTCCCCCCACCCCTCTCCCCACCCGGCCCTCCCTGCCCATCCCAGCAGCCAGTGACCAAGAGGCTGCAAGTCGATTCCCAAAGCGGTGAGTTGGGCGGAGCAAGGGGAAGGAGCATGATTTTTTAAATATTTTCTTTTATTTTTAAATTTAAATAATTTTTAATATTAATTTATTTTTTTTTCAAATTTTTTTTTCTTTTTTATTTCAAAAAAGAATTCTTAATTTTTATTTTTTATTTTTTATTTTATTTATTTAAATTATTTAATTTAAATATTTTTTAACTTGTTATTTTAATATATATATATATATATATATATATATCTATATATATATATATATATATATATATATATATATATATATATATATATATATATTTTCTTATGAGGTTTTTATTTTTCATTTGTTTTTTTACTTTAAAAAATGTTTTTTGATTTTTGTTTTTAGTTTAATTTGTTTTTCTTTAAATTGTATATATTTTTTTGAATTTTTTGAATTTATTTTTTGATATTTTTTGATATTTATTTTTTGTTGTTTTCCATTAATTTTTTATTCAAGTTTTTTATTTTAACGAGTTAATTTCGATTTTTTTACATTTTTATAGGTTTTTTATTTTTTCTTTTTTATTACATATTTTTTTGTATTTGATTTTTTTTGTCATGTTTTTTTATTTTTATTTTTATGTTTTATTACTAGCATCAAAATCACCAACATTTAAAAAAAAAATTATCCACACTTAATTCATTAGAAAATTTAAAGTGTAAAAACTAAGCCCCCTAAACAAAAAGGGTTGATGCTCATGAGCACTTTTCAAAATCAAGATGAAAATCACTAACAAAAACAAAAATGTTCACACTTAATATATAAAAAAATTAAAAGTGTCAAAAATAAGCCCTCTAAAGAAATGTGTTGATGTTGCATCAACACTTTTCAAAATCGGCATGAAAATCACAAACATATAAAAAAATGTGTTGATGCAGCATCAACACTTTTCAAAATCAGCATGAAAATCACTAACATTTAAAAAAAATGTTCATACTTGATACATAAAAAAAATTGATGTGGCAAAAATATACTAAAAAAGGAAGGTGTATTCTGAATCGCCATTTTTCAAAATCGAGTGATTTTTTTCTATCTCAAAAAAACGAGTAATAGGTCATTTTCTCGTTTGACCGGTAACTATGTTCAAAATGATCTAACAAATGTGTGATTACTCCTCGAAAGATGCATTCAAAAAACAATCTACAATAAGTATTGACAGAGGTTTCTGTTGGTTTCCATGCCCACTTAAAGCCCGGGAACTCCTAACAGGCACATATTGCATCTAAGATGTATGCAAACATGTTGATTTCTGCTTGTTGACCTTTGGGCGGCTTCTGAGCTCCTGTTACTTGTTCCTTCAACCTATGAACCAACATGTCAGACCAGTTGCATGCTTTACCTTCAATGGCTAGTTGGTCCAACGTGATCACCCAACTCTGCGGGAAGGTCTCCGTTCTCTCTTGGCCATACAAGTGACATGCAAGTCATGGGGGAGAGCTTGAGATCTGAGACTGCACAATGCGCAACTCAGGGAGGTTTTAAGGTTCTTGAGGTAGTGGAGTCAAGTTAAGGGAAAGGATAATGGAAAAGACAATTGTGTAGTTTTGGATGTCAAGGAAGGTTGGGCTTCTATGAATTGTGTAGTTCTAACAACTAAGGGAAAATCTTTGTGGGTTTTAACCCCGTACAGAAATTACCTACATACGAATTCTAAAACACAGAAAATAAATAATGCGAGAGCAGAACACATAAAACACATATACACTGATATTTTCCCCTAGATCCCAAAAATGGGACTACCAGCTTGATTTTTCATTATTTTCCTTTCAATGTTATAATACATATTTATACATGCTGAACCATCCAATACCATGGACCGAAAACCATCACGTCCAAGACCATGGACCGAAAACCATCGCGTCCAAAAAAACATGTGCGAAAATCATGCACAAAACCATAGTTGGGTCTGCCCAACCTAACATACGGTCCAAAACCAAAATTTTCTGGGGCGCTGCCCCGGACCCCATAAAGTGGGGTTACAGATGCCCCTCAAACCCCTTGTTAACTACATGGAAAGAATATAACACAACCCAACATTCTCCCACTTGTTGTTTTCTTTCCACAGGGGGCCACAAGAGAGCTTAGTCATTTTTCCAACCCTGAAATGTCCATTGTCTCTCTACACTAAGAGAACTTCTCAGAGCTCACAGATTTTGTCAATGCATCTGTAGTATTCTTCAAAGTGTCCACCTTTACCAGCAGCACCATTTTGTCTTCTATCATATCCCTCACAAAGTGATACTGAACATCAATGTGCTTTGTCTTAGAATTATATGTGGGGTTCCTTGCCAAGAAAATTGCACTTTGGCTGTCACAGTCTATCCTTATAGCTTCGTGTACTAACCCCATACTTGAACACAATCTCTGCAACCAAACTACTTCCTTTCTTGCATGAGTGGCTGCCATGTATTCTGCCTCTGTAGTTGACAGTGCCACTACAGATTGTTTCTTACTCATCCAACTGACTGCACCTCCAAATAGGTTAAACACATACCCACTTGTAGATATTCTCTGATCCAGATCTCCAGCCCAGTCTACATCAACAAAGCCATGAATATCCAACACTCTGTCTAATCCTGGTCTTCCTTGGTAGCACAAACCATAATCACTAGTGCCACACAAATACCTGAAAACCAGCTTCAGTGTTGTCCAGTGCTCCTTCCCTGGTTTTGACATAAACCTGCTCAATACTCCCACTACATGTGCAATGTATGGTCTAGTACATATCATTGCATACATCAGGCTACCGACTGCACTTGCATATGGAACACAGGACATGTCCTTTTCCTCTTCATGTGTCTTGGGACACTGTTCATCAGATAACCTCACACCTACAGGAATAGGAACCTTCATCGGTTTACTATCCTGCATATTAAACCTCTGCAATATTGTCTTGACATACTTCCTCTGGTTTAACCAAAGCTTCCTCTTTGCCCTATCCCTTTTAGCCCAAAATATAGTTTGCAGCACCAAGATCTTTCATGTCAAATTTGGAGGAAAATTGGGTCTTCAAATCCTAGATAACTTCTTTTTCGTTTCCAACCAACAACATATCATCCACATATAAGACCAGATAAATAACACAGTCACCAATTAATTTAAAATACACACAGTGATCTTCTTTGCTTCTGGTGAAGCCAAGTCCCCGTATAAATGTACCAAATTTCTGATACCACATCCTTGGTGACTGTTTTAACCCATATAGAGACTTCTTTAACTTACATACCAGTTCTTTCTTACCCTTCACTGCAAAGCCTTCAGGTTGCTTCATGTAGATCTCCTCTTCTAGATCCCTGTTGAAGAAATGTTGTCTTCACATCCATCTGTTCTACCTCAAAATCAAAAGCAACAGCAACAGATAAAAGTAATCTAATAGAAGTTACCTTGGAAACAAGAGAAAAAATATCACCAAAATCAATTCCCGACACCTGGGAATAACATTTTGCTACCAACCAAGTTTTGTATTTGTCCACTTTTCCTTCTACATTTGTCTTCTTTTTGAACACCCATTTGCTGCCAATGGGTTTCCTTCGAGCCAGCAACTCCACCAGATCCCAAGCCTCATTTTTGTGCAAAGATGCCATTTCATCAACCATGGCCTCTTTCCAGAGTTTTCCATCCTTTGAATCCACTGCTTCCTTCACAGTTCTGAGATCATCATCAGTAACATATAAAGAAAAATTTGAACAGAAAGCAAATGGACTATACCTTTCTGGCTGCCTTCTTTCTCGAACTAATCTTCTCACAGCCAGAGTTTGTGGCTCTTCATCTTCTAATTTCTCCACTGTTGTAGAGTCTGATTCTTCCTCCTTTAGCTCAAATTCTATCTTCTCAAGTTCCTTT
This sequence comes from Pinus tabuliformis, assembly GCA_031772625.1. Taxonomy (NCBI): domain Eukaryota; kingdom Viridiplantae; phylum Streptophyta; class Pinopsida; order Pinales; family Pinaceae; genus Pinus; species Pinus tabuliformis. Next base: position 749,800,282 of record CM062809.1, read on the forward strand.
GGTTGGACTTCATGTTTAATAACATCTTTCACCTCTCTGAACACCACATCTCGGTTGTACATAACCTTCCTTGTCACTGGGTTCCAAAGCTTATAATCTTTAAACCATCGTTATACCCAATAAATATGCACTTTTCAGATTTACTATCCAACTTTGTTCTTTTCTCCTTTGGAACATGTACATATGCATCACATGCAAATACCCTCAGATGTGAAAGAGAGGGTTTCTTACTAGTCCATACCTCTTGTGAACTCTTATCCTCCAACGCTGATGAAGGTGACCTGTTGACCAGGTAAAACGTAGTATCCACCACCTCTACTCAGAATTCCTGTCCTAACCCGACACCACTGAGCATGCTTCTTGCCCTTTCCATCAATGTCTTGTTCATTCTTTCTGCAACTCCATTTTGCTAAGGTGTATATGGAGTAGTCTTCTGCCGTGCTATACCACACTTCTTGCAGAATTCTTCAAATTCCTTACTACAAAACTCTCCACCATTATCTATCCTTAGCACTTTTATCTTCTTCTCTGTCTGGTTTTCCACTAGAGCCTTAAATTCTTTAAACCTATCAAAGACTTCAGATTTCTTCTTAAGGAAATATATCCATGTATTCCTTGAGAAGTCATCTATAAATGATACATAATACACAGACTTACCCAATGATGGAACCTTCACAAGTCCAAACACATCATTGTGCACAAGCTCTAATATATGTTTCGCCCTCTTACCACCAAAGGGGAAACTCACCCGATTCTGCTTCCTGTATACACAATTTTCACAGAAATCAAAATCCAGAGAGCTATTACTCATACCTTTACCATGAAGTATTTGAAGGCCCTTCTCTCCAATATGTCCAAGCCTTTTATGCCACAGCATGGTCTTTTCTCCAGAGACCACTAGATTTTTTGCTCCACTTTCAGGAACCACAAAACTGTTGCACCCATCAACAACAATGCTACCATGTAGCTTGTACAGAGTTCCAATCCGGACTACCTGCATCAATACCAGTGCTCCCCGAACCATCTTGCAGGTATCCTTCTCGAACACTATTTTTACACCTGCATCATCCAGTGTACTAACAGAAATCAAATTTCTGGCTAATGCAGGAATATGCAAAACACCCGAAAGTGTTCTAACCCTTCCACCTTGCAGCTTCAACTTTACTTTTCCACGACCAATGATTCTAGCCTTCCTGTCATCCCCCAAGAAGACATCACCACCATCATATTTCTCATACTCACAGAACCACTCTCTATGGGGAGTGAAGTGAAAGGATGCACCTGAGTCAATCAACCATGCCTCATGATCTACATGTGTACTTGAAGAAGCCAAGTACACATCCCCACCTTCATCTGAGGTGGTTTTTGGCTCTACAGAAGGAACCTCATTAGATCCCTTTACTTTATCAGGAGATTTAGATTTACAGTCCCTTTTGAAGTGGCCTTCCTTTCCGCATTTCCAGCACACCACCCTTATAGGTTTTCCTAAAGATTTAGATCTCCCTCTAGATTTAGATCAACCACTGAATGACTTGTTTTTGTTTCTATTCTGGGACCATCCTCGTACAGACAAGGCATCACCATTTTGGCTCTCTATATTTTTCCATCTCATCTCCTCTGTCAGCAAGGCTGAGACTATTTCATCAAACTGCAAGGCAGTTGCATTGCTACCTATTTCAATAACCAGACTATCCCATGAATCTGGTAGAGAACACAACAAACTGATGCACTTATCTTCATCTGAAATTTTAATATCAACAGATTCAAACTGACTTACCACAGTATTAAATGCATTCAGATGCTCTGTCACCGAGTCTCCATCTTCCATCCTCAAGTTATACAACTTTTTTCGCATGAATAGTTTATTCACCAGAGACTTAGATTGGTACAAAGTCCCCAACTTGTCCCACAAAGCCTTTGCTGTAGCTTCCCCTGATACATTCAGCAATACTGAATCTGAGACACATAATCGTATTGTGCTCTTTGCCTTCCAATCCAACTTCTTCCATTCTTCATTAGACACTCTTGTTGGTTTAGTACCCGGATCTACTGCGATCCATTGATCATTATCCACCAACAGATCCTCCATATTGAGTTTCAACAACTCAAAACTCTGACCATTAAATTTCTCGATCTCTATCTTTCCACTTTTTGCCATCTTTTTTCACCACCAGAATCGATCTTGCAGATCTCCCACTGAACAGGGTCTACCACAGGCCTGAGCGAAACCCCCTCAGCAGCAAAGGCGTCCCCTTGAAGCCAAATCTGCTCTGATACCAAATGTAGGTTTTAACCCTATACAAAAATTACCTGCATACGAATTCTAAAGCACAGAAAATAAATAATGTGAGAGCAGAACACATAAAACACATATACATAGAGATTTTCCCCTGGATCCCAAAACCGGGACTACCAGCTTGATTTTTCATTATTTTCCTTTCAATGTTATAATACATATTTATACACGTCGAAGAATCCAATACCATGGACCAAAAACCATCACCTCCAATACCATGGACCGAAAACCATCGCATCCAAAAAAGCATGTGCAAAAATCATGCACAAAACCATAGGTGGGTCCGCCCAACCTAACATAGGGTCCAAAACCAAAATTTTCTGGGGCGCTACCCCTGACCCCATAAAGTGGGGTTACGGGTGCCCCTCAAACCCCCTGTTAACTACGTGGAAAGAATATAACACAACCCAACAAGCTTAAGGGTTGAAAATGCAAAGTGTGCAGTTCAGGTTAAGTTGTGGGACATAACTACGCAATTCTAGGGGTCAAGGTCAGGAGCTCAGAACAGAAATTACGTAGATCAGCAGCCCTAGGGGATAGGGACTATGAATTGTGTAGTTTCAAGTAGCAATGTCACAACTTATAGGGTTGAGACTGTACAATGTGCAATTCATTTGGGGCCCAATCAAGCTAAGTTGCTCAATCGGGAAGGTTTTCCGAAAATGGCTAAGAGTGTGATAGGTAATGAACTGTGATGAACCTTGACTGTGATCACACACTTATAATACTTTGACAATGCGACAACATATATCATTAGAACACATGGAAAAAGAATTTCCCTCCATGTGACTGCCTCACGACAAGGTACGATAAGTGCAACAATTAAGATAGGCTTTAGGATGATCGTGACGACACTTGTGCAACAGTGCTCAAGACTTTTTGTATGGATGCGATAGATGTTTACATGGTTAGGACAAGTCATATATGAAAATATTGACCTTCGAAACCATCAAGGTAGGCTTTCAAACATTAAACGACATCTAAATATGCCAAAAGATGACAATTAACCCAACATGCAAAAACCTGGATCAAAGCACTGCAAGAATTCTCATGAAATGAGCTCTAGTGTTTGCAACAACAATATAAAATATCAAGGAAGGCTCAGAAATTGAGTGTAAGAAAAAAATTTGGAGGGTGTTTCAGCAGCTACAACAAGACTTGAAAACTACCAAAAATAACCAAAATAGAAAAAATATGTTTTGAGCTAGTGGAATAGGTGGGTGGTCACTGATATCCACCTGGATCATAATATGATGGTACTAACGAGGCTTGGGTACAAGCAATAAATAAGAGGGAGATTCTATTCACCAAAATCATACAAAGGATCTTATTAAGCATCCACATGAAAAGGAAATATTGATACAAAATGTGTCTAAAAGGCGAAGTATAAGACCAACAAGAGTGTTGAAAGACGTAAGGGAAAATTAGTTGCTAAGGGCTTTACATAAAGGTATGTATTGTCTATGAAGAGACATTTGCACTAGTAGGAAAGTACAAGAATGTTAGTATGATGATTTCACTAGGAGATCAAGAAACAAAACATTCATCACATGGATGTGAAAATTTCCTTTTTGAATGGATATTTAAAAGGAATAGTCTATGCAAAATAGCCACAGGATTTTGACATGCAAGGAAAACTACATCAATTGTAAAAGTTGAAGAAGGGTTCGTATGGCCTCATGAAAAAACCAAGAGTATGGTATGCTAAGATTGATAGATATTTTTTAGAGAATAGCTTCAAAATAAGTAAGAGTTATCATACTCTTTACTACAAACATGAATGTAATGATATTATTATCATAAGTTTGTATGTCAATGATTTTTGTATACCAGTAGTAGCTCTAAGGTGAAGGATTAATTCAAAATTACCATGACAAAGGAATTTGAGATGAAACATTTGGGTCTCATGCAATATTTTCTAGGAATGGAGGTTTATCAAAGTGATGATGCAATTTTGACTCCTCAAACAAAGTATGCATAAGATATGTTGAAGAATTTGATATGGTTGATCGTAAATCAACCTCCACTCCAAGTGCTCATGGAATTTTTTGTGTGTAGAGGTGATGGTGTTGGAATGGTTTATGAGATGGGTTATAGAACTATTGTTGGAAGTTTTATGTTTATGTAATACCCCTCCATTTTTGTAATGATTTTTTCTTTTTTAGACTAAATTATTTGATACTAGATAGCAGAAAATCCATGAATTGTTTAATGAAAGAAATACAATAAAATTCTTATGTAATAAGTACTTTTTATTAATAAATAAAGGGGTTGGAATTACTTGGGAATGAGACACTTGAGTAAGAGATTCTTTCCAAATAAAGAAAAATAAAAATCTCATTAGTGGATGAGATTGAGATAAATATTCCATGATAAGGACTCCTAGATAAGATTTAATGGATAGGAGAGAAAATTCCATTAAATCCATTAGCTGGAGAAATATGCTAAGCGTAGGTAAGAATTAAGCATCACGAGAGAGAAAAAGAGACTTTAAAGGAAAATCCTAGGCAAGTGGAATTCAGAACCACAAAAGTGGGACGTCACTGAAGGAAAATTTGATTATGGAAGAAAAGGTATAAAATACCTACTCAAGGGATCAATAGGGGTTGTTGATACCCTGGCAAGTACATCTCAGCTCGGGGGTGAACTAGAGGATCTCAGTTCAAGGTTGGATGGAAAAGGTGCAGAATTCCCAAGTGTTCCCCTAATGATGATATTGGTTAGATTTTTTGCTATTGTATTTTCTTATCATGAACAATTATATCCATATGCCATTTCCAAAACATGGTTATCATAAATTTAATATTGCTTGAAATTTGAATTTATTGTTAAGATGCATGTGTACTGTCATTAGGAATTTTATTTTAAAAATAAAATATGGATTTTACTATTTAGTTGAGCACATACGATAGTCAAAAGAAAGAGGGGAATCTAAGTTTAAATATTTGTGTTTATGACTATAGTTAGGTGTATTATTTTTAGCATCAAGCATCTACATTTCTCATTTTTTAAAAGTAATTGTTCCTAAGTATACAATGGTCTGCAAAAATGTGCATATTGTTGCTTTACATGTAGAAGAAGTAATAGTTAGAAGAGTACAGGGGGGGAAAGTATGAAGTAGAGAACAATTAAGGAATTCATGAAGAGGGACAAGTGGTAATTAAGCATAGAAATTGAGACGTAATTTCCTAGTGTTATGATTTTAGAAAGAAATCAATTTTAATCTCTGGTGAGAGATAATTGACAGGACTTCAATTCTAGTGGTAAAACACAGAAGCAAAATAATACAATAGGAAACATGTTAAAAGATCACACAATTACTAGCTACTTAATAGCCTATATTTTATCCAAGATACTAACTATGTACACAATTTAGTATTATTCATCCGTAATCAAATAAAAAGTGTGACTCTTGAAAAGGAACCAGTAAAGAATCTGTATGCAAGGAAACAATCAAGATAGTAACTACTTTTTTTTCCTTTATAAAGAATTGACTAGTAGAATGAAAAATCAAGAGTATTGGAATACATGAAGAACATATAATAGTATAGATAACAAAGTAGTGATTCAAAAATATGACACATGAAATGAATTCAAATATATGTGTGTATGTGTGTGTGTAGTTATTAACTTGCAAATTATGGCACCGTCAAAAAAATAAGAAGCAAAACCACCCTGGAGCAGGCCATAGTAACAAATAAACCTCCACGGAGAAATTATATTGAGAAACACTCAAGGAACAAACTGTTCTAACCACCAGAATACAAAGAAGTCATTTCACTATGTGATGAATACGCTTTACACTATAATAAACATATATATATGCCCATGGTAAATGGGGTCTCCAAAATTTGTAAGTTAAAAACATAATAATGGAGTACGACGAACCCATGGCCAGTAGTTATAGACTAAAGGAAGAAAACAAATACAAAATCCCCTTAATTCAAGGAATTAACACCTAAACTACCCATATGGCAATGCTCTCGAATAATTCACATTAACCTGGTTGCCAACGGATCTTAGCAAGACCATTATACTTAATCAAACCCAAAAAGGTGGAATTTAACCAACCTAAAAAATAATAGTGGTTGAATGTAAGTGATGACCATGGTTTCTGATTGCATATGGAAGAGTTATTGTAAAGAGTGGTTAATACCTGCAAGATAGAGGAGACATGGTATCTGTATCCTATAGTTTGAAGTATGAATTAAAAGGGTAAAAGAACTACAAGAGAATTCAAGCTTCATACCTATCCAGGAAAAGCAGTGCATGCTACCATCTATACATAAACAAGAGAAGTAATTTTTTTAGACGTCGGTGATGACATTCGAGACCATAACCGATTGGGAAGGATAAGTATATGTATATGTATATGTATATGTCTATATATATATATATATATATATATATATATATATATATATATATATATATATATATATATATATATATATATATATATATATATATATATATATATATATATATATATGACTAGGTGTGAACTTTGTTACAGGACCCCAAACAAGAAAACCAGAGAGGTGTCGTGCCATAAGAAAAACCCAAAATGCTTGATGATAAAAACAAAAGAAAATGCCTGTGTTACCTTATTTTCCCTTTCAAAGCCAAGGTCACCGAATTATTTTGACCTTTGTTTTATATCGCTCCCTGTACAATAAGGGGGAAATAAAAATGAATCCAGTCGCATTGACTATGAGTATCTTAACCTTGCGGTAGTGGAAAAAGAATAGATTAGATCAGAAACCAGCGAGATAAAAATACAAAAATTACCTAAGGGAAAAATATTAATGAGTTTGAAGGAAAGGGACCTCAGTATGAGCGTCACACATGGAACTAGAGTAAAAGAAACATAGTGTTACTGACTGGAGTGAGATACCAAAAGAAAATAAGAGGTTAAGAGAACCATTAAATAGAAATTCCATAAAAGGGGAGTGAAATCAGCTAGCAAAGAAAACAAAATTTACCTGTAGAACTTGGGAAAGGTGAAATGTGATGGTTAACTAAACAAGCCCTTCCTCTGTCACCTCTATGTGCTAACGAGAAACCATAAGCCAAAGAATGGCTGAAGAGCAATGCTGCAATGAATCCAGACACAGAAGGTGGAAGAGAAAGTGGAAGATTAACCCAATGGCTATATAGTAGAAATACTAGGGTTAGCATCATTTGATCCCATCCCTTGATTTCTGTTATCACCCCAAGAAACTCTCCTAGGTTGTATCTCAGAGATGCTCGGGAGCATTACAAACTCAACAAAAATGTTGGAAAATGGTGGATGAATGAAAGAAATGCTGCATATTCAAGCCAGATAACCACTTCTACTATGCTTGACCCCAGACATGGGTGAACACCCCAAAACTACAAGGCTTTAGACCACCATTTACTCACAGTTTTAAAAAGAATGTGATGATGGAGAATGCTGATCACACCAGCAGATGCACAGGACCCTGGGATGGCCAGCTGCAACCAGTTAAAAGGTCTATAAATCTATTTCCTAAAGCACAGACAGGATGACAGCTCTCTGGCATTAAAACAACAAAAACCTGCATACGCATTCAATAATACCAACTAGATTCTAACACAGAGGTGGGATGACAACCCTTAATGCTAAACATCAAGAGCAAATGAAAAATGCATAACAGGCACAGCCTGGAACAAAGAAGAAGTGGAAAGTGAGCAATTGACAGCAAAAGAAGCTTGCATTAGCTGAAAATGAAGACCAGAAGCTGCAGGTATCACAGTAGTTGCAGTCTCTAGAAGTTGAACTTTACATCAGAATAACATTCATCAACCATCGACCGCTATTACATTCTTTACACAAGAAGGGGTCATAATGAACCAATAACCACATTAATTCTCAGATATGTGGCTCTGCTACACTCTGCCTGCTTTCATGGACAAAATCGGCCTTTCTGGATATTTTGTTGTCCTTCTCTGATCAGGCGGAGTACTGACTGATACAAGGCTCCATAACTAATAACTGCATTTATCTGCCCGAGCCCTGTACTTTCCTCTTCGGCCATGCTTCCCTTTAAATGCAGTTGCTGAGGAATAACTACAACAGGCACAGGAAGGTGATCATCTTCATTCTTTGGCAGCAGAGAGCAGTCGAGAGTGCTACAGACAAAGTGGTGAGGTAGACTTGAATGGAGGAACGAAGCTCCGCCATCAGATCGCGCAGATCGACAGTGGAGATCAGTTGTTAAGGAGTATCGGGAGGTTATAGAATCGGGATAGATGAAGGGAATGATAAGAACAGATAACAGTCGTTAGATCCAGCAAATGAATGGCGGGGAATGGTTCATAGAAGATATCGGGAAAGAATGGAAGCGGACAGACAAGAGCCGTCAGATCAGGGCGCGATGGATCCGACAGTCGTCGCACGGGAAAGTTGCGCAGACAATATCGGGCGAGGAAAGGTGGTTTCGAGGGTGGGCAGTATTCCCTGCACCACTTTCAGCGTCGGGCAGTTTTCGTATGCGATGGCCCAATCCTGTAAGATCACGACGCATGGCAGACGAAAATTAAGGAAATAGAGGCATTATTGATAAAAAGGCTTTCGAGAATCAGTTGGTACCTTTTGTTAGTTCATTTTTGGAGCTCTCTCATTATTCTCTCTCTCTCTCTCTCTCTCTCTCTGGACACAGAGTTTCCTTGGAGCAATTTGGTATTGGATCAAGAAAGGAAAAGAAGGCAAGAGGAAGGAAGGAAAAAGCAAGGAAGAGTAGGATCAAGCAGCTACACCAATATTCTTTTCAGGTATCTCTTTGCATGTGTGTTTTCCTTGCTAGATTTGTCATGCATGGTATTACATGTGGTTCTTTTAATCTAATGGCATGGGTTTTTCTAGGTGTGAAAGTGTTTTTAGCCTAGCCTTTCCATTTCCTCATATTCATGGTGTGATGGGGTTCTCATGTTTTGGTTGAGCTAGATTACCAGATGGATTGGAAGTTGAGTGAGGTGGATCTCCGAATGATAGAACGCATGGCTTAGTAATGTAGAAATTTTGAATAATAAACACATATTCAATGGAGATTATCGTGATCATGTACTATTGCGGAATACATACACAATACGTAAGCTCCTCTACGTTGATCATCAATTTAGTAGCATCAATAACAATAAAACATCAATAGCATGCACACATTAACACAGTATGTCTCCCGGGGAAAGCTTACAGCTGAAAACCCCACACTATCTGTATATTAATGATTGAGAACATGTAACATTACAATAGTCAATACTCATCACAAGTATCCAGCACTATCTCCACCTGTTACACACAAACCAGCTCAGACTCAAACAAGTCACAAGTTCAAATCTTCTCCACTGCTTTGCCTGCCTCTATTGCATAAACCTGCTGAGAATCACTCACACTGGAAATCACATGAGCACAGGCTATTCTACTGGGCAAATTCGATGCAATACTCATTGGCATACTCGATACATTGCTTGTGCAAATCCTCATGCACAACTATAGTCACAACTGATAGCAATGTGATCCTCTAACACCTGTCCCCGTTGAACTGTACATGCACTGACATGCAACTGAGTTAAAAAATGTATTCTATAGTTGCATTATGAGTTAATAATTAGTTTAACAACTCATCATTAGTCTATTTGCATTTAGACTAATTAAAACTAGTTTAACCAAGTCAAACTGAACACAACTCCATCAACTCCACAATCAACTCCACCAAACTCAACTGATTGAGTTCTAACTGAAGTCATGCATGCAACAACTCAACTGACCCACAAAGAAAGCGTACTTCCTTCTGACAGCTGCATGTGCCACATCTGTAGCTCAAACTGAAGTGCTCCAAGAGAATAAGATCAAGTTTATAGTCTAAATATTATTATGAGACAATAATATTTGACTTTTCTATTTTTGACAGCCAGTCTAAAAATAGACTTTGATCACTCTTGTTGTGATCACTCCTGCTATGGTCATCCCTACTGTGATCCAAAAATAGAACTTGCACCATAATTTGCCTGCGGGCCCACTTAGTGAAGGCGACTCTTTTCACTAAGCTCCATTATCTTGTTGCAATCTCAACAAGTAACCCCTAAACCGGATTTTGGGTTGCAATAAAGCCAGATTTTGTTTTGCCTCAGTGGGCCTAGGAATCCTTGCCGGTGAGTAGTGGGATACACGGTAAAGCCACGAGGTGGATTTCTCTTCGTTGGACATAGTAATCCCAGGTTGGGACATGCGGTAAAGCCTAGAGAGTGGGTCTTGGTTTAGGGCCTAGTGATTCGGTGCGGATTGCCGTAAAGCTTAAGAGCCTAGGATATAGGAAAATCCCTCATGTTGTAGGTGGACAAATCTGGTGGCATCCATGGTTGTTTTTGTGTAGTGATTGAGCGGAGATCATGGTAAAGCCTATTATTACATGTTCATTGTGTTGGTATAGTGATCTAATATGGATTACAGTGAAGCCTAGTTTCTATTGATGAGGGTGAGGTGGTTTAGCCTCGAGATGCCCTAGTTGGTTCTTTTGGTTTGTGTCCCACATTCATGCTTGGAATATGGCATGGGGGTGAACGGATGAAGAGAGATTTAGCTCAGCCATTCTATATTCGGGTGGAACGTGGCAATCCAATCCCAGGTTTGGACTTTTCATCATCAATATGTGGTTATTTCTCCTTGTATTTCTATGAGTATTATATTGGTTTATATGTGCATAATATGGTTGTGATTTCCTTGGTATTTCTGTTGCTACTGTGCTGGTTATGTATATGTTTTATGACAGTGACTATGTATGGCTCTCAACATGTTTTTACTTGTAAAGGAATGAAAATTAATCTATGACACAATAGATGATAATGAAACAAATGATATAAAGAAACAATGATTCTTAGCAATTCTCAGATAAGTATGAGACCCCTATGCTTAAATCTATTGTTTACACCTATAGATTACATATTTGTGATATGTTTGACGAAATTCATGTCATGGCTAGTAGGGGTCTAGTTAAGGGCTTGTTCAAGTATTTTCATTTGCATTATCATTTCCTTGTTATCTTTTCGTCCTGAAGGTGTCATTCAATTTTGGGCAGTGACCTGGGCTCTGGGCCTAAAAACGTGGCTCAAATCTAAGGGAAGCTAGCACAACACCGAGAAAAATAGTCCCTGGACGCTGGCATGCCTTGTCATGAGAGCATCCATAGCCTCTTGGATGATGTTAGGCCCATATCATGGGAGCGTATAAGGGTCAATTGGTCTAAAACCTCAGTGGGACCCAGGGGCTAGTTACCGAAAAGGTTGGGATGGTTCTTAGGAATATTTTTGATTATGTCGAAGGTTTGTATGATGTGTTTCGTCTATTCCATTTCCTTAAGGTCACCTAGGAGGTTGTATCCAATCATATTAGCCTCTCGTCAAATGTTTACCTTGGTTGGCCTGTTACTTGGGTAGATGTGGGAGGAGGGTGTTACAGGGTGGTATCAGAGTGGGTTGTGCTCTCTTTGGGTCATATTTGATACAACATAGTGGTATCAGAACATGGTTCACCCCTCACTCTGGGTGGGCGGTGTGCGTTGGTCATGCATTCATGTCTGTTTCACGTGTTATAACCATTCTTTTGATCTATATGCTTGTGCATATGCATGGTATTGGTCATGTTTGTAGTGATTTCGCCATGTGAATGAGGATGTTGTTGTTAATGCTATACTCATTCAAAGTTTGTCAAAATTTTAGCAAAAAGGGTCACTTCGGATCAACTATGGATAGGAGGACAGAACTAATGGGGCATATGGCAGCAGGTCTCATGGTGGGCATAGGTCGGATATAGATGACACGGTTAGAGATGGAAGATTATTGGATACTCTGAATTGGAGAGGTGATGTATATAGGATTTATTCTAGTTCTTGTTCTGACAGGATCGTCATCATTATCATCCTTACAGGAGGAGTGATAGGGGATACTTTCCAGATGAGTTTAAGAAATCAAAGCCACCTACTTTTGATGGATATGTGAAGAAGCCGGAATATGCAGAGGCTTGGATAACTGGGATGAAGAAGTTATTTGAGTTGCATGATTACACAGATAATATGAAGGCCATAATTGCTATCTTCAGCCTGAGAGGTAGAGCAGACATCTGGTGGGAAGATGTGAAGCGGGTTAGAGACATTAGTATGGAGGACTTGAGTTGGCATGAGTTCAAGAGACTTTTCAGGAAGAAATACTTGTTAGAAAGGTACTACAATAGTAAGGCCAAAGAATTATATGAGCTAAAGATGAGATCAATGACATATGAAGAGTACATGACTAATTTCCTGGAGCTATTGAGGTATGTATCGTATCTTAAAGATGAGAAAGCTAAAGTTCAACAATTTTTCAGTGGTTTTCCATTAACATTTAAAGATCATATTGAGTATGATGAGCCTCAGTCACTTGAGGAAGTTATTGGGAAATTGAAGCATTGCTATGAACAGTCAAATTGTAAAAAGTAATCTTAGCAAGGATGGAAAGGAAAATACAAAGGTAAAGGTAAATGGTAGCTAAAAATAACAAGGCCTTAGAATGCATAAGAGAAAGAAAATGTGGCACCACAAAAGAAGTTCAATGTAGCTAGACAGGGACATGGATCACAACAGAAGCATAGAGGTGATGGTACTAGACGGTTGGAGTGTTGGACATGTGGTAAGGAGCACCTTAAGAGAGATTGTCCATAGAATTAGTGTGGTAGGCCTCATATATATAGTGCACAGGAGGCACAAATTATTGGGGATGTTGATCAGAGCATTCCTCATATCTATGCAGCATTGGATAAAAAACAGGGAGACCATCAAGAATTTATCATTGAGATGGACGGTTAGCTTTGTGATCAAGTTATTTCTATTTTGATTCACCCTAGATCTAATTATAGTTATTCTAGTCCTGAATTGGTGGATAAGTGTGGTTTGAATAAAAAAGTGCTTGGAAAATCTCCATTACTGCAGTTGGCTACAAGTACAAAGAAGTGAGTTCATCATTGGGTAAGAGCTTGTGCATTGATTTGAATGGTATGCCTACCGCAACACATTTCAATGTATTACTATTGGGATCATATAGTATGTTGTTGGAAATGGATTGGTTGTACCTTCATAGGACCAAGGTGGATTGTTATGACAAAGCCATTAAGTGTTTGGATGACAATGGGGAACCAAGAGTCTTATAGGGAAAGAAGAAAGCCACATTAGTTAGGATGGTGGTAGCTATGCAGGCAAAGTGCAGTCGCAAGAAAGGGTGTGTGTTATTTTCCGTACACATTTTTAGTGACAAAGGTAAGGAAGTTGAGGATCCATATTTTTTAAGCAGGTACCGAGTTCTACAGCAGTTTCAAGATGTGTTTCCTGAAGAGATTTCAGAGTTGCCACCTCACAGGGATGTAAACGTTTCTATTGAGTTAGTGCCAGGGGCAGCTCCATCATCAAATGCACCTTACAGGATGAGCACACCTGAGTTGTAGAGTTTAATTTGCAGTTGAAGGAAATGTCTGACAAGGGATACATTAGACCAAGTGTATCACCTTGGGGTGCACTAGTATTCTTTGTAAAGAAGAAGGTTGGTACTCTCAGATTGTGCATTAACTACAAGATGTTGAACAAAGTGACCGTCAAGAACACATATCTATTGCCGAGGATAGATGACTTCTTCGATAAGTTGAAGGGATCAACAGTGATCTCAAAGATTGATTCGAGATTCGGATACCACCAGGTACGCATCAAAGAAGAGCACGTTTACAAGGAAACTTTCCGTACCAAGTATGGGCATTATGAGTTTTTTGTAGTTCCATTTGGTTTGACTAATGATCCAACTACATTTATGTGCTTCATGAATAGTATGTTGCGTCCATATTTGGAAAAGCTTGTTATTATGTTCATTTATGATGTTGGTATATATTCTAAAACTGAGGAAGAGCATACTGAGAATTTAGCAGCAATGTTGAGGTTGTTGAGAGAGGATCAGTCGTGTCCTAAGTTCAGCAAGTGCAGTTTATTTCAGACTGAGATTCACTACTTGGGACATGTTGTTTCCAAGGAGGACATAGCAGTGGATCCAGAAAAGATAAGGGCCATCATGGAGTGGGTAAATCCCAGAATACAGATGAGGTGAGATATTTCATGGGATTGGCAAGTTATTACAAGATGTTCATCAAGAAATTCTCACATGTTTCTTATCTTATTATATCATTATATAGGAAAGGTAAGATGTTTGAATGGACAAAGGAGTGTGAGGCTAGTTTTGAACAACTTAAGAAGTTGTTGACACATGCACCAGTGTTACAGATTGCAGATCCATACAAAGAGTTTGTAATATGTACAAATGCTTGAAAGAGAGGACATAGTGGAGTCCTTATGCAAGAAGGACATGTGGTATGCTATGAGTCACGAAAACTAAATGAACACGAGAAGAACTACCTGACACATGATCTTGAGTTAGTAGCGATCATACATGCATTGAAGATGTCCAGGCATTATATTCTTGGCAAGAGGTTTGTGCTAATGACTGATCACATTGGGTTGAGGTATTTGTTTGACCAACCAAATCTGAACGCTCGACAGGTTAGATGGTTGGCAAAGATCAGTGAGATTGACTTCAAGATCAGGTATATCAAAAGAAAGGAGAATAAGGTTGCAGATGCTCCTAAGAGGTGGATACATGTAAATCATATACTAGCTATGAGTACCCATGGGATAGATTTACAGGATAGGTTCTTGTAAGCAAGTTCGCAAGATGTCAAGGTTATGGAGATTGTGCACATGTAGTAGTAGCGTTAGAGATACAGGTAGTTGTACAGGTATAGGCACATGTATAGGTATAGGTGCAGGTGCACAAGATGTGGGTTATTGTCTTATAATGGATGGATTGGTTAGATTTAGGGATAGGATATATGTGTCGGATAATAGTGAGCTCAAGAAGGTGATATTGAGGGAGTTTCATGTGAAACCATATTCAGGTCACCCATACTACCATAAGACATTGACCATAGTGAAGAAATTTTATTATTGGTTGAATATGAAGAACGATGCAGTAGGGTTTTTAGCTAGACGTTTTGACTGTAAGCTTGTGAAGGCAGAGTGTAAGCATCCAGGTGGACTGCTACAACCGATTTTGATTCCAAAATGGAAATGGGAGGTCATTTCCATGGACTTTATCACATGTTTGTCGAGGAAAGTGAGACATCGTGATTCCATCATGGTTATTATGGACAGGTTGACAAAGGTTGCAAACTTCATTCCAGTGAAGTCTACATTATCACCTAGCGATGTATCACAAGTATTAATTAGAGACGTGGTCAGATTGCATGGTGTTCCAAAGAAGATTTTTTCAGAGAGGGATGCGGAGTTCACTTCCAAGTTTTGGAAGGAGTTGTTTGCAGGTTTGGGCATAGAGTGGGCCTTCAATACAACTTATCATCCACAGATAGATGGACAGATTGAGAGGGTCAACATGATATTGGAGGAAATTATGTGATGCATCCACAGTGAAAGTGGGAAGAGTATCTTCCACCGGTAGAGTTCGCTTACAACAATGGGTATCATGAAAATCTTTGAAGATGAGTTTGTTTGAGGCATTGTATGGGTGAAGTTGCACTACCCCCCATCAATTGGAGCGATCTAGTTAACAGGTTGTTGATTGGATCGGAGATGTTGGTAGACATGGAACAAGAAATGCATGTTATTAGAAAGAATCTAAAGGAAACACATGATAGGCATAAGAGCTATGCAGATCGAAACAGGTTGTTCAAAGAGTTCTAGGTTAGGGAACAAGTGTATTTTTGCATCAAACCAAAGAAGAGCCCCTTATGGATTAGATTACGTGCCAAGCCGACACCACATTTTTATGGACCATTTTTCATTATTGAGAGGATTGTGCCAATAGCCTATTGACTTGCACTTCCTCTGATAGTGAAATTCCATGATGTTTTCCATGTGACATTGCTTAAGAAGTATGTTAAAGATGATGATCATGTGATTGAATGGTTTGTATTGCAGGTGGAAGCTGATGGAAAATTCTAGCCAGAGCATAAGTGTATATTACAGAAAAAGGTGCTCATGCTCTGGAAATGAGAAATCGAGTAGGTTAAAGTGCAGTGGAAGCACTTTCAGCTCGACGAAGCTACATGGGAGATGGAAGATCAGATGCAGGCTATGTATCCTTCATTGTTTGCTGGCTGAGGCAAAGAAGTTTTTGTATGGTGTTTTGGTAGATGTCTTTGGTATATGTTTTGGTACATGCTTGATGATGTGTTGGTATATGTACATATGTATATGGATCTAAATACCGCTATGAGCTATGTTATAAATCGCGAATAAGCGGTATGGGTGTTATTTCGTTAGAGTTGTCATGTTGTTATATTGTCATGTTGGTTTGCTTCTCAGCGACGTGATCATTGTAAATACTGCACTGAGCTATGTGATAAAGCTCCATGGACAGTATGTTTTATTTTCAACAATTTTTTTGAGGTATATGTGTGGTTGAACACTTGGGATAGTGTCCCTCAGGGGGGGTTCTATAACAACCCTAGTGAAAATTCGATGTAACAATTTAGTTAGTAAAGGAAAAAATAATAACCACGGTTGATGGTACAATTATTCCAAGCTTAATTTTGGGGAAAACATCATAGTGTGAGTGTTCATTTGGTTTATTATGGCTAAGGAAATTGACAAAGGAAATGGTCAAGGATTTAAAAAGGCAAAATGGATTTTTTGGCACATTTATTTATGAAAATCATGGGAATTAGGAGAAAAGTAAGGTGAAAGGTCACAGGTTGCATGTGAGGAGGAAATTGAGAAAAATAATGGAAAATGAAGAAAATAGAGGCCTAATTGATAAAAAGGTCTCTAAGGATACCTTTTTTCAGTTTAGTTTTGGAGTTCTCTCATTATTCTCTCTCTCTCTCTCTCTCTCTCTCTCTCTCTCTCTCTCTCTCTCTCTCTCTCTCTCTCTCTCTCTCGCTCTTGGACACTTAGATTTTTCTTGGAGCTCTTTGGAATTGGATGAAGAAAGGCAAAGAGGGAATAGGAAGGAAGGAACATGCAACGAAGAGCGGGATAAAATAGCTACAACAATATTCTTTGCAAGTATTGATTTGCATGTGCATTTTCCTTACTAGATTTAGCATGCATGGTATTACATGTGGTTCTTTTCTTGTTATGGCACGGGTTTTTCCAGATGTGTTACTGTTTTTAGCCTAGCCTTGCTATTTCTGGATAGCCATGGTGTGATGGGGTTCTCATGTTTTGGTTGAGCTGGATTGCCAGATGGATTCGAAGCTGAGTGAGGTGGATCTTCAAATGATATAACACATGGCGTAGTAACCCCTGAACCAGACTGTGGGTTGCAATAATGCCAAATTTTGTGTTGCCTCGGTGGGCCTAGGAACCCTTGTTAGTGAATGGTTGGTTATATGGTAAAGCCAAGAGGTGGATTTCTCTCTGTTGGGCCTAGTAATCCAGTGTTGGGATATGCAGTAAAGCCTAGAGAGGGGGTATTCATTTAGGGCCTAGTGATTTGGTGTGGGTTGCGATAAATCTTCAGAGACAAGGAGACAAGAAAATTTCTCACATTGTAGGTGGATAAATCTAGTGGAATCCATGCTTGTTTTAGCATAGTGATCGGGTGGAGATCATGGTAAAGCCTATTCTTACATGTTCACTATGTTGGCCTAGTGATCTGGGATGGATTACTGTAAAGCCTGGTTTCTATTGATGAGGGTGAGGTGGTTTAGCCTCACAATGCCCTAGTTGGTTCTTTTGATTTGAGTCTCACATTCATGTTTGGAATATGGAACGGGGGTGAATGGCTGAAGAGATATTTGGCTCAGCCATTCTATGGTCGGGTGGAACTAAGTAGTCCCATCCCAGGTTTGGATTTTTCATCTATGAGGTTATTTCTCCTTGTATTTCAATGAGTATTATAATGGTTTATATGTGCATCATATGTCTGTGATTTCCTTGGTATTTCTATTGCTATTATGTTGGTTATGTATATGTTTTATAATAGTGGCTATGTATGACTCTCATCATGTTTTTACTTGTAAAGGAATGAACAATGTATCTATGACCTAATATATGATAATGCAACAAATGATATAAGGGAACAATACTTCTTAACAATTCTCAGATAAGTATGAGACCCTTATGCTAGAATATGTTGTTTACACATGTAGATTACATATTTCTGATATGTTAGACGACATGCTTGTCATGGCTAGTAGGATTCGAGTTAAAGGCTTGTTCAAGTATTTTCATTTGCATCATCATGTCCTTGTTATCTTTCTGTTATGAAGGTATCATTCAATTATGGGAAGTGACCTAGGCTCTAGGCCTGAAAAGGTGGCTCAAATCCCGGGGACGCTCACAAAACATTGAGCAAAATAGTCCCTGGACATTGGCATGCCTTGCCACGCAAGCATCTAGAGCCTCTTGGACGCTATGAGGCCCATGTCACGGGCATAGAAAATTTAGGGGCTAATATTCGCACGTGGGCTAATTTTTCATGGTTTTTCCAAAAAAATGATTTGTCAATTTCCTTTTTTTTCTAAAAAATATTCGCCCAATTTTTACAATATAAAATATTTTAACTTAAAAATCGCCAAAATAATATAGAGACTATATATAAAATCATTATAAATTTGAATATTTTTACAAATATATCAACAAACATTTTATAGTTTGCATATTACACACTAGTGAAATTCACCAAGGTTTCTAAACTTTAAAATAAATTTCCATCCTTGAAATTTTCCTTGGTCATGGGAGCTTCTGGCCATCAAGTGGTCTAAAACCTCAGTGGGACCCAGGGGTTGGTTACTAGAAATGTTGGGATGATTCTTAGGAGTGTCGTTGATGATGTGGAAGGTCTATATGGTGTGTTTCCGTCGATTCCACTTCTTTAAGGTCATCTAGGAGGTTGAATCCAATCATAGTAGCCTCTCGTCACATGTTTACCCGGGTTGGCCGGTTACTTGGGTAGATGTGGGAAGAAGATGTTAAAGAATAAAATTAAATGGTCGCCTGGGAAAATGATATTTTATAGAATTTAAAAGATTGAAAATATTTCTATTAGTAAATTATTGTAAGATTCTTCTTAGTGAATAAGTGTAATATAAATTTTAAATTGTTTGAAAAAAAAATTAAAAAAAAAAATAAATATATATATATATATAGTCTATTTTATGAATAGACTGATTTTAATTACAAACTTATTAAATATTGTTAAGGGTTAAATTTTTAAAAACTTAATGAAATATTTTCATAGCTTTTAATTATGAATTTAGCTAATATTATAATAAATCAAATCTCTCACAGTAAAAATATTTTGATAATCTTTTGCATAATTAAAAAGACTCAATGAAACTAAAGATTGTGGTAAGAAATCGATTCCATAGATTTATTTTGTGGGTGCAACGAAATCAAATACATGAAAATCACAATAGTAGCTAAAATCACCGAACAACAGGGTAATTCTTCAATTGTGGGTGGCTTTATGTTAATGTTTGTTGTTAAGAGGTTGGCACTATGTTACACAAACTTGCCCAAGTTATGTTTCTATGTATCCTTGCTAGGGTCACAAATTGGTATTGAGATAACATTAGGAAATTTGTCAGTAAATTCCAGTGCATGCTTTTGTAATGAGATTTGGCCATTGAATATGGCATGGCCAAGGAATTTGATAGTAGTCTGAAAGACTTCTATCTTCCTTTTACTCAAAACAAGACCATTATGCTTGACTAATTGTTTAAAAGTATGCACATGCTTAAAATGATCTTGGATGTTCTTAGAGAAGATCAAAACATCATATATATATACTATAAGCTAATCAGAGTATGGCTTAAAGATCTTGTCCATTATCTTCTGGAATTTGGATGGTGCATTTTTTAATCCAAAATGCATCACGTTCCACTCGTGGTGGCCTGCTGGAATGCTGAAAGCAGTTTTGAACTTATCTTTTTCTGCAATAGCCACTTGCCAGAATCCTTCTTTCAAATCAAACCTAGAAAAGACTTTAGCTTCAGCTATCCTACTTATCAAATCACCTTTATGGGGTATAGGACAGGTGTCGTTTGCAAGAACAGAATTCAGAGGTTTAAAATTTATTACCAGTCTTGGAATGCCTCTGATTTGTTCGGCTCTCTTGTTGTCGTAGAATCCATAACAGTTCCAGGGGTCGTCAGATTCTCTGATGAGCTTCCTGTCCAAAAGCTGTTTGATCTATTTTTCACAGAGATCTCTGTAATCCTTGCTCATAGGAATGGCTCTACTTTTATAGGGTTTTCTTGTGTACGCTTCTTTATATGGGAGTTCTACTGTATATTGCTTTCTGTGCCAAAATGCATTTGGTTCTTCTGAGCATCATTTTTCTTCAATCTACTTCTTTAAATCCTCAATCTTTCTTTTTACTTAAGGATATTTGAGCCGTTCCTCCACTCTGAGTGTGGATTTCAGATCCTTAAGATCTGATAATCTGGCTTCTGCTTTGTCCAGGTTTTGGACAGTCTGGACCGTTGTAGAAACTTAGGGATTCGAGATGTATGGTAACTCGATCCTTTTTCTTGTTCCTTTAGAAGTGGGAACAAAGATAAAATATCCAGCTTTATTATCTTCCAATCTTGTTGACCCATGCGGCTCAAAAGCTACTAAGAAGATGTTCCCTAGAATGCAGTCAACTAGGATATTTACAACTGCAAACTTCAGGTTGATGCAGCGATGCTCAAAACAAATAGATGTGTAGGCACCTCATATTTGAGTGTTTTATTGCCCAATCCTATAACATCCCTTTTAGCAGAGACCTAATATTTGGCTGGTGTGATCTTCTTATTGAGGATGTTTACCTCAGCTCCTGAATCGAGGAGTGTTGTAAGTTCAAACATTTCTCCTTTGATGCAGATGTTTATTTTGACATGGTGTTGCTGATAGGAGATAGTCAGGAGTCTCATTTTTTTAAACCCATATACAGGGTCTCTCTTCGTCTCAATAATCTCAAGATTAGGATTATCATATTGTGTAGTATCTGATGCCTGCGGATCTTCTTCTTCTTTTTCTACTACCTTTTTCCCTTTCTTTATTTCTGTAATCTGGGAGTTTAGAGCAGAGATATCATTTTTGATGTTGTGGATTTCTCTACTCACTTCTCCCAAGGTGAGGGATCGCACCTTATCTGGTTTCTCTTGATGTCTCTGAAAAGATATAGTATTTCTGTCAAAAGATGCATCAACAAATAATGGCTTCTTACCTGTATTTCTGGAAGAATTGGTTCTGAGTTGATCCATAAATGCCTCAGTCAGCCGATTCTTCATTTCACCGTCTTCCATGGCACGTATCTGAGATAAGATTTTTATCTCATTTCTTCGGTGGCAGCCATTAAGATCTTTTCCTTCTGAGGTCTAAAATGGAAATCCTCAGAATTTTCATCACTGTATGATTCTGAATCAGAATCATAATGTATCTGACAAGCACATTCTCCAGAGCTTATCCATGAACACGTTGTAGCTTATGAGTCTGAACATTCTCACATGTGTGCTTGAAATTCTTCATGAGATGAAGAGCTAAAGGAATCATAGGATGATTCTTCAAACTGGTGCTGCTGGAGTTGGTCTCTGATTACCACGTTTTGGCAACGCTCTGTCTTGTGAGAACGAGAACCACATTTCATGCACTGTATGGATCCCTATTCTTCTTGTTTGAAATTTCCCCCCTTTGAACAAAGGCTTGGGACTTTTTGCCTCTATTTTGTTTAGACTCTTCTCCATTTGGACATATTGAGGATGTATGTCCAGTCTTTTCACATAGCCAACAAGTAAGGCTATTCCATTTCTCCTGCTTAGATGTATGGAGATGGATGTCAGAAGGTCTATAATAATGTGTTTTTGGGATATATCTGTAATAGCATTTTTTGGCTTTGGAGGATCGGCCTTTAGATCTCTGAGGATCTTTTCTCTAATTTCTGTAGCTCTTAATTTCTGCCTATATTCCTTTTTGGCCCTTTTCTTTGCTTTCCTCCGCTTGACTAGGGGGTCATCAACTGTAAGTCCATATTTACTACAGATGGAATTTTTATCTGGAGTTTTGAGCGCTTTTCCAAAGATTTGTTTGTTTTGGAGCTTGTGCATAAACTCACCAGAGTTTTTGTGATGTGAGCATAGATCTCACACCAAGTATATGGCTCAAATGGAAATGGACGACTTATTGTAGTCTAATATAATCTACAAACCTTGATGGGAGTGCGACAAGATAAACCTGTTTCCACAACAGATTTTTGGAATCTTGTACCTCATAGATTCTCTGCATCTAGTCTCTATGGAAGTCTTCGTACTATGACATCTTATGACATTTTAGATTCATAAGAATGACTTCATTCTTATCTGCTATTTCAGTTTCACTTCCGCACCAATGTTCAAGGATCATAGATGTCAAAGCACCTATCCTATTACTTATCAGTGTGCCATCTGGATTATGGATCACATCTCCAGCTTCATCTTTCAGCACTTCTGCCTCCATTTTTGCTAATAGTTTTGGAGATGATTCTATTTCCCACCACCTGAGCCGTGTCCCTGTAAAACACTGGATAATGGTCTTGCATGCTTCAATTTCACTTTTCCCTCTTAGACACATTAGCTTGTATTCTATTAACATCATATCAATGACTTGTCTAATCTGGCCAACGCTCAGATTATCGATGTTCCATTCTCTATGAGAGTCAGGGAAGAAAGTGTGTGCATATGGAAGCTTACCTTTACCTTCTAGATCAGGTGTAGGATATTAACTGAACCTACTTTCAAGTGGTTCATAGATAGGAAAGATCTAGGAGTCAGGATCTTTCTTTTCTTCTTCTTCTTCCTTGAATAAGGAAGCAATAGTTATTTTCTCTGTAGCCTCTGGTTTTTCTCCTGAATAAGTGGCTACTTCTTTGGGGAACAGTGCTGGGAACCTGTTTATTGTCTTTACAGGATCCTGAATCTTTATATTTCTTTTGTACAGAAAAGAAGTAGGAACTGGTTTTTCTGTTTTTGACAGATTGATTTTTTCAACTTTCTCAGTCAAACCAGATATAAGAGATTTAGTAGTATCAAGGTGATCTACTAACTTGTCTTCTACTCCTTCTATCTTGGATAAAGATTCTTTAGCATAAGAGCGAACAACAGATGTAGTATATTGTACATCATTGAGATTTCTGTTAACCTCAGTTATTGAAACCTGAACAGTATCAAACTGTTCTTTTATTTCTGCTGCTTTTGTTGTATTAATCTCCAGACCTTTGATTATTGTGTTGGTCCAGTTGATATGTTCAGATGCTTTCTGAATCCTCCCATCTATGCCTAAAGCATTATCATCCTTTTGCACCAAAGGAATGGCTTTGGCTGCATTTTAATTTTCTCCAATAATAATTCCTCTGTATGGAGGAATAGTAGATGGGGTCTCTACTCTGCTGACATCCAAGGAAATCCAAGCATGTTTGGTAGATGAAGAAGATGATCAAGTTAAAACAACTTCAGGGGAAACATTTTTCTTCCATTCATAGAAGGAAATCCAAGAATTTGTAATTTCCATATAATGTTTCCAATCTTCAGCTAATCTCTTCTTCTCTTCAATAGAATAACTTAATCCAAACTACTTAGCATTTGGATTAGTAAATAAGTCCCAATTTAACATAGCTTTCATCCACTTGGAACTTATTTCTGATTTCAAACATCCGGACATAAGAGTAAAGAATTTATGCATCTCGATGACTGCAGGCTTTTTACAATCATCTAGGACAGGACCAAATCTACAGGCTGGAATTAGGCCTCTTTCTTGCTCAAGGTAACCCAATCCATATTTGGGCTTAGCAGGTCTCATTGAACTCATCATTTCTGTCAATCGAGGATCTTCTCCTTCAAGAGTAATGGTTTCATGCATCATTAGGACGTGATCAGACTCTAGCTCATGTGGAAAAGGTATGTCTGAACATTTCAGGTTCGGGCATGAATTTATTGAAGTGGAAGGAGGAGCTTCTCCAATTCTGGGATGATGATTTATATGTATGATAGATTTGGCAAGCGTACATAAATTTACAGCAGCTTTACACTCTGGACATGTAACTTCTAAAGGATTGAAGTTAACTAATTAGGCAAACTCAAAAAGAGAAATATGTTTACAAGAAGTGGAGGTGGAACATGCGGTATCAACAGTACAAGGATCTTGATAATACTTTGAACTCTTACAAGCTTTTTCAATACCTTTGTAATCAATGATGGATCTTCTGGGAAAAGACAAAACTACAGAAGACTGGTTTTCTTTGATATCAGCAGAGGTTATTCTTTTTGGAACAGGAGGCTTGGGATTATTGACAACCCAGTGTTCTGGAAAGGTGAGGTCTTCCCATAGGATAGTTTGATGTTTTTTTTTTTATTCTTTGAATCAGTGAGAACAACAACACTAGATTTAGAGTCATGACTGGGAGTATATTTTATAGCTGGTCATAAGATATTAGTATGTTGAAAGCATCCTCTGGTCTGTATGGCTATGTTATGTCTTTTTTTATGCATATCAAACCCAGAGGTTTGAATTTTCAATTGCAGGATATCATTGATAGTCTCATCATAGACATAGACTAAAAAGTTTGGGTAATAGTGGAAAAAGACTGGGCCATGTGACAAAGGGGTAAGATCACGAACTGTAGCCAACACAAAAGTATTTAACCCTTGATGAGTTAAAGGGTTAATTCCTATTCTGATGCATCCCAAATGAATGTATTTTGTTTTCAATCTCTTAGCCTTGACCTGTAAAACTTTAGGATCCAATAAAGGAATGGACTGTATATTATCAGAGCTTTCCTGGATTTGACTTATAGACTCCTTAATACTAATCCTAGTAGCGGATTTCAAATGAAACATGGATAGGTCATTATAAACTTCAGAGGCAGATATAGCAGGTAATTTCCAACGGGCAGAAGGCTATGTTTCTTCATAATTCAAGTTCTGCATAGTTTAAGACTCTACTTGAACTTGAAGCAAACATGTCCCTAAGAGGGTTCTCTTCTTCTGTTAACACCATAGTCTAGCCACCACTGTTGGAACCAGTCACATTGTTGGTTTCTCTAGAAGGTTCCCATTGTACTAAACTTGAGTTTAGTATAATGAGTCTCTTCTTTATTGTCCACATTAAGAAAATCCCACCATAGCTTTTTGTAACCTGCAAAATCATAAACTGTGTAAGGAAAAATAATTTTTGGATCTCCTTTTGGCCAGATGGCTACATTGTGGGTAGGCCATGACCATGTTGGGTTTTTGATACGATGATTGCAGAAATATTTCTCATATATTCCATTATGGCCCCCCCCATGATACCATATGCCAGATATATCATGAAAATATTGTTGCAGAGCTACTTCTGCAAATCTGGCTTCTCTTTCTGCTTTTTCATAAACCATATCATGTATCCATTTGCCTCCTTTTGGATACACTCTCCTTTTGGTACAAGATGCTAGATGTCTGTATGTGCCTGTAGATTAGCATCTAGTACTTTTGTATTCCTTAACTGCCAAGTAGGTTTCCAATTTTTCTTGTATTCTTCCCATTCTTGGTTGTTAGGGATGGTGCGAAGGACCTCTTGTTTTTGGGCTTGGCCCCATTCCATTACTATGACGATTATGTGGTCTTGAGGCTGGATGTACTCTCTGCTGAGAAAGTTTGGAAGACAATTCTTTTCTCCTTTTATGTGTTCAACCTGAAAGTCAAAGTTAGCAAAGAGTGCTTGCCACCTGGAAAATTTAGCCTCTCCTGGATTTTTAATGTCTTTTGTTAAAACTTTATGCAGTGTTGAAGCATCAGTTCTAAGTAAGAATTATCTATTTATTAAGTAGATATCAAATTTGCTGATGCAGTTCCACACAGCCTTGACTTCCTTTTCTATAGTGGAATAATTCTGCTTAGCTAGATTCCAAGTTCCAGATGCATACTGAACTATTTGTTCAATGTCGCCAATCCTTTGTTTTAAGATGCCTCCCCATCCAATATTGCTTGCTTCGACAATTTTGAATGCATTATCATCTGAAACATATAATATGGGAAGAGATTTTACCTTGGCTTTAATATTTTGGACAGCCTTTGTATGAACTTCTGTCGACTCTGGTGGATTCTTTTTAAGTCTCTTATTCAAAACACTCCTGTCACTGACACGATCTTGGTAAAAATTACTGACATAATTCAAACATCCCAAGAATCTTTGCAGCTGATTCTTGTCTGAGATAACATCAGGAAATTCATCACAAAATTCCAGTGCATGCTTTTGTAATGAGATTTGGCCATTGAATATGGCATGGCCAAGGAATTTGATAGTAGTCTGAAAGACTTCTATCTTCCTTTTACTCAAAACAAGACCATTATGCTTGACTAATTGTTTGAAAGTATGCACATGCTTAAAATGATCTTGGATGTTCTTAGAAAAGATCAGAACATGATCTATATATGCTATAAGCCAATCAAAGTATGGCTTAAAGATCTTGTCCATTACCTTCTGGAATTTGGATGGTGCATTTTTTAATCCAAAAGGCATCACGTTCCACTTGTAGTGGCTTTTTGGAATGTTGAAAACAGCCTTGAACTTATCTCTTTCTACAATAGAAACTTGCCAGAATCCTTCTTTCAAATCAAACTTAGAAAAGACTTTAGCTCCGACTATCCTACTTATCAAAGGACCTTTATGGGGTATAGGATAGGTGTCGTCTACAAGAACAGAATTCAGAGGTTTAAAATTTATTACCAGTCTTCGAATGCCTCTGATTTGTTCGGCTCTATTGTTGACGTAGAATCCATAACAGTTCCAGGGGCTGTCAGATTCTCTGATGAGCTTCTTGTCCAAAGTTGTTTGATCTCTTTTTGATAGAGATCTATGTAATCCTTGTTCATAGGAATGGCTCTGCTTTTACAGGGTTTTCCTGTGTACCCTTCTTTATATGGGAGTTCTATTGTATGCTGCTTTCTGTGCCAAAATGCATTTGGTTCTTCTGAGCAGCATTCTTCTTCAATCTGCTTCTTTAAATCCTCAATCTTTCTTTTTACTTGAGGATCTTTGAGCTGTTCCTCCACTCTGAGTGTGGATTTCAGATCCTTAAGATCTGACAATCTAGCTTGTGCTTTGTCCAGGTTTTGGACAGTCTGGACCATTGTAGAAACTCGGGGATTCGAGATGTATGGCAACTCGATCCTTTTTCTTGTTCCTTTAGAAGTGGGAACAAAGATAAAATATCCAGCTTTATTATCTTCCAATCTTGTTGACCCATGCGGCTCAACAACTGCTAAGAAGATGTTCCCTAGAATGCAATCAACTGGGATATCTGCAACTGCAAACTTCAGGTTGATGTAGTGATGCTTAAAATAGATAGATGCCTTAGGCACCTCATATTTGAGCATTTTATTGCCCAATCCTATAACATCCCTTTTAGCAAAGACCCAATATTTGGCTGGTGTGATCTTCTTATTGAGGATGTTTATATGAGCTCCCGAATAGAGAAGTGATGTAAGTTAAAACATTTCACCTTTGATATAGATGTTTACTTTGACATGGTGTTGCTGATAGGAGAGAGTCAGGAGTCTCATTTCTTTAAACCCATATACAGGGTCTCTCTTCCCCTCAATAATCTCAAGATTAGGATTATCATATTGTGTAGTATCCCATGCCTGAGGGTCTTCTTCTTCTTTTTCTACTAACTTTTTCCCTTTCTTTATTTCTGCAATCTGGGATTTTAGAGCAGAGATCTCATTTTTTATGCTATGAATTTCTCTACTCACTTCTCCCAAGGTGAGGGATCGCACCTTATCTAGTTTCTCTTGATGTCTCTGAAAAGATCTAGTATTTCTGTCAAAAGATGCATCAACAAATAATGGCTTCTTACCTGTATTTCTGGAAGAACTGGTTTTGAGCTGATCCATAAATGCCTTAGTCAGCCGATTCTTCATATCACCGTCTTCCATGGCATGTATCTGAGATAATATTTTTATCTCATCTTCTTCAGTGGCAGCCATTAAGATCTTTTCCTTCTGAGGTCTAAAATGGAAATCCTCAGAATTTTCATCACTGTATGATTCTGAATCAGAATCATAATGTATCTGACAAGCACATTCTTCAGAGCTTGGACACGAACAGGCTGTAGCTTCTGAGTCTGAACATTCTTGCATGTGTGCTTGCAATTCTTCATGAGATGAAGAGCTAAAGGAATCATAGGATGATTCTTCAAACTGGTGCTGCTGGAGTTGGTCTCTGATTACCACGTTTTGGCAGTGCTCTGTCTTGTGAGAACGGGAACCACATTTCATGCACTGTATGGATCCCTGTCCTTCTTGTTTGACATTTTTCCCCCTTTGAACAAAGGCTTGGGACTTCTTGCCTCTGTTTTGTTTAGACTCTTCTCCATCTGGACATCTTGAAGATGTATGTCTAGTCTTTCCACACAGCCAACAAGTAAGGTTGTTCCATTTCTCCTGCTTAGATGTATGGAGATGGATGTCAGAAGGTCTATAATAATGTGTTTTGGGGATATATTTGTAATAGCCTTTTCTGGCTTTGGAGGATTAGCCTTTAGATCTCTGAGGATCTTTTCATTGATTTCTGTAGCTCTTAAATTTCTGCTTATATTCCTTTTTGGCCCTTTTCTTTGCTTTCCTCCGCTTGACTAGGGGTTCATCAACTGTAAGTCCATATTTACTACAGATGGACTTTTTATCTCGGAATTTTGAGAGCTTTTCCAAATATTTGTTTATTTTGGAGCTTGTGCATAAACTCACCATAGTTTTTGTGATGTGAGCATAGATCTCACCCCAAGTATACGACTCAAATGGAAACTGGAAGACTTCTTGTAGTCTGATATAATCTACAAACCATGATGGGAGTGCATCAAGATAAAACTATTTCCACAATAGATTTTTGGAATCCTATACCTCATAGATTCTCTGCATCCAATCTCTATGGAAGTCTTCGTACTGTGACATCTTATGACATTTCAGATTCATAAGAATGAATTCATTCTTATCTGCTATTTCAGTTTCACTTCCGCACCAATGTTCAAGGATCATAGATGTCAAAGCACCTATCATATTACTTATAGGTGTGCCATCTGGATTATGGATCACATCTCCAACTTCATCTTTCAGCACTTCTGCTTCAATTTTTGCTAATAGTTTTGGAGATGATTCTGTTTCCCACCACCTGAGCAGTGTCCCTGTAAAACACTGGATAATGGTCTTGCAAGCTTCGATTTCACTTTTCCCTCTTAGACACATCAGCTTGTATTCTGTGAACATCATATCAATGAGTTGTCTAATCTGGCCAACACTCAGATTATCGATGTTCCATTCTCTGTGAGGGTCAGGAAAGAAAGTGTGTGCATCTGGAATCTTAACTTTACCTTCTAGATCAGGTGCAGGATATTGACTGAACCTACTTTCAAGTGGTTCATAGATAGGAAAGATCTGGGAATCAGGATCTTTATTTTCTTCTTCTTCTTCCTTGAATAAGGAAGCAATAGTTATTTTCTTTGTAGCCTCTAGTTTTTCTCCTGAAGAAGTGGCTACTTCTTTGGGGAACAGTGCTGGGAACCTATTTATTGGCTTTACAGGATCTTGAATCTTTATATTTCTTTTGTACAGAAAAGAAGTAGGAACTGGTTTTTCTGTTTTTGATAGACTGATTTTTTCAACTTTCTCAGTCAAACCAGATATAAGAGATTTAGTGGTATTAAGGCAATCTACTAACTTGTCTTCTACTCCTTCTATCTTGGATAAAGATTCTTTAGCATAAGAGCGAACAACAGATGTAGTATACTGTACATCATTGAGATTTCAGTTAACCTCAGTTATTGAAACTTGAATAGTATCAAACTATTCTTTTATTTCTGATTCTTTTGCTGTATTAATCTCCAGACCTTTGATTGTTGTGTTGGTCCAGTTGATTTGTTCAGATGCTTTCTGAATCCTCCCATCTATGCCTAAAGCATTATCATCCTTTTGCACCAAAGGAATGGCTTTGGCTGCATTTTGATTTTCTCCAATAATAATTCCTCTGTACGGAGGAAAAGTAGATGGGGTCTCTACTCTGCTGCCATCCAAGGCAATCCAAGCATGTTTGGTAGATGAAGAAGATGATCCAGTTAAAACAACTTCAGGGGAAACATTTTTCTTCCATTCATAGAAGGAAATCCAAGAATTTGTAATTTCCATATAATGTTTCCAATCTTCAGCTAATCTCTTCTTCTCTTCAATAGAATAACTTAATCCAAACTACTCAGCATCTTGATTAGTAAATAAGTCCCAATTTAACATAGCTTTCATCCACTTGGAACTTATTTCTGATTTCAAACATCCGGACATAAGAGTAAAGAATTTATGCATCTCCATGACTGCAGGCTTTTTATAGTCATCTGGGACAGGACCAAATCTACAGGCTGGAATTAGGCCTTTTGCTTGCTCAAGGTAATCCAATCCATAATTGGGCTTAGCAGGTCTCATTGAACTCTTCAATTCTGTCAATCGAGGATCTTCTCCTTCAATAGTAATGATTTCATGCATCATTAGGACATGATCAGACTCTAGCTCATGTGGAAAAGGTATGTCTGAACATTTCGGGTTCGGGCATGAATTTATTGAAGTGGAAGGAGGAGCTTCTCCAGTTCTGGGGTGATGATTTATATGTATGACAGATTCGACAAGCGTACATAAATTTATAGCAGATTTACACTCTGGAAATGTAACTTCTAAAGGGTTGAAGTTAACTAATTGGGAAAACTCAAAAAGAGAAATATGTTTACAAGAAGTGGAGGTGGAACATACGGTATCAACAGTAGAAGGATCTCGATAATACTTTGAACTCTTACAGGCTTTTTCAATACCTCTGTAATCAATGGTGGATCTTCTGGGAAAAGACAAAACTGCAGAAGATTGGTTTTCTTTAATATCAGCAGAGGTTATTCTTTTTGGAACAGGAGGCTTGGGATTATTGACAACCTAGTGTTCGGGAAAGGTGAGGTCTTCCCATAGGATAGTTTGATGTTCTATTTTTTGATTCTTTGAATCAGTGAGAACAACAACACTAGATTTAGAATCACGACTGGGAGTATGTTTTATAGCTGGCCATAAGGTATTAGTATGTCGAAAGCATCGTCTGGTCTGTATGGCTATGTTATGTCTTTTTTGATGCATATCAAACGCAGAGGTTTGAATCTGCAATTACAGGATATCATTGATAGTCTCATCATAGACATAGACTGAAAAGTTTGGGTAACAGTCGAAAAAGACTGGGCCATGTGATAGAGGGGCAACTATACCTCCGATCAAGGAATCAATATACTTGTTGTGGGTAAGATCACGAACTGTATCCAACACAAAATTATTAAACCCTTGATGAGTTAAAGGGTTGATTCCTATTCTGATGCATCCCAAATGAAGATATTTTGTTTTCAATCTCTTAGCCTCGGCCTGTAAAACTTTAGGATCCAATAAAGGAATGGACTGG
The DNA here is from genome assembly GCA_031772625.1 of Pinus tabuliformis. NCBI lineage: Eukaryota > Viridiplantae > Streptophyta > Pinopsida > Pinales > Pinaceae > Pinus > Pinus tabuliformis. The sequence continues at coordinate 749,832,070 of CM062809.1, forward strand.
ATATTATTAGAATTTTCTTGGATTTGACTTATAGACTCCTTAATACTAATCCTAGTAGCGACTTTCAAATGAAACATGGATAAGTCATTATAAACTTTAGAGGCAGATATAGCAGGTAATTGCCAACAGGCAGAAGGTTGGTTTTCTTCATATTCAAGTTCTGCATAGTTTAAGACTCTACTTGAACTTGATGCAAACATGTCCCTAAGAGGGTTCTCTTCTGCGAATGACTCTCTGTCTTCTAATTCTCGGAAAGAAATAGACTTCCTGAATGAATCCATATTTAATATGAGTGGAAATATGAATACCAACCTCGTGAACCAGACATTATTAGCTCTAATACCAATTTTACAGCATGGGCTTCTATCACAAGCTTGCTTTGAATCTTGGCCTTGTTGCGTCTCTTTGTTTGTCTTCAACCAACTCCTGGTGAACCAGTGGTGAACTTAGTGCGAACCTACTCAGATCTTTCACACTCTATGACCTCAACACACGGCTTCTTCGCCTAACAACGGTCTAGCGTCCCTTCGATCCTTTGGCGAACCCCTAATGAACTTCTTGTGAACTTCGAATGAAGATTGCGAGACAAACTACTACCACAGCAGACAATTAAAAATGCGCACAGGTATTCAGATGCGGAAATGTATACTCATATTATTTCTCACAATGGATTCAGATTACAGATCTCTTATGATAGAGAGAAGATCATAGATGACAAAGAGAATTCCTTATCAGAGATTGACTATCGTTGCATTTATCGGACTTTATGTCGTTCACAGAGGAACAAGCAATACCGAAGGCTACCTGGCAACTGATAGACTCTGCCTCAGAATCTCCAGACTCGACTCATATATAGACTGGACTGACTGCTAATAGATCTGGCCACTTTAGGTTCTTACCAGTGCTGAGCACACTGATATGCAGGCTTCTCGAATCTCTAAGACTCCCTAAGACTCTAAGTTGTATGTGATCATTCAGGGTTGACTTTTGGTTTTAGGAACCACGATCTAGGGGCATCTAATTCGTCAAAGTCACCCGATGATTGCACCCGGCCTGGGTGACACCTGTCGCAAGCTGACTGGAATTTTTTAGCATGTCTCCTCCCCCTAGCACAAGGCACAACAACCCCCCCTAAGGTTTGATCCTGGGTCGCCTTGCTGACGAGGGCCATCCTCAACTAGTTGTGCTAGTGGGACTTGACAACTATTATGATTAACTTAAATACACCCTTCAATAAAATATTTTTAGCAAAATATTGTTCCTTTACTTATTTAAAATATTAAAATTTGATAAATAACTAAATTAATTAATTAAAATTTAATAGTAAATATTTTTTTGCTTTACAAAAAATGTCATATATATCCATATGATGAATGAGAAATGCATTTGAAGACCAAATCCCAATCCGTAGTAGCCATGTTTATTAATAAATTGATATTATAATTTAAAAATTACTTTCAAATATAGCCGTTACTTGAAATTATGTCTCTACATTTCTCTCTATTTAAGCCTTTGCCATGGTCTGCCTCTTCATCTGGTCCTGGGGATGAACCACACTTGTTGGTTCGAAATGCGTCGACCAAAAAATTCTCTCATGTGATTTCTACTGAAAGACTTTGTTTAATTCGTTATGGATCACAGAAGCTTGAATACATAAATATTAACATTAATAATTTTATAATTATTTGGAAATTAGATTATTATTATTATTATTATTATTATTATTTACTCTTAAATAACCAATTAATAAATAATATAAATATTACCGCTTTTTTAGGTTTTCAGTGTTATTAGGGTTTTAAAGGGAATAATTAAATTTTAAAATTTTATTTTTAATGTTAAATTGAGAATCTCTAAACAAATAGAAAAATATTACATGAAATATGCTAAAAACTCTCAATCGATAGTGCAACAAATTTATTGAAATTAGACAAATATGGATATGGAGTAGATTTAGTTTAAAAGTAATAAAATATATCATAAGAATATTTTTTTCTTTAATTCCATGTTCTTTTAATGTTTTATAATACTTCTAATATAAGAACTTTTTATAAATTTTATACCGATAAACATTTTTAATATTTTTTTATAAAGAAAAGATCCACAATTTTTATTAGAGTATTTTTTATAATAAAATTACACTTGATTTTTATATAAAATGTAAACCTTTGAAAAAAAAAACTAATTAATTAATATAATAATAAGAGTACTATATTCACATTAGTAATTGCTTTCGCTATGCTTACATTATAAATCAATTTTGTTATTTTTTTTCCCTTTCTAAATTGTGAGGAATATTATATTTTTTATATTAAAAAATAAATGTATTTTTTCAAGAGCTTATTATAAAAATAATCTGATTTAAAAATGGTGGGACTCTGATCTGTAATGTAGCTAGTGAATGGAAGAAAGAGAAATGGGAAAGTGCAAGCCGATTTCCAACAAAGCCAAAAGACCCTCCAAGAAACTTGCAGGCCACAAACACTGGACATGATCAACAGAATCTGGCTACTAGTGGACTGCTCACCTCATGGCCCTTCCATCAACCCAACTCAAATATCCTGAACTATGAGCATCCTCTCTTCACATTTACAGGTGTCATACTCACAAAGAATTCTAGCTTTTCATTATTTTCTTTGAACACCAAAGAAGAAATAACAGGAAAATCACAACAAAAATGCTAGAAGTCCACAGTGACCTAAGACAAAGTAACAGTGAAAATACAAAAGTCGCCCACAAAATAAGCGTATTTATCATAGGAATCTGCATTATAAAAATGGGGCTAACCTTGCATCACCATACAAATTTCTTCGAGCTTCCTCAGTGTTGTGGCATTCTATTTGGAGCGAGAGCTAAAATGTAGACATATGTATGCTCATTGTAGTCATGAACACTTGGATCAAGAAACAAAATTCAACTCTTATGCAACTCCTTAAGTGTCTTGTATTCTCGTGGAAAATCGACTTGGAAGCATTGTTAAAATCATTCTAGAATCTTGTATTCACTGCACCGGATTCTAACATCCGGCTCCTACCATTGATGGACCCCCTGTGCCCTCCTGAGATCTGACACCGACACCAAACTGACTGCAAGCCGCGTGGAGGGAACGAGATACAACGCATTCGACTCCACTCAAAATGAAAACATAGCGTAATCATTGATCGAATGATGCACCGCAAAGCTCACAATGCTTCCGGCGCCGAATTACTGCATCGTCTAGTGATTGCCGAAATACCCCACATACCCTAAACAAAAATCATCCTTCGGATTAACAAAAAGGTACGGAACACACAGGCTCAGGGCAAAGAGGTGTTGTGGGACTCTATGAGGCTGTGCTTGTCCTTGAGTGCCAAGGTTAGCCCAACAGCAACTAGGGTGGTTGCAATGTGGAGATTGTGTTTATTCTAGTTGTGATGAACCTTATTCTATCCATGGGAGCTGACATGAAGGGTGAATTGAAGAGATGAGATTCCAAGAACTACCCCTCCTTTATCATCCACTGCCCATGAGCATTTCCATTTGCAACAAATGAATTTGGGATCAGAAATGCAGATACATTGTAAATTATGATAATGAACGCAGATAGATTCAAATTTCAAATTGAAGGATTGCTCCACACCCACATAAATTATCTGACATTGGCGGTGATGCTTATTTTTCATGGTTAGAACTCAGGAACTATCCATGACATGCTCTTGTCAAATCCTACTATGGGTCATGTATGTGAACCAACCACTAGAGGGGTATTAAGTGCCCTATGGCAGGTTGGTTATTTGTTGTTGTCTATCAAGACTACAAATTTTCCACTGTTATTAAATTAACTATTATTTTGTAGTCATCGAGACAAAATTAACAATGGCAAATTAACTGTTATTTTGTAGTCATTGAGACTACAAATGTATTTGGTAAGAGGTCATAGGTTCAAATCCAAAGGGGGTAGAGTATGTACACCTTTGTACACTTTACAGTCCATTAAAAATGATACTCCTTGGTAGTCTATGTAATATCAAAATTTCATGGAAGAAAGAACACCCACCTTAGTAGTATCATTAATTTTCTTGCATAGTATGATATGTGCTTTTTTTGAAAACATATCTACTAGAACCATCACAAGTTCATGAAGTCCTAAATCTCCTCTACACTTTGATGTATATTTTATCAGGCATATTGTAAGGACGAGTGAAGATCAAAGTAAATTCAAGTGATAGGTTTGAAGAGCTTAACAACGACATTAATTTGAACTCTGGGGACATAGCTTACTACTCTATTTTATCATTTCATGCATAAGATTCTATTGGGACTTTGTGGAAAGTTTTTGCGCAAAGCCCTATATATTGAATCAATAGTTAGTCATTGTGATTTTTCCGTAAGCCTTTAGTGTGGCTTGTGCTTGAGCTCTAACTTTCATCCCTATATCAGAACAGTAGTGACTACAGGAAATTGGCGGTCAAGGATAAGCTTCGAAGAATCAAGATGGAGAACGGTGATACTATTTCCACATATCTGAACAAGATCACCACTTGTAGAGATGAGCTTGGAAGTGTGGGAATAACTACTTCCAATAATGATATGGTGAGCCTTTCTCTCCTTGGCCTTCCAAAGAGCTGGCATATCTACCGGGACTCTGTGAATGGAAGGGACAAACTGTTAGATTACGAACGACTGTGGTTGGATCTCATGCAAGAGGAGATCAGGAGGAGCACATGAGATGGTTCTTCATCCAAGGAGGATGAAGAAAATCTGGCCTTAGCGAGTAAGGAAATGAAAGGGAAGGAGAAGGATTCTCATCCCAAATCGAACTCTTCTCATGGAGGGAAGAAGGGTGACAAATCTAAAGTGAGATACTTTAATTGTCATGAGATGGGTCATTATGTGACTAATTGCCCATCGAAGAAGAAGAAGGGATCATCGGAAGGATCTAAAGGTGAGGCATTGGTCGCTTAGTTTGAAATGGAATTCACCCTCATCACATGCATGGTGTCTTCGATGATGGGTTTTGGTTGGTTTCTTGATAGTGGAGCCTCATTCCACATGACCGGTGATAAAATTTTATTCAGTACCTTGGAGGAGAAAGACCACAAGATACTCATAGAGATGGGCGACGACAAAAGGTTTAGTGTTTCAGGAGTGGGCATAGTTGCTTTTCAGAGGGAGATTGGAGCTTCTATCACCTTGACAGATGTGAAGTATGTGCCTGGACTAAAGAAGAACTTGGTATCAATTGCGATGTTGGAGGACAAAGGCTATGATGTTGTCTTCAGTAAGGGAAAGGTTTTCCTTAGACACATCACCAAGTGATAGGTGAAACAGATTGGTTCATGGGTACAGAACCTATACGCTCTTGAGGTTCAAGATGCATGCAAAGCCTTGAGGAGCAAGGCCAATGTTAGAGACTTGGTGGTTGAGAGGGAGAGTAAATTACCTCTCAATATGCAGCGCCATAAGAAGTCTCAGACAATTGTGGAGGAGCCACAATTGGAGAAGTCAACAGAGGGATCACATGCAGCCATACCTCCAGGTGTGAGGTGGGGCGATGTGAAGTGATAGTCCCAAGAAGGCTGAAATTGGGTAGGGTTCATTGAAAGGTTTTATCTCATGGATCATACCTTACTACGGGAAAACAAAGTACATAGTAGCGAGAGGAATCAGTGGCATTGATGCAATCAGAGATCAAAGTGACAGAGGCTAGAGCAGTTAGATATTGAAGAGCGTAGAGAATGATTGACAACAATGCAAAAAGGTTGAGATAGCAGAAGCGCAGAGTTTTCAGTCGACAAAGGCAATAGCATTCAGAGACTTTGATGACAGAGGCATCATTTTGATTCAGTTTGGATTTTTTTTTTTTCTGGAGTTCTTGGAGCGATAACACTAGAGAAAAGTGTTGCATGCAGAACATTCCAAAGGTTCAGGATTGGGATCGAGTTGAATTCCTTTCTTGTTGAGAGGGAGTGTTGAGAATAGCAACAAGAAATGCTAAAAATTGCATTCATAATATTCCTATTTTAATTTGTCCTTGAATTAAAATTTGAATTTAGTCTCACCAGCTGCTTGGAAAATAACTAATTAATTCATATTGGATTAATTAGTTGGAGAAATTCAAGCTAGAAGTCTTTGTGAAGTCATGCAACAGTTATCCATTAAATTAAGGAGATTATCCCTTAATTAAGGAGATAAGGGTGAGTTGTAATTAGTTAGCTCAGTTAACTGAGTTATGTCCAGTTAAATTAGTTCCAAACAGTTTGAGGAACTAATTGTGAATTCAGTTAGTTAATGCATGCATGCATGCAACTAGTGTACTCCAGATAATTGAGGATTCTCTCATAAATAACTCATGCATGTCAGTTCAGACAAAGAACCAGTTGATATTAAAGACAGGGACATTGTACTATCAGTTGGAGGAATTTTCCTATAAAGGAAACTCATCCATGCAGAAGGAATAAGGTACCTTGAGGATTGTGCCGTTTTACAGGGTGTGAGATCATTGTTACACTTGGTAACAGTAGGATCACCCAGGAGAAACAATGGAAGGAAATAGGAGGCTTGGAGGGCAGAGGAGAAGGTTTGTGAGAAGCCGTGTTTGCCTGTGAGCATCGAGGAGGATTGTACTGAGAGCTGGTTAGCTGTGGGAGCTAAGGATTTGTGTAATCTTGATGTATTTCCACCTTGTATGATAATACAGATAGCGAGGTTTTTAGCTGAGGCTTTCCCCAAAGTATTCTTCTGTGTTTCATATGTGATTGATTCTTCTTCTCTGTTATATTTGTTATGTTTGATCTTGCTCAAAATCGATTAACCTTCCGCAAGTTTGATAGTAGTTTTAGTAGATCAAGTATTTTGCTTTAGTTACATTGCATCATCAGGTGATCTACAGTGAGAATTTCTACACTTTGGACTTCCACTTTACAATGAATACAATATACATGGTCCACAATGATGATGTGACAAATGATAACTCATGACAAGACATGATATGGCACTGTTGATATGAACTGTTCGAATGATGTGGCAATGTCAAGTCACTGTTGCTGTTAAGTGCTAGATGTCCTCTTGGATATTCTTTCTCATCACATCTGCATGGCTTAATGATGCAGAATCTTCAATTATCTTTAGTCTTGGATGGTGGTTGGAAACTTGTGTCCCTTCACTTTCTCTCGATTGATCCACTTGTGAGTTCAGCTACAGGAGAATCTTTAGGCATGCTTCACTCCTTCTTCACCTTCTCCATAATCTTTCCATGACGTGATAGTGTACCTTTCCCTGCAATTCAATCACGATGAGATGACATCAATCTGAAAAACTGCTAGTCTAAGATGATGCATTCTGATCCATCAACTAAGCCTGGTAAAAGTGACAGGCTGGGGAGATGGGCTCAGTGACTACGCATTACGTAGTTCTAGTAGTCAGGGGGGAGAGATTGAGCTTTGAGACTGTGCAGTGCGCAACTCAAAGAGGTTTCAACGACAAGACTTCATAGTTTTTGGAGGTATTGGAGTCAAGTTAAGGGAAAGGACAATTGAAAAGCCAATTGTGCATTTTTTGATGTCAAGGGAGGTTGGGTTTCTATGCATTGTGCAGTTTCAGCAGCCAAGGGAAAAGATTAAGGTTTGAAAAAGGTGAAGTGTGTAGTTCAGGCCAGATTGTGGGACATAACTATGCAATTCTAGGGGTCAAGGTTGGGAGCTCGGCACAGAAATGACACAGAGCAGTAGCCCTGGGGGACATGGACTATGCATTGCGCAGTTTCAATTAGAAAGGTCAAAACTTATAGGGATGAGACTGCACAGTGTGCAGTTCATTTAGGGTCCAGTCAAGTTAAGTTGCTCAGTCGGGAAGGTTTTCCGAAAATGGCTAAGAGTGGGATAGGTAATGAACTGTGATGAACCTTAACTATGATCACACACTTATAGTACTTTGAAAACACGTCAACATAGACCAGTGGAACACACGAACAAAGAATTTCCCTCCATGTGACTGCCTCACGACAGGATACGACAAGTGCGACAATTAAGATAGGCTTTAGGACGACCATGACAACACTTGTGCGACAATGCTCAAGGCTTTGTGTATGGATGCAATAAATTTTTACATGGTTAGGAAAACTCATATACTCAAATATTGAGCTTCGAAACTGTAAGAGTAGGCTTGAAAACATTACACGACATCTAAACGTGTCAAAAGATGATAGTTAAACCAACATGCAAAAGGGACCAAAGCACTGCAAGAAATCTCATGAAATGAGCTCTAGTGTTTGCAATAACAATATAAAATACCAAGGAAGGCTCTGAAATTGAGTGTAAGCAAAAATTTTGGAGGGTGTTGCGGCAGCTACAACAAGACCTGAAAACTACCAAAAATAACCAAAATAGGAAAAGTATGTTTTAAGCTAGTGGAATAGGTGGGTGGCCACCGATATTCACTTGGATCATAATATGCTTGTACTAACTAGGCTTGGGTATAAGCAATACAAGAAGAGAGAGATTATATTCACCAAAATCATACAAAGGATCTTATAGAGCATCCACATGACAAGAAAATATTGATACAAAATGTGTCTAAAAGACTAAGTATAAGACTAAGAAGAGTGTTGAAAGACATAAGGGAAAATCAGTTGCTAAGGGCTTCACACAAAGGTATGTATTGTTTATGAAGAGACATTTGCACTAGTAGGAAGGTACAGGAATGTTAGTATGATGATTTCACTAGCAGGTCAAGAAATGAAGCATTCATCACATGGATGTGAAAATTTCCTTTTTAAATGGATACTTAGAATTAATAGTCTATGTAGAATAGCCACAAGATTTTGAAATGCAACGAAAATTACATCAATTGTAAAAGTTGAAGCAGGGTTTGTATGGCCTGAAGAAAAAACCAAGAGCATGGTATGCTAAGATTGATAGATAATTTTTAGAGAATAGCTTCAAAATCAGTAAGAATGATCATACTCTTTACTACAAACATGAATGTAATGATATTATTATCATAAGTTTGTATGTCAATGATTTTTGTATACCAATAGTAGCTCTAAGATGAAGGATTAATTCAAAATTACCATGAAAAAAGAATTTGAGATGAAACATTTGGGTCTCATACAATATTTTCTAGGAATGGAGGTTTATCAAAGTGATGCTGCAATTTTATTTCTGAAACAAAGCATGCATAAGATATGTTGAAGAATTTGATATGGTTGATCATAAATCAACCTCCACTTCGAGTGCTCATGGAATTTTGTTGTGTAGAGGTGATGGCATTGAAATAGTTGATGAGATGGTTTATAGAACTATTGTTGAAAGTTTGATGTTTCTGTAATACCCCTCCATTTTTGTAATGATTATTTCTTTTTTAGATTGAATTATGTGATATTGGATGGAGGAAAAGCCATGAATTGTTTAATGAAAGAAATACAGTAAAATGCTTATGTAATAAGTAATTTTTATTAATAAATAAAGGGGTTGGAATTACTTGGGAATGAGACACTTGAGTAAGAGATTCTTTCTAAATACAGAAAAACAAGAATCTCATTAGTGGATGAGATTGAGATAAATATTCCATGATAAGGACTCCTAGATAAGATTTAACATATAGGAGAGAAAAGACCATTAAATCCCTTAGCTGGAGAAATATGCTAAGTGTGGGTACGAATAAAGCATCACGGGAGAGAAAAGCAGGCTCTATAGCAAAAGCCTAGGTAAGTGGAATTTTAGAACCACAAAAACAGGACGTCGCTAAAGGAAAATTTGATTATGGAAGAAAAGGTATAAAATAATTACTCAAGGGATCAATAGGGGTTATTGATACTCTGGAAAGTACATCTCAACTCCGGGGTGAACTAGAGGATCTCAGTTCAAGGTTGGCTGGAAAAGGTGCATAATTCCCAAGTGTTCCCCTAATGATGACATTGGTTAGATTTTCTGTTATTTTATTTTCTTAGCACGAGAAATTATACCGAGATACCATTTCCAAAAAATGGTTATCATAAATGTAATATTCCTTGAAATTTGAATTTATTGTTAAGATGCATGCGTACTGTCATTAGGAATTTTATTTTAAAAACAAAATATAGATTTTACCATTTAGTTGAGTATGTACTATAGTAAAAAAAAAAAAAGAGGGGAGTCTAAGTTTAAATATTTGTGTTTATGACTATAATCAAGCGTATTATTGTTAGCATCAAGTATTTATAGGTTCTCATTTTTTTAAAAGTAATTGTTCCAAAGTATACAATGGTATGGAAAAATGTGCATATTGTTTCTTTACATGTAGAGTAAGTTATAGTTAGAAGAGTAAAGGGGGGAAAAGTATGCAGTATAGAACAATTAAGGAATTCAGCAGGGACAAGTGGGAATTAACCATAGAAATCGATACGTAATTTCCTTGTGTTATGCTTTTAGAAAGCAATCAATTTTAATCTCTGGTGAGATAAAATTGATAGGATTCTAATTCTAGTGGTAAAAGACAGAAGCAAAATAATACAATAGGAAACGTGTTTTAGAACGTTTTCAATTTTAATCTTTGATGAGATATAATTGACATGACTCTAATACTAGTGGTAAAACACAGAAGCATATTAATATAATAGGAAACATGTTAAAAGATCACACAATTACTAACTACTTAATAGGTTATATTTTATCCAAGGTACTAACTATGTACACAATTTAGTACTATTCATCCGTAATCAGATAACAAGTGTGACCCTTGAAAAGGAACCAATAAAGAATATGTATGCAAGGAAGCATTCAAGATAGTAACTACTTCTTTTTCCTTTATATAGAACTGAATTAAAAATTGAGAGTACTGGAATACATGAAGAACATATAATAGTATAGATAACAAAGTAGTGATTCAAATATATGACACATGAAATGGAATTCAGATATGTGTGTGTGTGTTTGTGTGTGTGTGTGTGTAGTTATTAACTTGCAAATTCTACCACCGTCGAAAAAGTAAAAAAGAAAACTGCCCCTGAGCAGGCCATAGTAACAAATAAGCCTCCATAGAGAAATTATATTGAGCATCATTGAAGGAACAAACTGTTCTGACCACCGAAATACAAATAAGTCATTTCACTATGCGATGAATACACTTTACACTATAATAAACATATGTCTATGCCCATGGTAAATAGGGTGTCCAAAATTTGTAAGTTAAAAACATAATAACGGAGTACAACCAACCCATGGCCAGTAGTTACAGACTAACGGAAGAAAACAAAGACAAAATTCCCTTGATTCAAGGAATTAACACCTAAACTACCCATGGCATGCCTCGCGAATAATTCACATTAGCCTGGTTGCTAACGAATCTTAGCAAGACCATTGTACTTAATCAAACCCCGGAAGGTGGAATTTAACCAACCTGAAAAACAATAGTGGTTGAATGTAAGTGATGACCATGGTTTATGATTGTATATGGAAGAGTTATCGTAAAGAGTGGTTAATACCTGCAAGATAGAGGATACAAGGTATCAGTATCCTATAGTTTGAAGTATGAATTAAAAGGGTAAAAGAATTACAAGAGAATTCAAGCTTCATAACTATCCAAGAAAAGAAGTGCATGCTACCATCTGTACATAAACAAGAGAAGTAATTTTTTTAGACGCCGGTGAGGACATTAGAGACCATAGCCAATTGGGAAGGATAAGTGTGTGTGTGTATATATATATATATATATATATATATATATATATATATATATATATATATATATAATATGACTAGGTGTGAACTTTGTTACATGACCCCAAACATGAAAACCATAGGGGTGTCGTGCCATAAGAAAAACACAAAATGGCAGATTATAAAAACAAAAAAGAATGTCTGCGTTACCTTATATTCCCTTTCGAAGCCAGGGTCACCGAATTATTTTGACCTTTGTTTTCTATCACTCCCTGTACAATAAGGGGGAGACAAAAATGAAGCCAATCACATTGGCTATGAGTATGGAAACCTTACGGTAGTGGAAAAAAAATAGATGAGATCGAAAAGCAGTGAGATAAAAATATAAAATTATCTGAGGGCAAAAGATTAATGAGTTTGAAGGAAAGGGACCTTAGTATGAGCATCACATATGGAACTAGAGTAAGAGAAACATGATTTTATTGGCTGGAGAGAGATACCAAAAAGAAAAGAAGAGGTTAAGAGAACCAGTAAATAGAAATTCCATAAAAGGGGAGTGAAATCATCTAGCAAACAAAAACAAAATTTACCTGTAGAACTTGGGAAAGGAGAAATGTGACGGTTATTGAAACAAGCCATACCTCTATGACCTTTGTGCACTAACGAGAGGCCATATGCCAAAGAATGGATGCATAGAGATGCTGTAATGAATCCAGACACAGAAGGTGGAAGAGAAATTGGAAGATTAACCAAATGGTTATAGAATCGAAATACTAGGGTTAACGTCATTAGATCCCATCCCTTGATTTCCACCCTCTCATCTCATTCGTTCAGGCATTGCCAAAGTGGTCACATGAACCCCATGTGAAGGAGGGAGACGTAGTGAGGGAGGATTGAATACTTAATTTCCCAATGTAGCACAGTAACATGTGCGATTGAAAACGTTGAAGTTCATATGACCAAGTGTCAAGTGTGATTAAATATGTGTTTGTGAGACTTAATATACACTAATACTTGTGTTGGTGGCAGTACCAATAATATTGATAAGCATTACAAAACAACAGATAGGCACCCCTTTGCATACACATTCACCAATATACACAATATTAATGGCATAAGTCCTATGTTGAATGGAAGTTAAATATACAAATCAATGAGCAAGTGGTGGATACCCATATTAGTATTACACACTTTGATGGGAAAATTAAACATAGACATGAGTGTTAAATATTAATCGTAGGTTAGGGATAGTATTATGAAGTAGTAAGCCCTACAAATGTTAAGGAGTGGAGTAATACATAACACCTTTTAATAAACTAACAGAATGGGGATGGTTATGAGCATTCTTGATCAGTACCCTATCCACAATATCTTCATAGGAAAACATAAACATGCATAACGGAGGGAGTACATTATATATACATATATATATACATATATATATATATATATATCTTCATAGGAAAACATAAACATACATAACGGAGGGAGTACATTATATATATATATATATATATATATATATATATATATATATATATATATATATATATATATATATATATAAGTGTTTTTGGGTTTGTAACAGTTTCTAACCCACACTAAGTCTAATATTTATCATTTAGTTTCTCTTGTTTCAAGATACATGGTATAGATCAATTGAAATACATATGAAGGTCATCAAGAAAATTTTGAGGAATGTGTATGGAGATATAAATATTGTTATTCATTACTACACTTCTAAAAGGTTTAATCTTATTGACTTTAGTGATATCAATTAGAGAGGTAGTTCTGATGATCAAAATTTTACATCTAGTAGTTATTTTTCTTTGGGTTTAGGTTTCATTACTTAGAGATGAAGAATCAAAACATATTTTTCCTTTCATCCTTATAAAAAGAGTATGCTACAATCTCCTAAATAGGTACAAATACATTAAGAGTTAGAAAAATAAGAAATTGGAGAGAAGCAAGTTTCGCATATAGTGATTTTTTATGATAATATGAGTGCCATCAAATTGGCCAAGAATCCAATCTATCATAGTTGGACAAAACATTTTGATCTAAAGTATCATTTCCTTGACGATTTGATGCAAAATAAGGAAATAGAAGTAAGGTATATAGAGGCTCTAGAATAACTTGCAAACATTTTAATTGATCAAATTTTCAAACTTTGAGACCAAATTGTAAACCCTCTTAGCATTAAGGAGTATTATGTTGATAATTGATTTGAGATTATGCATCTCATGCGATGCATGCAATTAATCTATCTATCTTTTTTCCTTTCGGGACAAATACTGTTTAGATCTAGTTGGCATTATTTATTTTGTAAGGACATAAACTCCTTTATTAGGAGTCATATCCTCTATTATGATGATTATGTGCAACTATGAAAATGAAAATTCATTTTTGTTTATGCCCGGAAATAAATGATTCCATTTTATTGTTGTTATTTTATTACTATTGTTACCTTTTCTAATTCATACAAACTATTTGTTCTATAAGGATTCAAACCTCTTTATTAGGAGCCATATATTGTATTATGATGATCAATGTTGAACACTTTTGGTTTGGTGTGTGCAACAATGGGAACCAAAATACATTTTGGTTTATGCTTGAAGTGAAGTGGTTTTGTTTTATTATTGTTGCTTTCTTCTTTATGTTATTATAATCTATTAATAAGTTAACTCAGAGATAAGTGTGCATAATATCTACAATAAGAGTAACTATATTCTTAATTTTCCTATTATATTTATTTGAAATTTATAAAAATGAGAATCATCTAAAATAATTCAACCACTTCCACCAATTGATATTTTTAGCCACAACAAATTTTGGTATGATTATTATGACTAGTGATAATGATAACTACACTAAATTCAAATCAATTTTAATTTATCAAATACAAAAATTTAAATTAATTAATTAAATTTTTTATATCATACAATAATCAAATAATTTAAAAAAAAAAATCATCTTAAATAGTATTTTCATATTTATTTCATTGCATTATATTTTATAGAATGTAAGAAAGTTATAAATGTGTTATTATCATTTACATATTAGTTTTTTTTCAATAAATTATTGTGGAAGGCTTTTTATTTCAAGTTAAGGTGGATGAGGATATGTTGTTTTTTGTTTTTAATTGAGGACCTAGATTGATTCTCAAGGGAATATGCTTAGTCTTAATGCTTATCAATAGTTGTAGTGTATTAAAGAGTTTGTTAGGTTGCATTGACTTTTAATAAATTTAAAACATTCTATTGGTACCACCTACCCACCACTTTCTTAGGGATTTGAGATTATTCCAATTCTAATAAGTTCAGCCTGAAAATCAACGCGGGGAGCAGCGTGGCACTAGTTGGAAAGAGTGGGTGTGGTAAGTCCACTATCATCGGATTGATAGAGAGATTCTATGATCCGCTGAAAGGGACAGTACTCGTTGATGGGAAAGATATAAGGAGCTTCAATTTGCGGTCATTGAGAGAGCATATAGCTCTTGTAGGGCAGGAGCCAACTCTTTTTGCTGGGAGCATCCGGGAGAACATTGCCTATGGTAAAGAGAACGCAAGTGAGGCGGAAATAATAGATGCTGCCAAGGCTGCCAATGCCCATGAATTCATTTCGTAAGTTGACTCAAATAAATCTTTAATTGCAATTACTCTCTAAGTTTGTCAATTTACGTGTTATTAATGAATGGTGAACATATATTTCAGGTGCTTGAAGGATGGATACGAAACGAGCACAGGGAACCGGGGAACGCAGTTGTCTGGGGGCCAGAAGCAAAGGATAGCGATAGCAAGGGCAATTATTAAGAATCCAAGCATCTTGCTGTTGGACGAGGCAACCAGTGCATTGGATGCTTATTCAGAGAAGGTAGTTCAGGAGGCATTGGATCGAGTGACGGTGGGACGAACGACTGTCACTGTAGCTCATCGACTGGCGTCAGTTCAAAATGCTGACTGTATAGCGGTTATTGAAAAGGGGAGCGTTGTTGAGCAGGGAAATCACTGGCATCTCATGGACAAAGGCGAAGGCGGTGCATATTTTGGTCTTATCAAACTGCAGCAGCGTCGGTAGGCAATTTTTGTATTCAAATTGTGTGGACCAACCAGCTGTAAGTAATTCAAAAAAAGTTGGCAAAAGGATCGCCATAGGTCACAATTGTATCCATAGTTCCGAAGACCCGGACTTTTCAGGCGTCATAACTGTCACATTGACAACCATAGCGTTCACTGTACCAAAAATTATTAACTTAATAACGGAATAAATGAATTCCGATTATTATTATTTATTTGATCAATCCCGCAATTGTTCCAAAAGTCCCAAAGAGATTCTGTTAGGATTTTTAAATTGAAAAAGCTATACTTTAATTTTCATAATCAAGCAAATAGCAAGTGAGATATTAAATATAAGGTCCTTTTTATGTGGGTTTTTTTTTTTTAAGTTTATAATATGTAAGTATATAGAGTTGGTTAATAAAAACATTTTCAAATGTCATGTCATTACAATTATATGTCAAAATATAAAATTCTAGATACTCAAAGTGCTAATGTCATATTTTAAATTAATCTAATTAATAGATGAGAAGTTTTTTCCTTAGCATTTTTTCTAGTTAATTTTGCATAAAATTATGTATAATTTTTAAAATTCATAAGTTTAAGTTGTTTAATTTGTAAAAATTGAGTGTGTCACAAATCCATCTATCCATACAAAAACATTTATAAAAAACAAGAAATTATAATGTGGTTAATCGCCTTTCATTTTCCTCAATATGTTGTCCAACTCAAAATCAGAGTTGGTTAATACACTCACGTTTTCATTGTTGAGATCAGAATCCTCCTCATTCTTAATTTTGTAAACCCGTTCCCGTTGTGTTCAAATATTTCTAAATCACGTCAGATATTTCGAAATGAGGGGCAAAACTATCATGCACAATGATCACCTCTTGCAATTCTTCAACAACATTCGCATTAGCAATAATTCTCTTTGCAAAAGGTGATTCTAAGAAACCACTTGACTGCTTTATGCAAATGCAATATACAAACACGCACACAAAACTCTGATACTACAATTACAATAACTAAACCAATAATGACACAATTCCTTTTAGTATTTTTGAGTCGAATTTCTTAAAGGATGGTGAAGGATTTTATTTTTTTGAAATAGACCATATGGTAACGATGGGCATGAAATTCATTTTAATAGATATACATAATTGGCTTATCATTTTAATAAAAAAAATGAAACTTAAAATTAATAATCATTTTCCATCTGTCGTTATTTGTTCCAGCCTTACCCTACCAAACATGGGCTCCACATCAAATTTGTTTTGACTTCAA
The DNA here is from genome assembly GCA_031772625.1 of Pinus tabuliformis. NCBI lineage: Eukaryota > Viridiplantae > Streptophyta > Pinopsida > Pinales > Pinaceae > Pinus > Pinus tabuliformis. The sequence continues at coordinate 749,849,024 of CM062809.1, forward strand.
ATTCTACATACTAATATGATTCAATACAAGGTTTTTCCTTATTAGTCCCTACCATTCTAAGTTTATATCAATAAAGAAGATTACCCAGATTAACCTAATGGAAGTTGTATCATGGCCTATAGAAAAATTGATTTGCATTCATTAACATTCCTTAATACTAATGCCTATATTTTTTTGATGGCCACATAATTATTTCTTCTTGGTAATGATAGTGATTATGGATGTCATTGTCTTAACTATAATGAGGTCTTCTTGTTGTGTTGGACTCCAACCTGCGTTCAATTCTAAAATTTAAGGTTTTTTAAGTTCTTTTATGAAATTAGGGTTTTTTTACATTGGATAGAAATACTTGAATTCAAACATATTTGAGATCCTAGTTGAACTCATTCACATATATATTATGCATGTTTCTGTGTATGTATTTAGAATACATTTATGATTTTGTAGCCCGGTACCGAATCAAGTTGTCGCATATTAATGTACTTTAAAAAAAATGATTATGATTTTTTATATTTTAATTTATGTGATACAATCACTTAAAAAGAAATACTAAATGAAAATTTGATCCGATCAAAAATCACAGTTATGATTATTAAATTTTCATTCATATTATCTTTTTGTAACATAAACATATTTTACCTGTAGATTTAAGATCTTTAGAAAAACAAAGAGATATAAACAAAGTCAAATTAAAAAAAAAAAAAAAGGTGAAATTAGAAATTTGGGAAATCTACACATAAGGTGTGGCCCTTAGTGTGAAATAATCCATTTTCATTAGCGTAAAATATATTAAAGAAACAATAAAACATTTTCTATATTCGAAGAAATATGAGTAATGGTTCGCATGTTTCAGTACTTTGCGCGCGACAACCAGAGGAGATATGTGCGATTAGAGTTGAAACTGTGCATATTTTACTGTTATAGCAACATTTCACCGTTATAGCAACAAGCAATTGTCGTATGGAAACTAGTGCCACGAGGCTGCACAAATTGTACTGTTGAAGGATCGAGAGTTTGTTAGTGCTCCAAAACTATAGGGCCAAGTGGCAGCGACAGAGATCCTAAAATCCTCATAGGTTAATATTTGTCATCTTAAGGCCAAATGGCAACCACATTTTCGATTTCGTTTCAATTTGTCATCTTTCAAAGTTTAAGTTTTGGATTTTTTTATTAAAATTATGTTGTACAAATCTATTTTTGAATGTTACGAGAGACTCGGATTATGGAGATGAAACCGTTCAAATTTATAATTAAAAGAAAATTAAGAATTCCAACCAGTTAAATTTAAATGGTAACAAAAATAATCAAAACTTAAAAAGCCTCTTTTTTTTTTCCTTCCATAATAAGTATTTAGAATTCTATTCTAATCCTCAACCTTGTTGAAATCTAATTTCAAACTGCCGCGTTATCATTTCAGAAAACTACATGTTTTTTCCTTTCGATGTGATCTAATTGCAGGTCACAAATCGCATGCATGCCCACTACCTCGGTTTGTTCACTTGATTTCTGCGATTGCAATGTTGCGATGCGATCCGATCACAGATCGCACCCGTATGTTTGTTCTCCACTTTTATTCTTCCATTGAATGCGATTGTGTGATGTGATCAAATCGCAAATCACATGATGTACAAGCTTGCAGCAATTTACGTGAAGTGGAAGTTTCGTTGACCGCCGTTTTTGTCAATAAAACAGTAAATGTCAGTAAAACAGTAAATGTAATTTACTGTGGGTTGGTAAACGTTGGTAAGATTTTAATTTTATTAGTTTTTTATCCATGGGTGTAGTTTTTGGTTTTTACGGAAAAAGTAAAAAGGCATTGTAATGTTTTTTTGTTTTTGGGTTGTTTTTCGTTCATTAAAAAAAAGGGAAATCTCGCCGCAGCGAATGTAAGAAGAATTTTTCACCAGGTTGAATGTAATGCACAGCAGTGTAAATGTAATAAGTAAAAAAAGAGGTTTTTACACAGCAGTAAATAAAATCTTTTCAAGAAGAGAACGAATGTAAGAAATTTTCTTTACACAGCATTGTAAATTTTTTTGAGAGACAGAGTGAGTTTTTGGAACTGCATTTGAAGCAGTCTCTGGTTGTAATCCCTTTGGAAGAGGAAGAATCTTTTGTAACAGTAATCCTTTAATGAATACAAGTTTTATGTGTGTGTGTAAAACTCTGTGTTCTGGAAACATTTTTTTTGTTCCGTTGTGTTAAAATCCTATGTGGTAAAAACAGAGTATTACTCTTTGTTCATATTTTTGTTTTGGAATTAAACAGAAAATTCCCAACATTGGTATCAGAGCTTGTCCAAGCTCTTTGAAGGTGTCAAAGAAGCTGAAGGAAGGTTCTTTCTATTGCAGTAGTTTCTCCAGTAGAGTGAAGACTCAGTCAAGAAAAAAATCCAAGGTATTTCTCAAGATTTTTTTTGTGCTGAAGAAACAGCCAGTTATTTTAAATACATAGTCAGGTATTTGAAGCATAGTTTAGAGTGCAAGAATGGCCAGCATCAGCACTAGCATGGGTATTTTTAATACTCATCTCCCACAGTTTAATGGGAAAAAATATGACTATTGGGCAATAACCATGAGAGCTCTGTTTGCCTCACAAGATTTATGGGAACTTGTTGAATATGGGTTTGAAGAACCAGGAGATGAAGATGAGTTTAATAGATTAACTCAGGCAGAGAAAGATCTGTTGAAGAGAAATAAGAAGAAGGACTCCAAAGCCCTCATATTTTTATATGAAGCAGTGCATGAGAGTGTGTTTCCAAGGATAGCAGCAGCCAAAACATCCAAAGAAGCATGGAAAACTCTCAAGACAGCCTATCAAGGCATGGAGAAAGTGAAGACAACAAAACTACAGTTGCTGAGGAGAGATTTTGAGAACCTGTGCATGAAGGAGTTAGATAATATTGACTCATTCTTCACACATGTGATTGGTCTGGTCACACAAATAAGATCTCATGGAGAAACCCTTGAATAAAGGAGGATTGTGGAAAAACTATTGAGGGTCCTACCCTCAAAGTTCGATGTGATTGTCACCACCATAGAAGAGACAAAGGATCTCACAAACTTTTCAGTTGATGAACTCCATGCATCACTGATAACACATGAGTAGAAGTTCAGTAGAAATGAAAACTCATCTCTAGAACAAGCCTTTAAGACCCAGATGTCCTTTGGAAGAGGAAGAGGTCAAGGCAGAGGAAACAAGAGAGGAAGAGGCAGAAGCCAAAACAGAGGTGGAAGGAACAGTCCAGTAAATGCTCAAGGAAGAGGCAACAATCCAAATCAGAACCAAGGCCAAGGCAGCAACCAACAAAGTGGACAACATCATGCTCAAGGACAAAGGTATGAAAAATCCAATATCCAATGCTATTATTGTAAAAAATATGGGCATTATGCAAATGAATGTAGGAAGAAGCAGCATGATATGAATAATAGATCTAGTGCAAATATTACTAGAGAAAATATCAACCAAGATAATGTGCTTTTAGCTTGTAACATGGCTGAAACTAACAGTGAAGATATATGGTTTCTAGACTCTGGTTGCAACAACCATATGACAGGAAACATAGCCCTGTTTTTTGTTTTAGATCAGAGTGTGAAGTCACAAGTCACACTTGGGACTGATAGTAAAATTTCTGTTATGGGAAAAGGAGAAGTAAAAATATTTACCAAGAAAGGTAAAAAGAAAACCATAGCAGATGCCTATTATGTTCCTGGAATGAAGTGTAACCTCTTAAGTATTGGACAGATTGTTCAAAAGGGGTACAATGTTTTCTTTGAGAATGATGTATGCACCATCATGGTTAGAGCACCCAGCAAAAGATGTATTGCTGAAGTGAAGATGACAAGGAACAAGATGTTCCCTCTTAGAATAAGGGCAGATTTAAAAAACAAAGAAGTAATAGTAGCAGTGACACAAGAGGCTTTCCAAAGTGAACCAAAGGATGAAAATTGGTTGTGGCACTTGGGATTTGGACATCTCAACTTTGGAGGTCTTAACTTGTTGAGTAGAAAAGGAATGGTAAGAGGATTACCATTGATAGAGAAACCGGACAGCCTCTGTGAAGGTTGTATATTAGAGAAACAACATAGAGAAAGTTTTCCATCAGGGAAAATCATAAGGGCAAAAGCACCCTTATAGATTGTCCACTCAGACTTATGTGGACCGATGCAAACTGCATCACTAGCAGGCAGCCAATATTTTCTAACATTCATTAATGATTTCACCAGAAAGACTTGGGTTTATTTCCTAAAGAACAAGAGTGAAGTGTTTGAAAATTTTTGAAATTTCAAGGCACTTGTAGAAAACCAAAGCGGGCTGCATATCAAAGTTCTGAGAACTGATAGAGGAGGTGAGTATATCTGTAAAGAATTTCTATGGTTTTGTAGAGAAAATGGAATCCATAAGCAGTTTACAGCTAGGTACACCCCGCAACAAAATGGAGTTGCTAAAAGGAAGAATAGGACAATCATGGACATGGCGAGGAGTATGTTAAAGGCAAAGCATTTGCCAAATGATTATTGGGCTGAAGCTATACATTGTGCAGTGTATATTTTGAATAGATGCCCTACAAAAGCAGTCATGAACAAAGTGTCGGAAGAAGCATGGAGTGGAAGAAAGCAAGGAGTCACCCACATAAAAGTTTTTGGTTGTGTGGCTTATGCACACATTCCAGATCAACTAAGGAGGAAGTTGGACAACAAAGGGGAGAAATGTATTTTCATTGGATACAGTGAGGAATCCAAAGCTTACAGGTTGTATATCCCATCTACCAAGAAGTTTTTTGTGAGCAGAGATGTTCAATTCATTGAGGAGGAAGCTTGGGATGGAAGCATAGAGAAAACAGTGAATGTTAAAAACTGTTTGTCTCATGATGAAGATGATGAGGAGATGGCCGAAATACATCCCCAAACAACAGTGCCAACACAAGGACAGCAAGAGACACCCTTGAGGAGAAATGAAAGTGCTTCTCCAAGCACACCACAAGGAGGAAATTCAAGTGCTTCTTCAAGCACTTGCACACCAAATGAAAGAGGTAAGAAATTCAGAAATTTAAGTGACATTTATAATGAAGGTATGAATTATTTGTTTGCTTTATATTGTCATGTTGATGACCCTATTCATTTTGAAGAAGCTATTAAGGATAGGAAATGGATAGAAGCTATGGATGAGGAGATCAATGCCATTGAAAGAAACAAGACATAGGATTTGGTTGAACTACCAAAAGGAAAAGAAGTTATTGGAGTCAAATGGGTCTACAAGACCATGAGCGATGCTGAAGGCAAAATAGAAAGACACAAAGCAAGGCTGGTTGTCAAGGGATACAAGCAGTAGTATGGGAGAGACTATGATGAAACATTTGCACCGGTTGCAAGAATGGAAACAGTGAGAGCAGTGTTGTCCATAGCAGCACAAAACAAGTGGAAAGTTTACCAAATGGACGTGAAGTCAACATTCCTAAATGGAGTGTTAAAGGAAGAGGTTTACATTGAACAACCTCTAGGCTATGAAAAGAAAGGCCAAGAGCACAAAGTGTGCAGATTGAAGAAAGCTCTTTATGGGCTGAAGCAAGCGCCAAGAGCATGGTACAGTAGAATAGATTCCTATCTACTGGAAAATGAATTTGCAAAATGTGAGGGAGAACCCACCCTCTACATCAAAGAAAAGAATGGTAAAATTATAATTGTTGTGTTATATGTTGATGATGTTATTTTCACAGGTAATGATGTTTATCTTATTGAAAACTTCAAAACAGTCATGAAAGAAGAATTTGAAATGACTGACATGGGTTTGCTGAGATACTTCTTAGGAATAGAAGTAGATCAAAATGAAAATGGAATTTTTATCTCAGAAGCAAAATATGTAAATGAAGTATTGGAAAGATTTATCATGCAGGACAGCAAGGCAGCAATCACTCCCACGGTGATGGGATTAAAACTCAGCAAAGAGGACAGTAGCAAGGATTTTGATCCTAGCTTGTATAAGAGCATAGTTGGCAGCCTAATGTATTTGACTGCAACTAGGCCAGATATAATGTTTGTTGTTAGTTTAATTTCCAGATTCATGGAAAGGCCAAAAGAAGCACATTGGCAGGTAGCAAAAAGAATTCTGAGATATGTTAAAGGTACTAAAAGGTTTGGCATTTTATATACTGTCTCAGAATGTTCAGATTTAATTGGATACACTGATAGTGATTGGGCTGGAAGCGTAGATGATAGGAAAAGCACATCCAGTTATGTTTTTCACATGGGTTCAGGAGCCATTTCATGGGCTTCTAAGAAACAACCTATTGTAGCATTGTCTATAGCAGAGGCAGAATATGTGGCAGCTACAGCAGCAGCATGTCAAGCAGTTTGGATGAGAAGAATGTTAAGAAGCTTATGCCAAGAACAAGCAAAAGCAACTGTGATTTTTTGTGGCAATAGCTCAGTGATTGCTTTATCCAAGAATTTTGTGTTTCATAAGAGAACGAAACACATTGACACAAAGTTTCATTACATTAGGGAATTGGTAAACAGTGGAGAAATTGTCTTAGAACACTTCAGGACTCAGGAGCAGGTTGCAGACATTCTAACCAAGCCATTGGGACAGAAAAGTTTTGAGTTTTTGAGGAAATGTCTGGGTATGACTGATAACCCAGCAATTGAAATTAAAGGGGAGTGTTGAAATCTAATTTCAAATTGCCGCGTTATTATTTTAGAAAACTACATGTTTTTTCCTTGCGATGCAATCTAATCGCAGATCGCAAATCGCATGCATGCCCACTACCTCCGTCTGTTCACTTGATTTCTGCGATTGCGATGTTGCGATGCGATCCGATCGCATATCGCAGATCGCACCCATATGTTTGTGCTCCACTTTTATTCTTCCACCGAATGCGATTGCGCGATGCGATCAAATCGCAAATCGCATGATGTACAATCTTGTAGCAATTTACGTGAAGTGGAAGTTTCGTTGACCGCCATTTTTGTCAGTAAAACAGTAAATGTAATTTACTTTGGGTTGGTAAACGTTGGTAAGATTTTAATTTTATTATTTTTTTATCCACGGGTGTAGTTTTTGGTTTTTACGGAAAAAGTAAAAAGGAATTGTTGTGGTTTTTTGTTTTTGGGTTGTTGTTCGTTCATTAAAAAAAAGGGAAAAGCTAGCTGCAGCGAATGTAAGAAGAATTTTTCACCAGGTTGAATGTAATGCATAGTAGTGTAAATGTAATAAGTAAAAAAAGAGGTTTTTATACAACAGTAAATAAAATCTTTTGAAGAAGAGAACGAATGTAAAAAAATTTTTTTACACAACATTGTAAATTTTTCTTGAGAGACAGAGTGAGTTTTTGGAACTGCATTTGAAGCAGTCTCTGGTTGTAATCCCTTTGGAAGAGGAAGAATCTTTTGTAACAGAAATCCTTTAATGAATACAAGTTTTATGTGTGTGTGTGTAAAACTCTGTGTTCTGGAAACATTTTTTTTGTTCCGCTGTGTTAAAATCCTGTGTGGTAAAAACAGAGTATTACTCTCTGTTCATATTTTTGTTTTGGAATTAAACAGAAAATTCCCAACAAACCTAGGTTTCTTAAATAGGTAATCAATTTCTTAATAATTTTTTTATCGAATAAAACTTTCATCCTTGAAACTATTCTATTAGGATTTTAGTCCATTTAAATTTTCAATGGTCAAAAGTGAAAAAATAAAAATAACGCCCTATTTTTAATTTTCATTTTTAACACACCATAAGTGGTTTTACAGAAAGGCTTCCGATGCCACTAGCCAGTCTACACGTGGCCCAAGGAGGAGAGAGAATACCCTTCATCGAGCGTGTATTCCTCACTCTTCTTTCTAACCCGATATCCATCAAAGCCATTGGATCTAGAGGTTATAGATCTACGGCTAAGGTTTGTTGTGCTTGTTGGCTAGTGGGACCGGGTTGTCTTCCTTGCACGTTCCTGCTCAAGAGCGGGTTGAGGGACTTTGGGCAGAACAGCTGCTCGATGGTTATCCACCTTGTGGATTCGAACTATTTTCACTGTGGTCTCTATTTCTGTATCGGGTAAACTTACTGGTATTTCTGGGCCCCACAGATGGATGGTTGGCATAGGAGAAAGAGCGAGAAACCAAAAGGAGGCACCAATAGCTTTGCTAAAGTACATGGTGGTTTTGCTACAGTAAAAGTGGTTATCGGGCGTCCGCATTACCATAATTGGTTTTACAAAAATGCCTCCAATGCCACTAACCCACTAACCATTTTACACATGGCCCAAGGAGGACAGAGAATATTTCCTTCATCACACGGGTATTCCTTGCTCATCTTTCTAGCCCAATATCCTTCATAGCCGTTGGATCTAGAGGTTGCAGATCTACGAATGAGATTTATTGTGCTTGTTGGCTGGTGGGACTGAGATATCTTCCTTGCACGTTCCTACTCAGGAGCGGGTTAAGGGATTTCAGGCGGAACAACTGCTCTATGGTTATCCACCCTACGGAATTGAAATATTATCATTGTGCTCTCTATTTCCGCATGGGGTCCGCTTATTGACTTTTTGAAGGTTTCGTTTAAAAGGTTGCTCGGTTTTGTGGGCCCTTAGCCTAATTCTTGAGCAGTGGGCTCAGATACCTAAGCATAAGGCGCCCGTTGTATTTTATGTAACATTTTTTTAGCTTCATATGAATAGAAGGTCCCTTCCTTGCTTCAGCAAAAAAAGAATTTTCACTTTTAACATGACAAATTTTATACTTTATACCTCTGGATGCTATATTGCCACAAGCAACAAATGTATTGAAAATTGCATAAAATATCCATTTATCATATATCCAGAAATTAGAATTATTATAACCTAATTTCAAATTGAATTTCAATGTATTTCATGACATCTTATCTTACTCTGAAGATATCATGGTTTCATTCATTGTAACATGAATCACAACTTGAACTCACATAATGGGTAAGCAGTTCAATATCCATTGTTGTTATCAAACACAGTGCAGTCATATGGCTAGAATATGTTGTTTCTCTAGCCAATGGCAGAACAAAAATCATTTCAATTATTTGAGAGTAAGCCAATGAACTCTCTCACTTTTCTGGCATAAGTTTCACATTAATAACATTCATTGTCATGATTGGTTGGTTATATAAAGTCCAGTAGCCACTTACAGAAAAAATTGTGAGATTTATTAACTCAAATTATATAAAACCTAGTTGCAACTACAACCAAAATACTACGTACACTTGATATATGTTCTGGTGCATGAGATTTTACACTTGATATACATCTTTCGATAGTTGAGGGGAGAGGAGTCGAGTGCTCTAGAGACTAATCTTGTTATTATTTGTTTGAAAATGCCATTCCATTATTAATCTTGTTATTGTTTGTTCGCAAATGCCATTCTATTCAGAGATTGATATTTTGGTGTTCCATTCGTCTATTGTATAAATATATAACACAAACATGCTATGGATTGATTGTCGATTCAAACAAATTACATCGCCAATTTCCTAAACTACAAGCTTGTCTTTAGAATTACTTCACGCTCGCAACTTGTAACTTTTTTCTCTTTCTCCGTTTCATCTACCTTTTCGGTTTGGTTCTATGTCCTAATAGTGGAATTTATTTGTCAAACGTTTTCACAGTAGCCGTAAATGTTTCTTATTTTTTTGTGTTCTTGTAGTAAAATGTCGGATATTTATGATGTGTTGTTTGCAGTATTACTGTGTTTGTGCTGCTTTCCTTTTCCAGGAAAAATAAAAATGGCATATTTACTTATTTCAAATATAAATTGTATATTTACTATATGAGAGGAGGAGAAATTTGAATATACATTGCAAAAGAAAACATGGCATATTTACGGGTCCTGAAAGAGAAATTTTAATATCCAATGCTATTCAGGAAAAGTTGTTGACAAAATTAAATATACATTGCAATTGAGGAAAAATTGTTTGTCAATATTAAAACATGACAATGCCCATCAATATTAAAACATGACAATGCCCAATTACTACTGCATACATCAAAGACAGTTGTCATCGAGCCTTTTCTAACAAAAACTTGCATCTAGATCTTCCCTGTGGAAAAACAAAAAAAAAATAGAAATTATTTTTCAATATCAAAACCTCATCCAAAGAAAAGGGGATTTTTTAGCCACTTATTGTGGCTAGTCTCCTAATTGGATGTTAATCAATTAAGCATACAGGTTTATGACAATGAGCCCTTGATATTTTTCATTGGCTTGGCGAGGTCTTCCGCTGAAAAAATTTGGACAAACCCCTCTTGCAAATTACTCAATCAAACAACCAAAATCAACAAAAGATTGCAACATCCCCCGTTCAAAATGCAAACAGAACAATTTTCTTAATCTATAAATTATCACCTGTCGACTTACTTGCCAGAGCGAAGGCTGTCTTTGATATATTTCATGTAGAAGAGAGGGCCGCCATGGGGTATCAATGGAGGTGAGAAACCCCATGAAGAAGGGTCGATATCTGTCATGTCATCCAAGGAAGCCGTGGAATCGGTTGAAAAATTAGATAACGAAGTAAAGATGAAGATAAATCTCATAATTTCAATATGAATCGCTCTTCCACCATGGCTCCTCATAAAGAAAATACAGTTTCCAGATCTTAAATTTCTGGCGGTTTTAGCGTTCCCAGCTGGCAGTCTTGTCCTCGAAAATTCGAACATCTAGTGTGTTCTCTTGGCATAGAAATCTGTGGATGCAATGATCGTGCAATATGGAGGATGGTTCACAACTGAAGATGGGGACATGGACGGATGTCTTTTATCATACTACTAGATTTGATGGTTCACAACCGAAGATGGGGGAGTGAGCACACAAAAAATTAATGCCTAAAACCAGATGTAAGGAGGGAGGATCGACTTGCCAGATGTCATATGTAAAAAAGAAGTGTAGAAGATCCACTGATTCAAAAAAAGCCCTATCGGTCTAAATAAAAATAAATAAAATAAAATATGTCGTGCAAATAATTTCATATGGGATGATTGAAAATAGATGAAAGGATATTCCATTTCACATTAATTATAATCAACTATATATTTAATATTTAAATTATTCTGTAAAAGAATATTTGTGTAGTTATTCATGTTAAGTTCTAAATTTTTAAGAATACACTGAATTGTGTAATTTTTTCTAATAAGATTTAAAATAAATATGGCTACTATGATTTGGGATTTGGTCCTCAAAAGCATTTCTCATTCATCATATAAATATAGATGAAATTTTGTGTAAAGCAAAAAGATATTTATTATTAAAATTTTAATTAATTAATCTAGTTATTTATCAAATTTTAGTATTTTAAATAAGTAAAAGAGTAATATTTTCCTAAAAATATTTTATTGAAGGGTGTATTTAAGTTAATTGTTATAGTTTTCAAGTTTTACTAGTTCAACTCGTTGGACGAGCCTCCTCAATAAGACATACTAAAATATTCAATCCTATAATTATAATTATTCCTTGTAGTTATAATTAGTTATTTTAGAAATTTATTAGAGATATTTTCAAATTTAATTTATTAGGAATCTAACAAAAATTTAAATTATAAACTTTTAAAAATTCAATTATTCCAAAATACTAAATCCATATATATAACTTTGTATATGATGAGATAGAGGAACAGAGATCCGAGATCGAACCTGGAGATGGACGCGGCTATTAGCTTCCCCTGTTCCTCCGGATCACTAGAGGTTTTGCTGGCTTATGGAGGAGCCAGAGCCGTTGCCGATCGACCGCCACTGCAGCATCTGATTCAAGCGATCTCAGATCTTAAGGAACCCTCTGTCTGCCAAGATCTGATAAAGACCACCGACTATCTTTGGGTCAAAATATACAGTTCGAACGGCTATTCGACAGGCGGCCTACAGGCCTTAGCTGCTATTGAGAACAAGCTGGGCAAGGAAGAGGTCTTCCGAAATAATGGAACCCGCAAGGAGGAAAATCATAGACTTCGTATAAGGTATGGAGGGCAAACCCTTTTCTTTAAACAACTGAACGCTGATCTGTTCTTGTTTGGTATAGATCTGGCTTCCATACTACCATGGAGCCCTGCATGGGAGTCACTCCTTCCATTCCGCGGCGCCCTGATCAGTTTGAACCCTAGACTATCAGATCTAGACAATTTTAGGGAAAATCGACCCTATGCTACACCGATCCTGAAGAGTCCGTACAGAACGAGATCTGGGCTCATTGAACTAGATCCCCGTTTAGCAGATCGATCCCGCATGACAAATCGGCCTCACCGCCTGTCAGATCTGGATGCCCATCCTTCGATATGGGACATGCAGAAGCCACAGATCAAAATCTCAGCAACAAATCCATCGAATACAAGAGTTGGAACTCTGGCAAGACGATTCCAAGTATTCATAAAGATACCAGAAGGAAAATCGAAGTTTATCTGGGTGAAAGAAGCGGATACTATTAATCAAGTACAGGAAATGATCATGAAACAACTAGGATTCCCCATCAGATCTCAAAATCTGATATATGAAGGCAGAGCACTACAAGATTCAAAATATCTCTGGGAATACCAGATTAGACCCCTGTCAACAATCATACTTAATCTGAGATTGAGAGGGGGAGCAGCTGTCAATGGTAGGAATAATAACAGAGCTGAAGGGAGTGGTATAGGCGCAGGGAAAAAACCAAGTAACACATCCTTCAAAGACATCCTACAAGGGATAAACAAAGAAGGAACAGCACCAAATCAAACTGGGATGGAGGCCAGGCCATATATTGTGGAACAGCTGGATCATACCCCAGTATATAATATAGACACACCAGAAACAGAGGATTACTGTAATACTTATGAAAGGCAAGCAATAATCTGCAGATTTAACAGCTTTTGGCCCAAACCAGTGGATTTATTCCATTGGATCTTCACGAACTGGACCATGCAATGCAAAATACACCTATGCTCCAAAGGATTTTTTATAGTAAATTTCCTATCAGCAGCTGATAGGGATGCAGTAATACAGGAAGGACCTTGGTTCTGCAGATCTACAGGACTATTCATCACACCTTGGTTTCCAGAATTTGACGCAAACACAATGGTTGTTACCAAAATGCCAGTTTGGGTGCGACTACACAACCTCCCAATACATCTCTGGAGTGATCAAGTACTAGCTGGAGTTGCAAATACCATCGGACGCTACATCAAATGGGACACACAGCGATTGGAGGAAAGAATTTACACATATGCTCGGATATGTGTGGAAGTAGATCTTAGCAAAGGGCTGCCAGACCAGATATAGCTGAAGCATAGACAAAGGAGCTGGACTCAAGGTTTAGACTACGAAAATACTACCTTCAGATGTCGAATATGTAGACAAACAGGACACCTACAAAACACATGTCCAGCAGCCAAAAAAGACAATCGAAGGAAGAAGAAAACAGAAAAACAAGTGAAGGGATGGAAATTTCCCCCACCTGAACCAGATGACGAGGAGGAAGAAGAGATGGAGTTTTCAAATCTCAAACAGCCCAGCCAGATGAACAAAGAATCAACAGCAGAAGACAAAATACCACAGGAACAATTAGAAGCAACACAAGCAATTACAACAGTTTCTATGGACATAGGCAACAACAAGCGACATCACATATCAGATTCGTCGGACTCTGATAAAGAAACTCCACAACCTGTGGATGCAACTGCTCTTGCACTGATAAGTCCAACAGAGCCACAGGGGGTTTGGAAAAAAGTTGAGAAGAAAAAGGGGCGAAAACTATGACTTTCCCCCACATGTACATTATCATATTTGCATTGCATGATATTTCCTTGCTATTCGTACACCCTGCGTGGTGTTGATGGAATACTGCATCTTTTAAAAGCACCATTTTTGGCTACTGATTACAGCATATGCCAAAGGCATCTACAACATGTAATTTTTCAATATTAATGAAAGATTACGATTTTTCCAGTGGAAAAAAACTTTGTATATGATGTATTCTTAGGCAAATTTTTAAGAGGTTCCTCTGCCTTTACCAAAGTGAAGACAAAACCCATTTTTAACTATGAATAACAAAACTTAATCAAAATATTTTTAACCAAATATTGAAAAAAAACTCAGCAACTTATAAAAACAAAAAAAAAAAAAATCATGAGAAATTAGTCAGTTACGACTACCTCTCATGGAAATGGTCATACGTTTGAATGACTTACTTAACGCAGTTGAATCCCAAAAATGATATCTAATATAATGCACTGCGTAAATCCCCCATACTTAAATTCAAAAAAGAGTCAAGGGATCTCTACTTGAATGGTTCATGAGGCACAATACTTGCTAAGGTTTTGCAAATGGGGTAGCAAGCTAAGTGGGCTTGATTGTGGGGAAAACTCCACAGTTAAGCGCGCTTGAGCCAGAGGAGTTCTGGGATGGGTGACCTCCTGGGAAGTCCTGGTTACCGGGTGCAAGCCCCGGAAGTGATGATTGATGCTATGTGATTCGTTCTCCACATTTCACTAGTTTCAATCCCACTTCTTCACCCCTGTGAGCATCACCCGATGCAATGAGTGCTAAGTGAACTATTCAAAAAAAAAAAAAAAAAAAATCATGAGAAATTAGTCAGTTACGACTACCTCTCATGGAAATGGTCATACGTTTGAATGACTTACTTAACGCAGTTGAATCCCAAAAATGATATCTAACTTATAATATAATAATTAAACAACGCCAAAGAAATTCAAAAGGGATAATGGTTGAAAGTGAAAATTTTGATGCTTGACAAAGACGAGACCTCCTTTCACCTCCTTTCAAAATTAGAGTGGGTTCACTTGTGACTTGCAAGAGGCCGATTCATCATTTAGGATATGGTCCACACCATACATCCACCCAATGAATCGTACATCCACCCTACAAACTCTCATTGGAATTTTAAAAATATAGGACTTTATCGGGCCCCACTTTAACTTCGAAGGCTGGCAATGGCATCCAGGGCTTACTCCGTAAAGAAAACAACCCATCAATTATCCTCAAATAAATAATAATAATCAGAATTCATTTATTACGTTATTACGTTAATAATAATCATCAAACAGGTGCCTTTAAGGTTAATAAGATATGGGTGCTTTATTAGAAGTGTCTTTTTTGGTAGAAAGACAAAGAGGGCATACTCAAGGAGAAGGAGAAGTCTAAAGGGACATTTAACAATGATCCAATGACACATTTAACAAAGATCTAATGACAGTGTCATGGTTCTAGACAAAAGTTGAGACCTTTAACAAAGATCAAACTCATGGCTTTAGATAAAAGTTGACACCTTTAACAAAGATCAAATGAGAGTCTCATGGCTTTAGATCATACAAGCTCATGTGAAATTATGTGGTTCTATAAACTAGGTAGAGCTCCATGCAATTGATATCAATAAATTTGACTCACAAGTGATGGAGATATTAATGCAAGTGGGATGGCTCCCATATTTTGAAAAAAGTCAAGGTTTATATATAAAGGTTTCATTATAATTTTCTTAGATCTTTAATGGAACAAGTGTTGTAGTCTTATAATTGATTGTGATAGTTATAAGAGGAATTCATTAGCATGGGTAATTGATTGGTTGGATAGTTCACAATGATACTTATATGGGAATTTATTAGTATGATCATTGAACCATTAATTCCATCCACAAATTGTTGCCCTTTACTTATCACATATCCCCAAACATCATGGATAGTTCACAATGATAGTTATAAAGGGATTTATTAGTATGGTCTAAGCTCAAATATAGATGAGTAGGGAACAAACAAGACTTCATTTGACACAGTGAAAACATCACAGAATAAGGTCTTCATCTCTTCCATTCTGTTGTCTTTTCCGTTAGCTTTTATAGAATTCCTCTATGACCTTGCTCACATGAACTTCCCGTCATCCCTTTGGATACCACGCTATTTCCTTTTCTGTGGCTTCTGTGACTCGACTCCAAATGTTCCTTCTCTCCTCGACGACCTCTATGAAATCCACTTCGTTTGCACTTTTCCTCACTTTCCTCTTGTCAATATTCAATGTCTGACAGATCCCGGCTGATTTCTTTTCTTTTCCTCGATGACTTTCTACCCAATTTCCTTTCGGTCAGACTCAGTCAAAATGTATCAAAATTATGTCCCCCAAAACGAAGGACCCAACAAGCCCCAACCACAATTAATTAACTGGTCCTTAAGTCAATCCTTGGATGACGTTGTTGGTTCCCCTTACTATTGTTGTGCTCCTGCTTGTGCTGCTTCTTCTTGGGCTGTTCTTTCTGGTGTCACGGGTTCATATTCAAACTACCTTGTCCTCACTTCCACCACTACATAGTCATTATTGTTTTTTCTCTAGCCAAGAGCCAAGCTCTACAACTCCTATGTTTCTATCCATGCAAGGGAGCATTTCATGTTCTTACGGTAAGACTCTTAATGACTCAATTGTTCATTGTAGAATGACCATTCGGCTTAGCATGGGCACAATATGAGACCCATTACGCATTCAAGGTTTGGGCTCTCAACTCGGAACTATGATTTTTCTTATTCTTTTTAGGTTATTTATGTTTATGTTTCCCCTTTCTGTTGATCCTTGTCTTACTCAAACTGTAATTGTTAATTGTAGGTAAAACCCTAACCCTTCCTCAAGGGTTTGGGTATGGCAAGAAACTAACTTGGATTTTTCCAATCACATTCGGTCTTTCTTTGCCAAGCGATTTGCAAGGTCATTTCCTCATGGGTAAGTTTTTAATTAAAACCCCTAGCTCTAGTGTTTTCATGAAAATAATTATTTGTAGACAAAGATTGATTTTGAACGTCACTCCTTTGTGACCGTAGATATATGTGGGAATGCCCATCCATTCCACTCAGGGAATTATGAGCATTAGTTAAAAGGTCAATTTTCTTCACTGTACCAAGAATTATTAACGTAATCACGAAATAAATGAATTCTGATTATTATTATTTATTTGAGGATAATTGATGGGTTGCTTTCTTTACGTAGTAAGACCTTGGATTCCATTGCAAGCCTTCGAAGTTAAAGTGGGACCCGATAAAGTCCTATATTTTTTAAATTCCAATGAGGGTTTGTAGGGTGGATGTACAATGTGGACCATATGGTAAATGATGAATCGGCCTCTTGCACGTCATCAGTGAACACACTCTAATTTTTAAAGGAAGTCTTGTCTTTGTCACGTATCAAAAATTTCTCTTTCAGCCATTATCCCTTTTTCAAGGCGTTGGCGTTGTTTAATTATTATATTATAAGTTGCGGAGTGTTTTTCAGTATTTGTTTAAAAATATTCTGATTAAGTTTTGTTATTTATGGTTAAAAATGGGTTTTGTTTTGATCTTATATATATATATAACTTTGAATATGTTTGGAGTAATTGAATTGTAAAAAGTTCATAATTTTAATTTATAATTTCAATAAATTTTTAATAGATTCTTAATAAATTATATTTGAAAATATTTTTAATAAATTTCTAAAATAACTAACTATAACTATATCTTTTTAGAAGAGTCGTTTCAAAAGAAGGCCTTTCACGAGAGACGGGAGCAAGGGTTTTGAACAGGGAGCAAAGGGTGTGAGCTGGTAACAATGGAGGGGCAAGGAGGGCGGAGCTCCACTCCCTCTTACAGTCAGGTAGTAGCGGACAAAAACAAGGAGGTAGGTCTGAATCGATTCAAAAAGTCAATGGAGACAGAAACGGGGAAAACAAGTAAAAAAATGCCGGAAAGCAGTAAACATCATGAACAGGAGGAGGGTCAGGAGGAAGTGAGAAAAGGGAACAAGACAGGTGAAAATAGTCAGAGAATTGAGCAAAAGACTGCGACTGGACCTTGTAAACCTAGGTCAACCATAAAACCCTGGGTTGCCCTAAGTGATCCGGCGCTACAGGCACACAAAGATCACATGGCGACATATGTGGTCATTTGCGAATTTATGGGGATATGGACAACGGAGAAGGCTTTGTACACTTGGATAAGGAATTATTGGAAGCCGAAGGGAGAAATAACCCTTCATCTTGGGTCCAAGGGCTTCTTCAGAGTGGTTTTCACAAACCTAGAAGATAAAGATAGAGTGTTCAAAGGGGGACCATACTTCTATGCTACTGCAGGACTTTACATGTGACCATGGGTGATGAATTTTGTCCCGGAGCGAGAAACATTCACCTCGGTACTGGTATGGATGAGACTCTACTCCCTACCTTTAGATTATTGGCTGCCTAAATCCCTAAAAGCCATAGGCAATAAATTAGGTCATTTTTTAAAACTATCAGACGTGACTCTGCAAGGTATATATACCTCCTTCGCACGCATATGTGTAGAAATGGACCTATCAGGAGCACTTCCGGATGAAATTATTCTAGAAGTATATGATGAAGAATGGGTGCAAGCGATGGACTATGAACATGTCCCATTCAGATGCCGCAAATGTCATGAACATGGGAACCTCTTCAGAGAGTGCCCAGTTAACAAACTGGAGGACAAAACGAAACCTAACACAGGCAAAGATCCTAAAGGCTTCACAAGGGCGGGAGACAGAGGGAAAGGAGGGGGAAAAAGTACCAAAAGAAACCTAGCGAAGGTAAGAAACCAAGTCATAACAGTTTTAAGATTTTAGAGGAAGAAGGTGGGGACAATGGAATGGACACGACACCCGAGGATAATAATTCAAAGAAGGAAAAAGATGAAAGAATGGAGGTCACACATGATAACAAAAAACTAAGGAAGGATCTGCCAAGCACTATGGAGCTGGGCAGGGACCAGGAAATGGCCCCAAGTGAAGTTGGGACAGAGGACCAAGAACTACAGGAGATTCTTGAGAGGGAGAATCTGGATCTAGAAAAGTTCCGAGAGCAGGGAACCAATAGAGGTGTTGATTCTCTACCACAAGAGGAGTTTGACAGAGTACAACAACTCTTCCTTTGGAGAACTCAGGCAAAGGCTGCTGGAATCAAAAGGAACCATGACAGCCAGGAAAATAGAGGAGTAAAATCGATGGAGGTAACATCAGAACACCCTACCAAGACCCCAGGTAGAAAAAGAGGAAGGAAGAGACAGAATGAGCTACTAACAGAGTGTGGGAAACTCATGATTAACTCAGGCAAGATGAAAGATCTTACTAGTTACTCATTTACAAACCTTTCATAATGAAGCTCACAACCTAGAACATTAGAGGACTGGGAAGTAAAAGAAAACAAAGAAATCTTAGCAATAGAATAAAAGAAGAAAAACCAAATATGGTGTTTATACAGGAAACAAAATGTTCAATAGAAAAAATACGAGAGATACATAGCAAATGGCTTACTAAGTACGAGTATCTAGAAGTCAAAGCAAACAACACAACAGGAGGGACTCTCACTCTTTGGAATCCACAAAAATTTGGAATCCTAGATGCTGAAGCATCCAGGAATTACCTTTCTATGGTTATCCAACCTTTGGGTGATAAGGAACTCTATATGATCACAAATGTCTATGGTCCTCAAAAACTTGAAGACAAACTCAGGCTTCTCAACTCATTGGAGGAGGTGAGAGAGAGACATTATGTGATGCCCTGGATTATGGGAGGGGACTTCAACATGATCAGATCGCTTAGAGGGAAAAAAGGTGGGACCAAGATACTAGGCAAAGACTCCATTGCCTTCTAGAACTTCTTAAACAACATGAGGCTGGTGGATATGGAGACAATAAATGGCACCTTCGCATGGAATAATAAGAGGGGAGGGGATTTTTAGGTTGCCTCTAAGCTAGACAGATTCATTACCTCGGAAGACCTATTTCTCACTGGCCTTAACTTGACTACTATAATCCTTCCTTTCGGAGGCTCGGATCACTGGCCTATCCAGCTTGAAGCTGCTTGCATAGGCCCTCCAAGGAACAGATCTTTCAAGTTTGAAAATATCAACCCTAACTTCATCACCAACATTGGAAAATGGTGGGTGGAAGACATACCTGTGCAAGGCACGAAGATGTTCCTACTGCAACAGAGACTTAAACACATCAAACTCAGGCTTAAAGAATGGAACAAAAATGAGTTTGGAAATATTTTTAAAGGCAAAAGAGAAGTTGAATAGAAACTTCAAAGAATTAACCAAATCCTCATCAATGATGGCTTCTTTGAGGAAAGGAAAATGAAAGCTGATTCACTTCAACAGGAATGGGAGAACATATGCCAGCAAGAGGAGATCTTATGGAGACAAAAATCGAGAGTGCAATGGATTAAAGAAGGGGAAAAAAATACAAAGTTTTTTCACAAGTCAACCTTGGATCACAGGGCTCATAACAAGATTGTAAAACTCAAATATACTCAAGGGAAAGAGCTAAGCACCCACAAAGAAATGGAGTCTATTATGGTACAACATTTTCAAAGTATAGATGAGGAGCCTCTATCAGACATATTACAATTTATCAACAACTTCACACAACACATTCCAAAACTAGTAACTAGGGAAGACAATTACAATCTCAACATGCCAGTGACTGAAGAGGAGGTCAACAAAGTCATCAAAGAGATGTAGAATGGGAAAGCCCCAGGCCCGGATGGGTTCAATGTAGACTTATTCAAAACATGTTGGGAAATAGTGAAAGAAGACATCCTTGATGTTGTGGAGGATTCTAGAAACTCCAAAACGGTTTTGAGGGCGCTCAATGCATCTTTCATGGCCTTAATCCCAAAGCAGGAAAAAGCTATGACACCTGATCGATACAGGCCCATAGCTTTATGCAATGTGGTGTACAAAATCATTTCTAAAGTGATTGCAAACAGACTCAAACCCCTTCTTCCAACTCTTGTGTCTGAGGAGCAAACTGGATATGTGGAAGGAATGTAAATTCTCAATAACATCATTCAAGCTCACGAGGTGGTCCATTCTCTCAAGAGTAATAAGCATACGGGTAAGATCATACAGCTTGACCTAGAGAAAGCTTATGATAAGCTAAGCTAGTCGTACATCAGGGAGGTACTAAAAGCTTATGGCTTCGACCGTAACTAGATAAGATGGGTAATGGCCCTTGTTACCACAGCCAGTTTTTCTATACTTATTAATGTCACTCCATCCAGAACTTTCAGGCCTTCAAGAGTTCTCAGACAAGGAGATCTGCTTTCCCCCTTCCTCTTTTTTCTCATGATGGAAGGTTTGGGTAAAGCGATCAAATCAGCCAAAGCTGAAGGTAGAATCCAAGGTCTCAAACTAACCCTGAATGGGGACACCTTGAATCATTAACAACTTGTGGATGACACAATGCTGCAGGGTACAACCATGGTCAAGGGAGAAAAACCTTTCAAACAGATCCTGAATGATTTTGCACGGGCTGCTGGTATAGAGGTAAGCCTCAAAAAATCAAAAAATTTATTTTTTAATACTTATATTGCCATTCAGAGAAATCTCACCAGAATTCTCGAATTTCAAAGAGATCAATTACCCTCCAAATATCTGGGAATACCTCTTACACACAAACCTTTGAGCAAGGAATTTTGGGAGCCAGTGATAAATAAATTGCAAGACAAAATCAGAAAATCGACAAGTAGATCCTTAAACTTAGCTGGAAGGCTAGTGCTGACAAAATATGTCCTGCAAATCATACCTATCCACATGTTTTCTACTCTAACTGCACCAAAAGGAGTTTTACAACACATTAGGAACATCCAAAGAGATTTTCTTTGGGGCAAAGGGGAAGAGAAAAATAAATGGGCTCTAGTAGCTTGGGAAAAGCTTTGCAAACCCAAAAACCATGGTGGTTTGGGACTTCATGACCCGGAAACCCTAAGTACAGTTTTAGGGGAAAAACTTTGGTGGAGATGGCTAAAGGAAACAAGAACCACTTGGGCTAAGCTCTGGAAGCATAAGTATGAAAATAACTGGCAAGAAAGGGACCATATCAGAATTATAGGGCTCATCAAGGGCTCCTATATTTGGAACAATGCATGGGAGAACAGAGCTATTGTGCAGACGCATACTTTCTGGGAGATTAGAGATGGTAACCTAGCCTGGATTTGGGAGGATAAGTGGCAGCAGGAGCCTAACCTATGCAGAGAAGGACTAGACATGCTCAAAAATGACACTAACAATAAAGGGTTGCTTAGGGTTAGTGATTTTTAGGATCAGACAAGGGACAATGGCAAATGGAGAACTTGGAAGGACCTAGTATACAGTGAAGAAACCCATTTGAAAGCCCAGGTTGAAGCTCTTGCAGTGATCCTGGAACAAAGAAATATTTTGACTTCAACTTAGTCTGACCAACTAAGATGGGGAAAAAACAGCGAATGCAACTTCAACCTCAAAGAAGCCAAAAGAATTTCCACTGGACTTGACCTTCTAAACCCTGATAAGATATGGGGAGACCTATGGAAGAACCCGCACTGGATAAAAATCAAAGTGTTCATGTGGTTGGTACACCAAAAAAAAGTTTTGACTTGGGAAAATCTAAGAAAAAGAGGCTTAGCTAGTCCATCTAGATGTCAGCTATGTGGCCTGCAAGAAGAAACGATGGATCACTTACTTAACCTCTGCACTTTCACCTCTACCTTATGGAATTGGGTAGCTTCAATGTTCAGGCAAACTGATAGGGATGAATGCAGCATCACTGGAACTCTGAAGAATTGGAGGAAATACTTCTCAAAAAATGAAGCAGTTAACAGAGCTTGGACTCTGATCCCAGGTTTTTTGATTTGGGATGCTTGGAAAGAAAGAAACAACAGAATTTTCAAGAACAGAACGAGCTCATCCTAGAGCATCATAGCTCAGATTTTAAGAAAAATTAAAGAAACTGTAAGCACCCTTATAAAGCAACGCCCCGAGAACCCTCCTTGTAAACATGATGCTCACATTCTTTTGAATTTGGGCCTCTAGTCACATGTCCCCCAAGGCATAAGCAAGATAGTAAAACATACAACAGTGGGGAAGGACTTCTGGCAACTGCCCCCCCCCCCCCCCCCCCATAGCTTTTTGAAATTTAATATAGATGGAGCTTCCAAGGGAAACCTTGGGATTGCTGGGTATGGAGGAGTCATAAGAGACGAACAGGGAAGCATAAAATTTATCTTTCATAGTAATTTGGGGAATGCTGCAAACAATATGGCAGAGCTCATGGCCCTGGAGCAATGCCTAGAAATCTTGATTGAGTTCAATTTACACAATACAATGATAGAGGCGGACTCTGAATTGACAATCAATTCGGTAAAAAAGATAGGAAATGGCTCAGCACCAGAAAAAGTATCCAAACATTGGCGGTTATTACAGGTCTATCAACGCATTCAACTCCACCTGAGGGTCCTAAGAACACTCAGATTTGTACATGTATGCAGAAATGCCAACAGATTAGCAGATTGACTGGCGAATGAGGGTCTGTTGTGTACAAGAGATAACAGGTGCTATGAGTGGGAGGCAACTCCCTCAGGGAAACTACGCGAGGACTATCACAGTTAGGCGACTGCAGATAGGGAATATCTTCAAAGCATGAAAGATAGGCAATAATTCGACCTAAGGAGACAACAAATAGTGCACCAATGTTAGGAAAGAAGAAAGGAGTAAAGAGTGAGTAGTTGGACAGGCAAACGACCTTTGATGGCAACGAGTGCCAACATCTTATGGATATTGGGCAGAAAGTTGCATGGAGGATAGCCCAGAAAATGGACCCGAAATTTTATAGAGCGGCAGTTAATGCCACCCATCGGGTTCGTTTGGAATTTTAATGAGTTTGCATGTTGTGGGCCCAAAATTGCTTCAGAACCATTGGATCGAAGAGGTCTGGATCACACGGGAGTCAGGCAGTTAAACTAATCGAAAGTTATAATAGAAATCAGACACGAAATTTCATAGAAAGAAATTTTGTTTCCATTTCGAGTCCGATTGAGTTTTAAGTGGTGCGCATGTTGGTGCATCCGAAATATATCATAGCCATCGGATCCTCGAGGGCTGACAAGAAACTCTAAGATTTGTGGGTCATTGGTTTTTTGGGTGGACCCTCGTCATTTAGGAGTGAAGGGCTCTTTGTGGTGTGGGACTTCTGAAGTCTAGCGGACCCGTCATCGCTTTGGAACTTTGCATTTTTCTTTTGGGTTAAGAAGGAAAGAAGGTTTTCTAGGGCAATTATTGATGGTTAAATAGTGCATTGGAGGTGTATGCATTGGTTTTGTGGTTTTGTTTGTGTTAGATGTTGCTAGTTTTTGGCACTATCTCGCAAAATGTACATTATGTAATATTTTTTCTTGACTAATGGAAGGAACTACTCTTGTTGGATAAAAAAAAACCAACTATAACTATAAATAATAACTATAGCTATAAAACTAATAAATTTAATTAAAAAAAAAACTAAAAAAAACATAAGTACTTTGAACATAAATCTGGGTCTTTGATTTGTGTATCCTATTAAGAGTATTCTAAAATATTCTATGAATGTTAAATCTAATTTTTTGATTTGATTTATTTGTCTAGTTGTCTATGATCTTTCACGCTTGATCCATGGCTTTAGGAGCCACGACCTAAGGGTATCTAATCTGTCAAAGTCACCCGAGGATTGCACCCAGCCTTGGCCACTATAACCCTAAGCTGACTGGATTTTTTTAGCATGTCTCACCCCTAAGCATAGGGGCACAACGAGCCCCCATGAAGTTTGATCCAGAGTCACCTTGCTGACGAGGCCCATCATTAACTAGTTGTGTTAGTGAAACTTGAAAACTGTTACAATTAACTTAAATGCACCCTTCAACAAAATATTTCTGGGAAAATATTATTTCTTTACTTATTTAAAATATTAAAATTTGATAAACAACTAAATAAGTAAATTAAAATTTTAATAGTACATATATTTTTTCTTTACAAAAAAATGCCATATATATCCCTATGATGAATAAGCAATGCATTTGAAAACCAAATCCCAAATTGCACTAGCCATATTTATTTTAAATCTCATTAGAAAAAATTAGAGAGTCTATTCCTAAAAATTTTAAAGATAACATAATAAATATGTAAACTTAATATCAATAACTACACAAATATTCTTTGACAAAATAAAATAAATATTAAATATACGGTGAACTATAATTAATGTGAAATGGAATATCTTTCCATCTATTTTCAATCATCCCAGATGAATTTATTTGCATTGCATATTTTATTTTATTTTAGTTATTTATATTATTAAATATTTAATTAATTTTTATATTTATATTATTATTTTTTACTTAATTTTTAATATTTACAAACTAATAACTTATTTTAATATAAATATTTTGAATTTTTCCATCATTAAACAAAATATTTTGTTTCAATAAATTATTTAACATGTATTTTAATTTTAAATAAATTTTTGATATTTATTTGAACTTTAGTATATTCTATAATTTTAGTAAATTTTAAACACAAATGTTATAGTATTATTAAATTAATATTAATTAATATTATTGAGTATAATTATGTTATTAACTTTTTATTATTATTAACTTTAAGTCAATATTTTTATTATAAAAGTAATGTTTTTAACTATTATTATAAAAATAAGTTAATATTTTTATTATAAAAGTAATTATTATAATAAATTATTTTTCTTTTAAATTATAAATATTAATTTCAAAATATTAATATTAAAAATAAGGTGAATGATTAACAATATATACTAGCACAATCATATTCATAAATGTGGTTGATAATATATCAACCACATTTATTATTATTTATATATTAATATCAACATTAATAATTTTATAATTATTTATAAAGTATATATTATCATTCTTATTCTTATTATTATTTATTATTCTTAAATAACCAAATAATAAATAACATAAATATTTTCATAACCAATGTGTGTTTTCCTTACAGGAATATTCTCTTGGGTTTATAATACCAATCCCTTGGACTTATTATTCTAACCGTTCAACCAGGGTTGAGCATGGTCCAACATCACATTGTGACAAAGATTATCTCAATATGAAAACCAATCATGGTTAATGTAAAAATCAACCATGGTCAATCATGGTTAAACATGGTCATCCATGGTCCAACTCATATTGCGACAAAGATTGTCCCAGTATGAAAATCTACCATGGTCAACCATGGTCAAGTGTGGTCCCACGTCACATTTTGACAAAGACCGTCTTAATATGAAAATCAACCATTGTCAATCATGTTTATTTAAGGGTTTGTAACAATTATCTTGGGGTTTATATACACTGGGTTTATGTTATTCCCTTAGCTTACATATTATTCCCTTCGATTTATGATCTCTTTGTTTTTAGTATTAATCCCTTGGGTTTATAATATCATTCATGGTCAACCATGGTTAACCATGTTTTATAAAATAAATCATGGCACAACGTCACAATTTGACAATGATTGTCTCAATATCAAAATCAGGCAATGTCAACCATGGCCAACCATGTTTATTTTAGGTTTACAATATTTATCTTATGATTTATATACCTTGGTTCTATAATGTTAATCCATTGGGTTTAATATTATTCTCTTGGGTCCATAATACCTTGGGGTTTTAGTATTAATCCCTTGGGTTATTATTCCCTTGGGCTTATAATATCAATCACTTGGGTTTATTAATCTAAGGTTTCAACCATGGGCGACCATGGTACAACACTGCATTGTGACAAAGAATGTCTCAATATGAAAATAAACCATGATCAATCATGGTCAACCATGTTTATTTAATGGTTTATAATTTTTGTCTTAGGGTTTTTATACCTTAGGTTTATGTTATTCCCTTAGATTTAATATCATTACCTTGGGTTTATAATATCAATCATGTCCAACCATGATCAATCATGGTCAACCATGGTCAGTCAGGGTTAAACATGGTCAACTATTAAATCAATCATGTTTAACCATGGTCAATCATGTTCAACCATGGTCAATCATAGCCAAACATGACCAAACATTGCATTGTGACAAAGATTGTATCAATATGAAAATCAACCTTGGTCAACCATGGTCCAAAGTCGCGTTGTGATAAAGAATGTGTTGATATGAAAATCAATCTTGGTCAACCATGGAACACCATGGTCCAACGTTGCATTGTGACAATGATTGTCTCCATATGAAAATCAATCATCGTCAACTATGGTCAACATTGTTTATTTTAGGCCTCTATTTTCTTCATATTCCTAAGGTTTAATATTATTCCTTTGGGTTTAATATTTTCTTCCTTAAGTTTATAATCCCTTGTCTTTTTATTATTAATCTCTTGGGTTTATAATATCAATCATGGTCAACTGTGATCAATCATGGGAAACCATGGTCAATCATGGTCAACCATGTTTAACCATGTTTTATAAAATCAATCATGGCCCAACGTCACATTGTGGCAATGATTGTCTCAATACGAAAATCAACTAAGATCAACCATGGTCAACCATGTTTTTTTTAGGGTTTACAATATTTATCTTAGGGTTTATATACCTCGGGTTTATAATATTAATCCCTTGGGTTTAATATTATTTCCTTGGGTTCATAATCCCTTGGGCTTTTAGTGTTATGGTTTTAGTTTTTAGTATTAGTATAATATCATGGTCAACCATAGTCAATCATGGTCAACGAAGGTCAATCATGTTTTTTAAAATCAATCATGGTCAATCATAGTCAACCATGTGGCAATGTCGCGTTGTGACAAAGATTGTCTTGATATGAAGATCAATCATGGTCAACCATGGTCCTACATTACATTGTGATATTGATTGTCTCAATATGAAAATCGACCATGGTCAACCACGTTTATTTTAGGGTTTATAATATTTATCTTAGGGTTTATATATATTGGGTTGTCAATCATGGTCAATATGAAAATAAACCATTCTCAATCATGGTTAAACATGGTCAACCATGGTCCAATGTCACAATGTGACAAAGATTGTCTCACTATGAAAATCTACCATGGTCAACAATGGTCTCACGTCGCATTTTGACAAAGATTGTCTCAATATGAAAATCATCCATGGTCAACCATGTTTATTTAAGGTTTTACATCATTTATCTTGGGGTTTACATACCTTGGGTTTATGTTATTCCCTTGGGTTTATTAATCCTTTGAGTATATAATATCAATTATGGTCAAACATGATCAATCATGGTCAACCATGGTAAATCATGGTTAAGCATGGTTAATCATGCTTTATAAAATCAATCATTGTCCAACGTTGCATTGTGACAAGGATTGTCTCAATATGAAAATAAACCAAGGTGAACCATGGTACCCATGTTTATTGTAGGGTTTACAATATTTATATTAGGGTTTATATACCTTGGGTTTATAATATTCATCACTTGTGTTTAATATTATTCCCTTAGGTTCATAATCCCTTGGGGTTTTAGTATAATCCCTTGGGGTTTTAGTATAATCCCTTGAGTTTATAATATGAGTCCATTAGGTTTATTAATCTAAGGGTTCAACCATCGTCGACCATGGTATAACGTCACGTTGCAACAAAGATTTTCTTAATATGAAAATCAACCACAATCAACCATGTTAATTTAAGGGTTTATAATTTTTGTCTTAGTGTTTTTATACCTTGGTTATACGCTATTCTCTTAGGTTTAATATTATGCCCTTGGGTTTATAATACCTTGGGTTTTTAGTATTAATTCCTTGGGTTTATAATATAAATCGTGGCCAACCATGGTCAACTATAATGATCAATCATTGTCAACCATGGAAAACCATACCCCAACGTCGCATTGTGACAAATATTGTCTTGATATGAAAATCAGTCATGGTCAACCATGGTCCTACATCGCATTGTGACTCATTGTCTCAATATGAAAATTGACCATGGTCAACCTTGTTTATTTTAACGTTTATAATATTTATATTAGAGTTTATATACCTTGGGGTTGGTCAATCATGGTCAATATGAAAATCAAGCATCACCGATCATGCTTAAACATGGTCAACCATGGTCCAATGTCACGATGTGGCAAATATTGTCTCACTATGAAAATATACTATGGTCAACTATGGTCTCACGTTGCATTTTGACAAAGATTGTCTGAATATGAAAATCATCCATGGTCAACCATGCTTATTTAAGGGTTTATATCATTTATCTTGGGTTTTACAGACCTTGGGTTTATGTTATTCCCTTGGGTTTAATATTATTCCCTTGTGTTTATAATCCCTTAGGTTTTTAGTATTAATCCCTTGGGTTTATTAATCTTTTGAGTTTGTAATATCCATCATGGTCAACCATGATCAATCATGGTAAACCATTGTCAACCATCGTAAATCATGGTCAAGCATGATTACCCATATTTTATAAAATCAATCATGGCCCAATGTCACATTGTGACAAGGATTTCCTCACTATGAAAATCAACCAAGGTCAACCATGGTAAACCATGTTTATTTTAGGATTTACATTATTTATATTAGGGCTTAATATACCTTGGGTTTATAAGATTAATCATTTGGGTTTAATATTTTTCCCTTGGGTTCATAATTCCATGGGGTTATAGTATTAATCCCTTGGCTTTATTATTCCACTAGGTTTATAATATCAATCCGTTGGTTTTATTAATCGAAGGGTTCAACCATGACCAACCATGGTATAACGTCACATTACGACAAATATTGTCTCAATATGAAAATAAACCATGGTCAACCATGTTCATTTAAGGGTTTATAATTTTTCTCTTAGGTTTTATATACCTTGGGTATATGTTATTCCCCTGGGTTTAATATTATTCCCTTGAGTTTATAATCCCTTAGGGTTTTTAATATTAATCCCTTGGGTTTATAATATCAATCATGGCTAACCATGGTCAACTATAATGATCAATCATAGTCAACCATGGTCAACCATGTTTTATAAAATCAATCATAGTCAACCAAGGTTAATCATGGCCAACCATGGTCCAATGTCACATTGTGACAAATATTACCTCAATATAAAAATCAACTTTGGTCAACCATGGTCCATTGTCGCATTGTGATAAAGGATGTGTTGATAAGAAAATTAGTCTTGGTCAACCTTGGACAACCATGGTCTAACGTTCCATTTTGACAAGGATTATCTCAATATGAAAATTAAACATGGTCAAATATGGTCAACATTGTTTACTTTAGGCTTTATAATATTTATCTTTCAATTTATATATCTTGGGTTTATAATATTAATCCCTTGATTTTAATATTATTCTCTCGGGTTCATAATCCCTTGGGATTTTAGTATTAATCCTTTGGGTTTATTATTCCCTTGAGCCTATAAGATCAACCCCTTAGGTTTATTAATTTAATAGGTTCACATTCCTAGGGTTTATTATTCCCTTGGAGTTTATTAATGTAAGGTTTAATATTATTCCCTTTGGGTTTAATATTATTTCCTTGGGTTTATAATCGCTTGAGTTTTTAGTATTAATACTTTGGCTTTATTATTCCCTTGGGTTTAAAATATCATGGTCAACCCTGGTTAACCATGGTCAACGAAGGTCAACCATGTTTTGTAAAATAAATCATGTTCAATAATGGACAACCATGGTCCAACATCGCGTTGTGACAAAGATTGTCTCAATATGGAAAGCAACCATGGTCGTCCATGGTCCATTGTCGCATTGTGACAAATATTGTATTGATATGAAAATCAATCTTTGCCACCCATGGTCCAACATCACATCGTGACATTGATTGTCTCAATATGAAAATCGACCATGGTCAACCATGTTTATTTTAAGGTTTATAATTTTTATTTTAGGGTTTATATACATTGGGTTTATAATATTAATTCCTTTGGTTTAATATTATTCCAATGGGTTCATAGTACATAGGGGTTTTAGTATTAATCCCTTGGTTTTATTATTCCCTTGGGCTTATAATATCAATCCCTAGGTTTATTAATCTAAGGGTTCATATTCCTAGGGTATAATACTAAAACCCCAAGGGAGTATAAACCCAAAGGAATAATATTAACCCAAGTGATTAATACTAAAAAACCAAGGGATTATAAACCCAAGGGAATAATATTAAACCCTAGGGATTGTTATTATTAACCTAAGGTATATAAACCTCAAGGAATAATAATAAACCTTAGGGATTAAACACTTGGGTTTATTAATCCCTTAGTTTATAATCTCTTGAGTTTATATTTATTGGTTTATAATCTCTAATTATAATCCCTTGGGTTTATAATATTACTATTATTAATTTATATTACGACATTGTCTAACTTATAGATGAAATAGCCTTTTTCATCGGAATTCACCAAAATGTGGCAATACAATTTCAAGATTTTTTTTTTTTTGGTTTAAAATGCATTTTTGAATGCATAAATGGATTCAGCACCATGAAAAAAACCGTAGGGAACTCAAATTATGAAAATTAAATGATTTAAATTCAAGTTTTTAAAAAATTATGTCAGATTTTGATAAAAATTAACTAGAAAAAATGTGGTGAAAAATGCCATTTCGTCTATAAGTTAGACTATGCCTACTAATATTACCAATTAATACTATTAATTAATATTACTATTATTAATAACTAATATTAGTACTATTAATTAATATTAATATTACTGCTCCCGGATGCGGGTGATTGATAGGCCAAAGGGTACGTTGGAGGCGCATCAAGTGGGCAGGTGTCAGCCCAAGTGCGCCACGGGTTACAGTTATGGGTTGGCGAGCTGGTCTCGCACAACTCTATTAATGGCTGCATTAACTTCGTCCTTCAGTCTCCTGGTTATTTGCGCAATGGCTCTCAATATGTCTGTCACTCCCGCGGCTTCGTCGTAGGCCACCGACTCCATGAAGGTTGCTGCTATGAGCGTTTCCCTGAGCAACTCTATTAGTTCGTTTCTGCTCGTCAATCCTTCGTTCGGCTCAAGAGCTTTCTCAATCCTTCTCTTTCGCTTGGCTCTGGTTCCAGGGATTCACGGAATTGTCTGGGCTCGATTTCCGCTTCTCTCTGAGCACTCATTTCTTTGTCATCCCTCTCTGTGCATCCACCCCTCTGTCAAGCCTCTGAATAACATAATGCCGCGTGAAAGGCCTAGAATGGGGAGTAGGCAAGGCGGTTCCCACGGTCGCGCCACCCATCAGCGGTCCACCCCCACCTTGGACCCATTCTCGAATGTGTTGGAATTTGGTCGCTTCCATCATCTAGCCACCAGAAGTGGCAGAGGCAGGGGCAGAGGCCAAGTTAGGATTGATGACTGTGAGCATAATGTTCATCCCACTGCCCGTTTTCGCATCACGTGTTCTTTGGCTAACTCCTCCTTCATAGTCTCGGTTACGATTGAAAAGTGTGAGAATGCCCGGGGTTCGGGAGCGGCTCATCCTAGGGTTCCTGCAGATCAGAGGACATCAAATCCGAATGATAACCAGCGCCAGGTCATGGGAGGCCTTTCTGTGGTGAATTCTGAAGCCAACGCAGGTCCGAGAGCGCCAGCAAGAGGAGAGCCTTCAGGTTTAGAGGTCCATCCGTCCGATTCTGATCACTCAACTCAGTTTGGGTGTAGGGTCGTTGAGGAACCGTATACCTCAGAGGACGAATGAACCACCCCGTGCCTCCGTTTTGTGCAGCTACAGAAGCAAGAGTGCGCCTCGCTTTTGAGTCTTGATGTTAATGTATGTTTCAGGTCTCTGTCAGTTAATGTTTTGTTTATGTTTAGCGATGGATAGCTGTGTGTCAATCTTGAGTTTTATGGGAGTTAAAAGCATTGTCGTAGATCCTCCGCGGACAGAAATCAAGCATCTTTTTGTAAAATGCCAACTTCACGGCAAGAATTTTCAAGGCAGACGCCTTGCTGTGACACTTTTTGTATAAATAATAGGAGTAGACTGATTGAGAAAAAAAATATATTAATATTACTGCTATTATTATTAAATAATTAATTTATATTACGTAATTTAAAATTAAATAATAATAACTAAAATTTAATATTAAAGAACAATTATTATAAATAAACAATTATTATTAATTATAATGATCTAAGATTTTTGTGATCCATATTGTAAATATCTTTCGGATTAATCACATCATTAGGATTTGGTCGACGTTTCGAACCAACTAATGTCGTTCATCCTCAGTACAAGGTGAAAAAATCAATCAATCTTCAAGAATAAATATTATGGATGCATAATTGCATGGAATTAGTCGTTGAAAACTAGACGTTGGTGATTAGTTAAAAATATTCTAAAAATGACAGTTAGGAATTATTAATTAATTAAAATATTATAAATCTAGTTAGAAAGTAGTAGTTTGGAATCATAATTATTTATATTATGAATACTTAATTAAAATAGTGCTATATGGGCCATGAAATGGTTACAAATTATTATTTATATATAAAGTAGTTGTTAAGAATAATTCAAAAATTAATTAAAAATATGCTTTGAGGGTTAGGAATTGGTTATAAATATTATTATAAAGTAGTTTATATTTTTTAAATATATTAAATAAATTAATTATAATATTAAATAATAATAAAGTTATAGGGTAAAGAATAGGTTCCAAAATATTGTATATTTATAAAGTATAGGGTTAAGAACTAGTTAAGAATTATATAATAATAAAGTAAGTAGGAGTTTAATTATTTATTTTAATTTTATTAAATGAATAATTTATAATATAAAAATTGAATCATAATAAGGATAAAGGGTTGATAAAGGTTACAAAATATTATATATTTATAAAGAAAATGTTAAGAGCATATTTGTTTTAATTATGTTAAACAAGTAAATTAGAATATGGAAATTTTTTAAAATAGTAATGAAGATATAGGGGTTAAAAACAAAAGGAAACTAATATTACATATCAATAATATTCAGAAATAGACTATAAGAACTTAATATATTGGGGAAGAGACAGGGGGTGGAATCACAAAGAGAGGGATGGAGCCCCACTCTTACTCAATTTCCAACCATCGTCCCTGTTAAGGTTTCTAGCATGCCTGTCAATCTCAATAGCCTCTTGAAGATTCCTATGGTGGAAGTGATCAACCCTAGCAATGACTCTGGAATCCTCAATACATACATGGTGCTTGGATTTCTCGACATGTTCAGCTAGAGTCAATGAGCCGGAACTATTGTGCCTAATGTCTACAGCATGCTTATGGATTCTCTGGTTAATTGACCGAATCGTTTCTCCAATATAGGGAATACCATAGGAGCAATGAACCAGGTACACACCTTTCATGTGCTTAGGGTCGACAGGGTATTTAACAAAACCAAGAGAATTTCTAATGGTACTGAGAGGCTTGAACAAAGAGGATACATTGTTCTTTCTAAGGATACGGGCAATCATGTCCATGGTCCCTTGGACAAATGGGAGATGAAACTTGGAGATAGGATCAACACAAGCAATTTTAACTGTTAACCCTTTACAAGCTCTTTCAAAGGCCTTGATGCCTTAAGTTTTGTTATATCGATTATTATTAAAAACTTCAAGAAGATGAGATTTCTCTTGGCCTGGGTGGTTTTCATCAGAGATTGGTGACACTTACATCATATGGCCCCATGGACGTGAGAAGTTGGATTTGTTTTTGAGCCACCTTAATTCTCAATCTGACTCCATCAAGTTCACAATGGAAGTTGAGGTGGATGAAAGCCTTCCCTTCCTTGATATTTTCCTCTCTGGAATGAATGATGGTTCTGTTTTTCACCACGATTTTTGCAAAAAAACTCACATGGAACAATATCTTCATGTTAGTTCTCATGATTTTACTGCTAAAAGATTTGGTGTTCTCAACACTCTTTCTACCTATGCTATGAGAATCTCTCATGAAAACCACCTAGAGTAGGAGAAATCTCATCTTCTTGAAGTTTTTAAAAATAATGGGCATAACAGAAGGCCTCAAGGCCTCAAGACCTTCCAAAGAGCCTGTAAAGGGTTAAGAGTTAAAACTTCTCGTGTTGATCCTATCTCCAAGATTCATCTCCCGTTTATCCAATCGACCACGAACATGATTGCCCATATCCTTAGAAAGAATAATGTCTCCTGTTCGTTCAAGCCTCTCACTACCATTAGAAATTTTCTTGGTTATGTTAAAAACCATGTTGACCCTAAGCACATGAAAGGCATGTACATGATTCCTTCCTCCTTTGGTATGGAGAAACGGGTTGGTCAATTAACTAGAGAATCCATGAGCATGTTGCAGGCATCAGGCACAATTGTTTCCGCTCATCGGCTCTAGCTGAGCATGCGGTGAAATCCAAGCACCATATTTGTATTGAGGACTCTAGAGGCATTGCTAGGGTTGATCACCTCCAGCACAGGAAGCTTAGAGAGGTTATTGATATTGAGAGGCATGCTAGAAACCTTAACAAGGATGATGGTTGGAAATTGAGTAAGAGTTGGACTCCAACCTTCTCTTCGTGATTCCACCCCATGTCTCTTCCCCAATATATTAAGTTCTTAGAGTCTATTATTGAATATTATTGATTTGTAATATTAGTTTCCTTCTATTTTTTTACCCCTATATCTTTATTACTATCTAAAAAAAGTTCTATATTCTAATTTATTTGTTTAAAATAATTAAAAGAAATACGCTCCTAACATTTTCTTTATAAATATATATTATTTTGTAACCTTTATTAACCCTTTATCTTTATTATGATTCAATTTTTATATTATAAATATACCAATTCTTAACCCTATACTTTATAAATATATAATATTTTGGAACCTATTGTTTACCCTATAACCTTATTATTATTTAATATTATAATTAATTGATTTATTATATTTAAAATATATAAACTACTTTATAATAATATTTATAACCCATTCCTAACCTTAGAGCATCTTTTTAATTAATTTTTGAATTATTCTTAACAACTACTTTATATATAAATAATAATTTGTAACTAATTCTTGGTCCATATAGTACTTTTTTAATTAATTATTCATACTATAATAAAAAATTAATATAAATAATTATGATTCCTAACAGCTACTTTGTAACTAAAGTTATAATATTTTAATCAATTAATAATTCCTAACTGCCATTTTTAGAATATTTGTAACTAATCACGAACAATTAACTCTAGGAAATGATGGATCCATACTATTTATTCTTGATGATTGATTGATTTTTTCACCTTGTCCTAAGGATGAACCACATTAGTTAGTTTGAAAGGTTGACCAAATCTTAATGACATGATTAATTCGAAAGACATTTATTTATAATTGTAATGATATTAATAACTTTTTTATTGCTATAGTTTTTTTGTATTATTATTTTTACTGTTATATATTTATTAATGGTAGATACAAATAAAGCTTTCAACTATATCAATCAAATTATTATATTAATGTGATTGTGCTAGTAAATTTACTCATCTATATCCACATTAACTATTTAATTAAATGTAACATATACTAATATAATTAAATTTCATGAAAAAGAAAAAAAAAAAAAAATTCATGAAAAAGACAAAAAAAAATTAAAAAATAGAAAATAAAAAAAAACTAAACATATATTTACTTGTGCAATGAATGAGTTGAAAGGATAATTGTGCAATGAACAAGTTGAGGCAATAAAAAGGGAATCACAATTGAAAGTGAGATATGAAGAAAAATGATACAAGATGTTAAAAACACATGAACCACCACGAGTTTCTTGTATTATTGCGAGTTGCATTACCAAAGACAAATCAATTACAAATTATTAATATCTACTCGTCCATATCCACTTTTATCAAATAACACATGCTAATATAATTAAATTTCACACACTAAAGAAGGCATAACCATATATGTACTTGCGGAAAGAATGAGTTGAGAGGATGAAAGGGGAATCGTAGTTCAAGAACACATGGCACAGGAACCACCGCGAGCCTCTTTATATTATTGTCAATTGTATTAACAGGGATAAATTAAAAGATAAATTAATTTTTTAATTTGATAGGATTTCGAATTTTTTTTGGGAAAATTATAGAAATTTTAACAAGATTTTAATAAAATTTATCGAATTTTTTTTAAATCTAAAATAAAATTATTAAACTTCGAAATTACATTTTCAACACTCCCCTTTAATTTCAACTGTTGGGCATTCAATCATACCCAAACACTTCCTCAAAAATTCAAAGCTTTTCTGATTCAATGGCTTTGTCAGAATGTCTACTACCTGTTCTTGAGACCTGCAATGTTGTAAACTGATTTCTACATTGCTTACCAATTCTCTGATATAGTGGAACCTTGTGTCAATGTGTTTCGTTATTTTATGAAACACTGAATTCTTGGACAGGGCAATAGCTGAGCTATTGTCACAAAAAATAACTGTTGCTTTTGCCTGCTCTTGGCCTAAGCTCCTCAACATTCTTCTCATCCAAACTGCTTGACTTGCTGCTGCTGTAGCTGCCACATACTCTGCTTCTGCTGTAGACAACGCCATAATTGGCTGTTTCTTGGAAGCCCATGAAATGGCTCCTGAACCCATGTGAAAAACATAACCTGAAGTGCTTTTTCGATCATCTCCACTTCCAGCCCAATCGCTATCAGTGTATCCAACTAAATCTGAAAATTCTGAAATAGTATATAAAATTCCAAACATTTTTGTACCTCTAACATACCTTAGAATTCTTTTTGCTGCCTGTCAATGTGCCTCTTTTGGCCTCTCCATGAATCTGGAAATCAAACTAACAGCAAACATTATGTCAGGCCTAGTTGCAGTTAAATACATAAGGCTGCCAACTATGCTCTTATATAAGCTAGGATCAAAATCCTTGCTGTTGTCCTCTTTGCTGAGTTTTAATCCCATTACTGTGGGAGTGATTGCTGCCTTGCACTCTTGCATATTAAATCTGTCCAACACTTCATTTACATATCTTGCTTGAGAGATAAAAATTCCATTTTCATTTTGATCTACTTCTATTCCTAAGAAGTATCTCAGAAAACCCATGTCAGTCATCTCAAATTATTCTTTCATGACTGATTTGAAGTTTTCAATGAGGTAGTCATCATTACCTGTAAAAATCACATCATCAATATACAAGACTACAATTAAAATCTTACCATCCTTTTCTTTGATGTAGACGGTGGGTTCTCCTTCACATTTGTCAAATTTGTTTTCCAGTAGATAGGAATCTATCCTACTGTACCACGCTCTTGGAGCTTGCTTCAGCCCATAAAGAGCTTTCTTCAATTTGCAAACTTTGTGTTCTTAGCCTTTCTTCTCATAGCCTAGAGGCTGTTCAATATAAACTTCTTCTTTTAACACTCCATTTAGGAATGCCGACTTCACATCCATCTGGTAAACTTTCCATTTGTTTTGTGCTGCTATGGACAACACTGCTCTCACGGTTTCCATTCTTGCAACCGGTGCGAAAGTCTCCTCATAATCTCTCCCATACTATTGCTTGTATCCCTTGACAACAAGTCTTGCCTTGTGCCTTTCTATCTTGCCTTCAACATTGCTCTTGGTCTTATAGACCCATTTAACTCCAATGACTTCTTTACCTTTTGGTAACTCAACTAAATCCCATGTCTTGTTTCTTTCTATGGCATTCATCTCCTCGTCCATAGCTTCTATCCATTTCTTATCTTTAATTGCCTCTTCAAAATGAATAGGGTCATCAACATGAGAATACAAGGGAAATAAGGAATTCATTCCTTCATTATAAATGTCACTCAAGTTTCTGAACTTCTTACCTCTTTCACTTGGTGTGCAAGTGCTTGATGATGCACTTGAATTTCCTCCTTGTGGTGTGCTTGGAGAAACACTCTCATTTCTCCTGAAGGGTGTCTCTTTTTGTCCTTGTGTTGGCGCTACTGTTTGAGGATGTAATTCAGCGATCTCCTCATCATCTTCATCATGAGACAAACAATTTTTAACATTAACTGTTTTCTCTATGCTTCCATCCCAAGCTTCCTCCTCAATAAATTGAACATCTCTGCTCACAAAGAACTTCTTGGTAGATGGGATATACAACCTGTAAGCTTTGGATTCCTCACTGTATCCAATGAAAATACATTTCTCCCCTTTGCTGTCCAACTTCCTCCTTAGCTGATCTGGAATGTGTGCATAAGCCACACATCCAAAAACTTTCATGTGGGTGACTCTTTGCTTTTTCCCACTCCATGCTTCTTCAGGCACTTTGTTCATCACAGCTTTTGTAAAACACCTATTCAAGATATATACTGCACAGTTTACAGCTTCAGCCCAATAATCATTTGGCAAATGCTTTGCTTTCAACATGCTCCTCGCCATAACCATGATGGTCCTGTTCTTCCTTTCAGCAACTCCATTTTGCTGTGGGGTGTACCTTGCTGTAAATTGCTTATGGATTCCATTTTCTCTGCAAAACCATAGGAAATCTTTGGAGATATACTCACCCCCTCTGTCTGTTCTCAAAACTTTGATGCGCAGCCCACTTTGATTTTCCATAAGTGCTTTGAAATTTCAGATTTTTTCAAACACTTCAGTTTTATTCTTCAAGAAATAAACCCAAGTTTTTCTTGTAGAATCATCAATAAATGTTAGAAAATATTGGCTGCCTGCTAAAGATGAATTTTTCATCGGTCCACATAAATCTGAGTGGACAATTTCTAAGGGTGCTTTTGCCCTTATGCTTTTCCCTGATGGAAAACTTTCTCTGTGTTGTTTTCCCAAAATACAACCTTCACAAAGGTTGTCTGGTTTCTCTATCAATGGTAGTCCTCTTACCATTCCTTTTCTACTCAACAATTTAAGACCTCCAAAGTTGAGATGTCCAAATCTCAAGTGCCACAACCAATTTTCATCTTTTGGTTGGATTTGGAAAGCCTCTTATGTAACTGCTGCAATTACTTCTTTATTTTTCAATTCTGCTCTTTTTCTAAGAGGGAACATCCTGTTCCTCGTCATTTTTACTTCAACAATGCATCGCTTGCTGGGTGCTCTATCCATGATGGTGCATACATCATTCTCAAAGAAAACATTGTAACCTTTTTGAATAAGTTGTCCAATACTCAAGAGGTTACATCTCATTCCAGGAACATAATATACATCTGTTATGGTTTTCTTATCTCCTTTCCTTGTAAATATTTTAACTTCTCCTTTACCCATAACAGAAATTTTGCTATCGTCCCAAGTGTGACTTGTGACTTCACATTTTGATCTAAAGCAGAAAACAAGGCTATGTTTCCTATCATATGGTTACTACAACCAGAATCTAGAAACCATATATCTTCACTTTTTGTCTCAGCCACATTACAAGCTAACAACACATTATCTTGGCTGATATTTTCTCTAGTAATATTTGCACTAGATCTATTATTCATATCATGCTGCTTCTTCCTACATTCACTGGCATAGTGTCCATATTTCTTACAATAATAGCATTGGACATTGGAATTTTCATACCTTTGTCCTTGAGCATGATGTTGTCCTCTTTGTTGACTGCTTCCTTGGCCTTGGTTCTGATTTGGATTGCTGCCACTTCCTTGAGCATTTGCTGGACTGTTCCTTCCACCTCTGTTCTGGCTTCTGCCTCTCCCTCTCTTGTTTCCTCTACCTTGACCTCTTCCTCTTCCAAAGGACATCTGGGTCTTGAAGGCTTGCTCTAGAGATGAGTTTTCATTTCTACTCAACCTCTGTTCATGTGTTATCAGTGATGCATGAAGCTCATCAACTGAAAAATTTGAGAGATCCTTTGTCTCTTCTATGGTGGTGATAATCACATGGAACTTTGAGGGTAGGCACATCAATAGTTTCTCCACAATCCTCCTTTCTTCAAGTATCTCTCCATGAGATCTTATTTG
The DNA here is from genome assembly GCA_031772625.1 of Pinus tabuliformis. Taxonomy (NCBI): domain Eukaryota; kingdom Viridiplantae; phylum Streptophyta; class Pinopsida; order Pinales; family Pinaceae; genus Pinus; species Pinus tabuliformis. The sequence goes on from CM062809.1 coordinate 749,889,650, forward strand.
TGTGACTAGGCCAATACTTGAGTGAAGAATGAGTCAATATTGTCTGACTCCTTCATGCACAGGTTCTCAAAATCCTTCCTCAGCAACTGCAGTTTAGCTGTCTTCACTTTCTCCATGCCTTGATAGGCTGTCTTGAGAGTTTTCCATGCTTCTTTGGATGTCTTAGCTGCTGCTAACCTTGGAAACACGCTTCCATGCACTGCTTGATACAAGAAGAAGAGGGCTTTTGAATCCTTCTTCTTGTAACTCTTCAACAAATCCTTCTCTCCCTGAGTTAGATTATTAACTCATTTTCATCTGTTGGTTCTTTAAAACCATCTTCAACTATTTCCCATAAGTCTTGGGAAGCAAACAAGGCTTTCATTGTTATTGCCCAATAGTCATAATTTTTGCCATCAAATAATGGCAGCTGCATACTCATGCTATTGCTGGTACTGGTGCCAGCCATTCTTGCACTTTCAACTTGGATTCTTTTGCTGAGTCTTCACGCTGCTGGAGAAGCTGCTTCAGCAAGAAACCTTCCTTCAGCTTCTTTGACGCTTTCAAAGAGCCTGTACTAGCTCTGATACCACTGTTGGGGATTTTTCTGTCAAAATCCCAAAAACAACATAAACAACACATAGAGACAAAGCTCTGTTTTGCTCCAGGATCTTAGCACAGTGGAAGGCTTAAAAAAAAATTCTCAGAACAGAGTATTACAAACATAAAAGGATTTGTATTCATTAAAATGAAAAGCCTGATACAAAATTCATCCTCTTTCATTTAGAGAGATTCACCAAAGGAAAACATAGTGCTGCTCTATTCATTCAATTCCGATTACATTCTACGTTGTTGCGTATTACAAACATACATTCACTTGCACTGTTGTGCTTCTACACTATCACACTCACTGTCAACAACACACACTTACATACTAAATCTGAATGGTCCAATGAACAGAAATGGAGTCCCATGCTGTGAACTGCTCGAGGTTGTCCTTCTCGTCCTTGACTGAGCGGCATATTAACTATGGTAGCTGAAAAATTCAATGTGTAAGAGTTGGATTGCAACCTGCTTCTTCTCGACCCATACTGTAAATTGAAAGCAGTCGCCTGTTGCATTGTACTGCTCCATACTTGCTTTAACTAGCTTCACGCCATTGAGAAATCCTGCCCCCTTTACCTTTAGAGGTTAATGCATGCAAAACTTTTCTATATGGTCCGCCTTTCGGGTGGCATTGCATATCGCAGTTGACCGATCCTTTGTCTCATCATATATTTGAAAATATACAAAAACGCTGCAAAACACAAAAATTGGCTTTGGGCGGACTTCAACCATTATACAATTTGGCTTTCGAAACCCATCGGGTCCGATCCATTGGATCGCAACTATATATATACGAAAAGCCCATTCTTCATTGGAAACGCCGATAGCGATGCGCCGATAGCGATATCGGCGATCGCTCATTGCACAATAACAAACCCCATTTGGAAGTCCTCCATTGCGACTTCACCGATGCGATATCGGCGATTGCTCATCGGCGATATTTCATATCGCTGCCACCGCCTGCCTCCGATGCTCCAACCCGCTGATATGCCGACTTGCCGATACACCAACGCAATCTGGACCGTTGATCAGCCAGATCCAACGGCTGAGATTAAAGCGGATCCTTAAGCCTGCAATTTGATTTTTGGAGTGTTTTTGTCTCCCGATCCTTGGTGAAGCACACGGTTATTGTCTTCATGCTGCTGCATGTCTCAACAGTTGAAATTACATTTTCAACAGTTACTTAGGTTAAGTAAATTAATAATTGAAGATATTGTTGTGGTCATGATGCAGCAAATAGTGCCCTTCTTGTATTTGGCAGCTGGAATATGGATTGCAACACTTTTAGGTGAATCTTTTTAAACTCTCAATCACCTTACTGTTTATTCATTATTCTGATATCGATTAGGAGTGGATTTAAGGTAGAGCAGTTTAATTAACATTGGCCATGTGTTTCAGAGGGTTTTTGCTGGACAAGGATTATAGAAAGGCAAGCGTCTATGATGCGCAGAAAGTATCTTAGAGCTGTCCTCAGGTAGGAAGAAGTATTTTTTGATACCAGCGGCACGCATATTTCTGAAGTGGCTAACAATGTTTATAACGACACCCTCATCATACATGATACCCTCAATGAAAGGGTGTGCTTCCCAAACACAATGTTTGTCGAGTAGCAATACATTTCTACTCAACTCATTGATACGAAATTCAATTAGGGTATTAGTGTGCATTTGATGGTAATTATAACTTGGTCGATTCTAATATATCTTGCATGGGAGTGCTTTCAGATTCGCAATTTCGCCATGAATCTATCAAATTTTGTTGTTAGCTATGCGGCCAGTTTATATTTGTCAGAGGTTGGCACTGGTGACATTACCCCTCTCCAGTTTACTGATACTGGGAGGATTGCTTTACGATCGGACTCTCATAAGAATATCGAGAAATATGCACATGAAATATAGTAAGTCTACTATGGTTGCAGAGCAAGCGATTTCTTCTATTAGAACCGCTTATTGTTTCGTTGGAGAAACAAAGGCTATGGCCAATTTTAATTTTTCTTCGGCTCTTGACGCAATAGTTAAATTTGGGCTTAAACAAGGGTTGGTGAAAGGGATTGCCACAGCTAGCAACGGATCTCTAAGTTTTTGTTTATGGGTATTCATTTCATGGTATGGGAGCAGATAGGTGATGAATCACCGTGTGAGCAATGGAATGATTTTTGGTGTAGGCTACTGCATAATCCTAGGTGGACTTAAGCCCTGCTACTTTTATTTTCTTTCTTATCTGTTGTAATTTTATTTGTCCTAGTTTAGTTTCCTTCGCTCGAAAACCTAATAATTCATCTCAAATTCCGGTCTCTCGCGAGTGCACTTCTAAATCTCAAGTACTTTTCTGACGCAGACATTGCAGCTATTTGCATATTTAAGATGACTGAAAAAGTCTCAGACAATTTCCAGCCCCTCCTTTAATCTGCAACTGACGCAACCAGTTATGAAGTTCTTCAAGAAACTTACACCAGAATATTTTGTATTGGTCACGTGTGGGTTATGCATACAAAACCTCCTCCTTTAGCCACTCTAAATTCTTCTGCAACAACCGTCCTTGCTACAAAATAAATCGGTCATTTTTTTCATGCCACCAGTCTTGAAGACCTCCTCTAAGAATCCTCGATACCATGGTCCAAATCCCTTCAAAATACTTAAAATACATAGAACGAAACCATTTGTTGGCACAAATCTTAACAGGGAAAAACCTTGGATTTGGACACAGGGTACCAAGAAGGAAATTTGTGGTAGTCTAGAAATCCGCCAATATTTTCACCTCTTTTGAGAAGAGAGACATCTCACCCGAGACGTACCGAGACTTAACAGAAAGATAAGGGATCATAAAACATGATCGAAGAATGATTTAACAAGTAACTCATCACACAAGTATTATATTAAATGTCACATGAGTATATCCAATGCAATCAGAAATGAAACAAAAACATCGTATCGCTGGAAATAATAGAAAATATTCAGAACTAATCTTAAAAATTTTGAGGGGCTAAGTAAACTATCATCATACAGACATATAAACATTCCCCACAATGCTTCTTTTCATTATCAACCAAATCATTACATTACAATAGACTCTTCTTAAGATGTGAGAGCTTAAATAACTATGAGGACAAAATTCAGAGGTACAAGAGAAAAATAGAAATTCCATCAAACTAACAACATCTCGGCATATACTTTGAATTCTCACTTTTGCCATCTTTCTTTTTTCCTTTTACAGACTTTCTTTCTTTGATCTGCTCGCTTGATGTGGTCCACATTGACAAAATCTGGGTGTTTTTGGTCCTTATCTCCTTTGATTCTTTCAAATTCTAGCATGCCTATCTTTCTCTTGTGGCTTCTGCAAATTCAAAATTAACTGCTTCTAACCTCTTTTTCCACTTCTTTATAATTTTTCTCGACATTTGGTTATCATTTACTTCAGCTTTTCTGGTGATCTTTTCTGCAACCACTTTCTGAGCAAAACTTTGATCAAATTTTGCTAAAATTACTATAGAAATTGAAGGACCAAAGATCAAAATTTTCCATCCATTAATTATTTTTCTTTGGGTTTAGGTTAGTACTTAGAGATGAAGAACCAAAACACAGTTTTCCTTTCATCCTTATAAGAAGAGTATGTTCTAATCTCCTACATAGGTAAAAATGCATTAAGAGTTGGAAAAATAAGAAATTGGAGAGAAGAAAATTTAAGTTATAGTGATTTTTGTCCTAACATGATTGCCATAAGATTAGCTCAGAATCAAGTCTATCATAGTTGGAAAAAACATTTTGATTTAAATTATCATTTCCTTTAAGATTTGATGCAAAGGAAAGTAATATAACTAATTTATATAGAGGCTCTAGAATAGCTTGCAAACATTTAAATCAAGGTAGTTGTAGAAGTCTAGTTTTCCACACTTTGAGATAAATTGTAAACCCTCTTAGCATTAAGGAGGAATATGTTGATAATTGATTTGAGATTATCCATCTCATGCCATGCATCCAATTCATATTTATTTTTATTTTTTTGACAAATAATGTTTAGATATAGTTGGACATTTTTTGTTGTGTAAGGCTATAAACTCTTTTATGAACTGTGGAAATGAAAACTCATTTTTGTTTATCCCTAGACTTAAGTGATTCCATATTATTATTGTTATTTTACTATTGTTGTTACCTTTTCTAATTAGTATAAACTATTTGTTCTATAACGGTGAAAAACCCTTTATTATGAGCCAGACACTGTATTATGATAACCAAGGTTGAACACCTTTGGTTTGGAATTTGCAACAATGGGAACCTAAATATATTTGTGTTTATTATTGAAGTGAAATGGTTCTATTTTATTATTATTGTTTTCTTTTTTAAGTTATTATAATTGATTACTAAGTTAATTTATAGATAGGCCATATGCTTATTTTTCCTCTTAAATTTATTTGAAACTTATAAAAATAAGAATCATATAAACTAATTCAACCAGTTTCACCAATTGATAATTTTAGCCACAAAAAGAGCTAGTATGATTATTACTATTAATGATAATGATAACTATAGTAAATTCAAATCAATTTTAATTTATCAAATAGATAAATTTAAATTGATTAGTTCAATTTTTTCATGTCATCTTATAATCAAACAATTTAAAAAAAGAAATCATCTTAAATATTATTTTCATATTTTATTTTATTTTATAAAATATAAGAAAGTTATATATTTTCTATTATCATTTGCATATTTGTTTTTTTGGTTGTCAATAAATATAAACTCATAAAAATATAATTAACAATAATAATGATAATTATTTGCATAAAAATAGAAGAGTAAACATAGTATAGATAAATTAACATTACGCTTAATATCTTATTTAACCATATAATATAATAGTGTAAATATAAGACATCTTTAATTTAAAATGAATATATTATTTTAACATATTAATAAAATAAACCCGATGGGGATGCACATGTGATGGTACAAGTGGCATGTTATCGGCCATCCAGACCTGCCTCCCCTCCACGCGTGTATTAATTCCCCAACGATGAAAAGATTTGACATTTACTCCTTTGGTGTGACATTCCTCCTCAAGCGCTTTGTGGATAAATTCAAGGAGGAAATTGAAGGAAAATTAAGAAAATAGAGGCATTATTGATAAAAAGGCTTTCGAGAATCAGTTGGTACCTTTTGTTAGTTCATTTTTGGAGCTCTCTCATTATTCTCTCTCTCTCTCTCTCTCTTGGACACAGAGTTTCCTTGGAGCAATTTGGTATTGGATCAAGAAAGGCAAAGAAGGCAAGAGGAAGGAAGGAAAAAGCAAGGAAGAGTAGGATCAAGCAGCTACACCAATATTCTTTTCAGGTATCTCTTTGCATGTGTGTTTTCCTTGCTAGATTTGTCATGCATGGTATTGCATGTGGTTCTTTTAATCTAATGGCATGGGTTTTTCTAGGTGTGAAAGTGTTTTTAGCCTAGCCTTTCCATTTCCTCATAGTCATGGTGTGATGGGGTTCTCATGTTTTGGTTGAGCTAGATTACCAGATGGATTGGAAGTTGAGTGAGGTGGATCTCCGAATGATAGAACGCATGGCTTAGTAATGTAGAAATTTTGAATAATAAACACATATTCAATGGAGATTATCGTGATCATGTACTATTGCGGAATACATACACAATACGTAAGCTCCTCTATGTTGATCATCAATTTAGTAGCATCAATAACAATAAAACATCAATAGCATGCACACATTAACACAGTATGTCTCCCAGGGAAAGCTTACAGCTGAAAACCCCACACTATCTGTATATTAATGATTGAGAACATGTAACATTACAATAGTCAATACTCATCACAAGTATCCAGCACTATCTCCACCTGTTACACACAAACCAGCTCAGACTCAAACAAGTCACAAGTTCAAATCTTCTCCACTGCTTTGCCTGCCTCTATTGCATAAACCTGCTGAGAATCACTCACACTGGAAATCACGTGAGCACAGGCTATTCTACTGGGCAAATTCGATGCAATACTCATTGGCATACTCGATACATTGCTTGTGCAAATCCTCATGCACAACTATAGTCACAACTGATAGCAATCTGATCCTCTAACACCTGTCCCCGTTGAACTGTACATGCACTGACATGCAACTGAGTTAAAAAATGTATTCTATAGTTGCATTATGAGTTAATAATTAGTTTAACAACTCATCATTAGTCTATTTGCATTTAGACTAATTAAAACTAGTTTAACCAAGTCAAACTGAACACAACTCCATCAACTCCACAATCAACTCCACCAAACTCAACTGATTGAGTTCTAACTGAAGTCATGCATGCAACAACTCAACTGACCCACAAAGAAAGCGTACTTCCTTCTGACAGCTGCATGTGCCACATCTGTAGCTCAAACTGAAGTGCTCCAAGAGAATAAGATCAAGTTTATAGTCTAAATATTATTATGAGACAATAATATTTGACTTTTCTATTTTTGACAGCCAGTCTAAAAATAGACTTTGATCACTCTTGTTGTGAGCACTCCTGCTATGGTCATCCCTACTGTGATCCAAAAATAGAACTTGCACCATAATTTGCCTGCGGGCCCACTTAGTGAAGGCGACACTTTTCACTAAGCTCCATTATCTTGTTGCAATCTCAACAAGTAACCCCTAAACCGGATTTTGGGTTGCAATAAAGCCAGATTTTGTTTTGCCTCAGTGGGCCTAGGAATCCTTGCCGGTGAGTAGTGGGATACACGGTAAAGCCACGAGGTGGATTTCTCTTCGTTGGACATAGTAATCCCAGGTTGGGACATGCGGTAAAGCCTAGAGAGTGGGTCTTGGTTTAGGGCCTAGTGATTCGGTGCGGATTGCCATAAAGCTTAAGAGCCTAGGATATAGGAAAATCCCTCATGTTGTAGGTGGACAAATCTGGTGGCATCCATGGTTGTTTTTGTGTAGTGATTGAGCGGAGATCATGGTAAAGCCTATTATTACATGTTAATTGTGTTGGTATAGTGATCTAATATGGATTACAGTGAAGCCTAGTTTCTATTGATGAGGGTGAGGTGGTTTAGCCTCGAGATGCCCTAGTTGGTTCTTTTGGTTTGTGTCCCACATTCATGCTTGGAATATGGCATGGGGGTGAAAGGATGAAGAGAGATTTAGCTTAGCCATTCTATATTCGGGTGGAACGTGGCAATCCAATCCCAGGTTTGGACTTTTCATCATCAATATGTGGTTATTTCTCCTTGTATTTCTATGAGTATTATATTGGTTTATATGTGCATAATATGGTTGTGATTTCCTTGGTATTTCTGTTGCTACTGTGCTGGTTATGTATATGTTTTATGGCAGTGACTATGTATGGCTCTCAACATGTTTTTACTTGTAAAGGAATGAAAATTAATCTATGACACAATAGATGATAATGAAATAAATGATATAAAGAAACAATGATTCTTAGCAATTCTCAGATAAGTATGAGACCCCTATGCTTAAATCTATTGTTTACACCTATAGATTACATATTTGTGATATGTTTGACGAAATTCATGTCATGGCTAGTAGGGGTCTAGTTAAGGGCTTGTTCAAGTATTTTCATTTGCATTATCATTTCCTTGTTATCTTTTTGTCCTGAAGGTGTCATTCAATTTTGGGCAGTGACCTGGGCTCTGGGCCTAAAAACGTGGCTCAAATCTAAGGGAAGCTAGCACAACACCGAGAAAAATAGTCCCTGGACGCTGGCATGCCTTGTCATGAGAGCATCCATAGCCTCTTGGATGATGTTAGGCCCATATCATGGGAGCGTATAAGGGTCAATTGGTCTAAAACCTCAGTGGGACCCAGGGGCTAGTTACCGAAAAGGTTGGGATGGTTCTTAGGAATATTTTTGATTATGTCAAAGGTTTGTATGATGTGTTTTGTCTATTCCATTTCCTTAAGGTCACCTAGGAGGTTGTATCCAATCATATTAGCCTCTCGTCAAATGTTTACCTTGGTTGGCCTGTTACTTGGGTAGATGTGGGAGGAGGGTGTTACAGGGTGGTATCAGAGTGGGTTGTGCTCTCTTTGGGTCATATTTGATACAACATAGTGGTATCAGAACATGGTTCACCCCTCACTCTGGGTGGGCGGTGTGCGTTGGTCATGCATTCATGTCTGTTTCACGTGTTATAACCATTCTTTTGATCTATATGCTTTTGCATATGCATGGTATTGGTCATGGTTGTAGTGATTTCGCCATGTGAATGAGGATGTTGTTGTTAATGCTATACTCATTCAAAGTTTGTCAAAATTTTAGCAAAAAGGGTCACTTCGGATCAACTATGGATAGGAGGACAGAACTAATGGGGCATATGGCAGCAGGTCTCATGGTGGGCATAGGTCGGATATAGATGACACGGTTAGAGATGGAAGATTATTGGATACTCTGAATTGGAGAGGTGATGTATATAGGATTTATTCTAGTTCTTGTTCTGACAGGATCGTCATCATTATCATCCTTACAGGAGGAGTGATAGGGGATACTTTCCAGATGAGTTTAAGAAATCAAAGCCACCTACTTTTGATGGATATGTGAAGAAGCCGGAATATGCAGAGGCTTGGATAACTAGGATGAAGAAGTTATTTGAGTTGCATGATTACACAGATAATATGAAGGCCATAATTGCTATCTTCAGCCTGAGAGGTAGAGCAGACATCTGGTGGGAAGATGTGAAGCGGGTTAGAGACATTAGTATGGAGGACTTGAGTTGGCATGAGTTCAAGAGACTTTTCAGGAAGAAATACTTGTTAGAAAGGTACTACAATAGTAAGGCCAAAGAATTGTATGAGCTAAAGATGAGATCAATGACATATGAAGAGTACATGACTAATTTCCTGGAGCTATTGAGGTATGTATCGTATCTTAAAGATGAGAAAGCTAAAGTTCAACAATTTTTCAGTGGTTTTCCATTAACATTTAAAGATCATATTGAGTATGATGACCCTCAGTCACTTGAGGAAGTTATTGGGAAATTGAAGCATTGCTATGAACAGTCAAATTGTAAAAAGTAATCTTAGCAAGGATGGAAAGGAAAATACAAAGGTAAAGGTAAATGGTAGCTAAAAATAACAAGGCCTTAGAATGCATAAGAGAAAGAAAATGTGGCACCACAAAAGAAGTTCAATGTAGCTAGACAGGGACATGGATCACAACAGAAGCATAGAGGTGATGGTACTAGATGGTTGGAGTGTTGGACATGTGGTAAGGAGCACCTTAAGAGAGATTGTCCATAGAATTAGTGTGGTAGGCCTCATATATATAGTGCACAGGAGGCACAAATTATTGGGGATGTTGATCAGAGCATTCCTCATATCTATGCAGCATTGGATAAAAAACAGGGAGACCATCAAGAATTTATCATTGAGATGGACGGTTAGCTTTGTGATCAAGTTATTTCTATTTTGATTCACCCTAGATCTAATTATAGTTATTCTAGTCCTGAATTGGTGGATAAGTGTGGTTTGAATAAAAAAGTGCTTGGAAAATCTTCATTACTGCAGTTGGCTACAAGTACAAAGAAGTGAGTTCATCATTGGGTAAGAGCTTGTGCATTGATTTGAATGGTATGCCTACCGCAACACATTTCAATGTATTACTATTGGGATCATATAGTATGTTGTTGGACATGGATTGGTTGTACCTTCATAGGACCAAGGCGGATTGTTATGACAAAGCCATTAAGTGTTTGGATGACAATGGGGAACCAAGAGTCTTATAGGGAAAGAAGAAAGCCACATTAGTTAGGACAGTGGTAGCTATGCAGGCAAATTGCAGTTGCAAGAAAGGGTGTGTGTTATTTTCCGTACACATTTTTAGTGACAAAGGTAAGGAAGTTGAGGATCCATATTTTTTAAGCAGGTACCGAGTTCTACAGCAGTTTCAAGATGTGTTTCCTGAAGAGATTTCAGAGTTGCCACCTCACAGGGATGTAAACGTTTCTATTGAGTTAGTGCCAGGGGTAGCTCCATCATCAAATGCACCTTACAGGATGAGCACACCTGAGTTGTAGAGTTTAATTTGCAGTTGAAGGAAATGTCTGACAAGGGATACATTAGACCAAGTGTATCACCTTGGGGTGCACTAGTATTCTTTGTAAAGAAGAAGGTTGGTACTCTCAGATTGTGCATTAACTACAAGATGTTGAACAAAGTGACCGTCAAGAACACATATCTATTGCCGAGGATAGATGACTTCTTCGATAAGTTGAAGGGATCAACAGTGATCTCAAAGATTGATTCGAGATTCGGATACCACCAGGTACGCATCAAAGAAGAGCACGTTTACAAGGAAACTTTCCGTACCAAGTATGGGCATTATGAGTTTTTTGTAGTTCCATTTGGTTTGACTAATGATCCAACTACATTTATGTGCTTCATGAATAGTATGTTGCGTCCGTATTTGGAAAAGCTTGTTATTATGTTCATTTATGATGTTGGTATATTCTAAAACTGAGGAAGAGCATACTGAGAATTTAGCAGCAATGTTGAGGTTGTTGAGAGAGGATCAGTCGTGTCCTAAGTTCAGCAAGTGCAGTTTATTTCAGACTGAGATTCACTACTTGGGACATGTTGTTTCCAAGGAGGACATAACAGTGGATCCAGAAAAGATAAGGGCCATCATGGAGTGGGTAAATCCCAGGAATACAGATGAGGTGAGATATTTCATGGGATTGGCAAGTTATTACAAGATGTTCATCAAGAAATTCTCACATGTTTCTTATCTTATTATATCATTATATAGGAAAGGTAAGAAGTTGTTGACACATGCACCAGTGTTACAGATTGCAGATCCATACAAAGAGTTTGTAATATGTACAAATGCTTGAAAGAGAGGACATAGTGGAGTCCTTATGCATGAAGTACATGTGGTATGCTATGAGCCACGAAAACTAAATGAACACGAGAAGAACTACCTGACACATGATCTTGAGTTAGTAGCGATCATACATGCATTGAAGATGTCCAGGCATTATATTCTTGGCAAGAGGTTTGTGCTAATGACTGATCACATTGGGTTGAGGTATTTGTTTGACCAACCAAATCTGAACGCTCGACAGGTTAGATGGTTGGCAAAGATCAGTGAGATTGACTTCAAGATCAGGTATATCAAAAGAAAGGAGAATAAGGTTGCAGATGCTCCTAAGAGGTGGATACATGTAAATCATATACTAGCTATGAGTACCCATGGGATAGATTTACAGGATAGGTTCTTGTAAGCAAGTCCGCAGGATGTGAGGGTTATGGAGATTGTGCACATGTAGTAGTAGCGTTAGAGATACAGGTAGTTGTACAGGTATAGGCACATGTATAGGTATAGGTGCAGGTGCACAAGATGTGGGTTATTGTCTTATAATGGATGGATTGGTTAGATTAGGGATAGGATATATGTGTCGGATAATAGTGAGCTCAAGAAGGTGATATTGAGGGAGTTTCATGTGAAACCATATTCAGGTCACCCATACTACCATAAGACATTGACCATAGTGAAGAAATTTTATTATTGGTTGAATATGAAGAACGATGCAGTAGGGTTTTTAGCTAGACGTTTTGACTGTAAGCTTGTGAAGGCAGAGTGTAAGCATCCAGGTGGACTGCTACAACCGATTTTGATTCCAAAATGGAAATGGGAGGTCATTTCCATGGACTTTATCACATGTTTGTCGAGGAAAGTGAGACATCGTGATTCCATCATGGTTATTATGGACAGGTTGACAAAGGTTGCAAACTTCATTCCAGTGAAGTCTACATTATCACCTAGCGATGTATCACAAGTATTAATTAGAGACGTGGTCAGATTGCATGGTGTTCCAAAGAAGATTTTTTCAGAGAGGGATGCGGAGTTCACTTCCAAGTTTTGGAAGGAGTTGTTTGCAGGTTTGGGCATAGAGTGGGCCTTCAATACAACTTATCATCCACAGATAGATGGACAGATTGAGAGGGTCAACATGATATTGGAGGAAATTATGTGATGCATCCACAGTGAAAGTGGGAAGAGTATATTCCACCAGTAGAGTTCGCTTACAACAATGGGTATCATGAAAATCTTTGAAGATGAGTTTGTTTGAGGCATTGTATGGGTGAAGTTGCACTACCCCCCATCAATTGGAGCGATCTAGTTAACAGGTTGTTGATTGGATCGGAGATGTTGGTAGACATGGAACAAGAAATGCATGTTATTAGAAAGAATCTAAAGGAAACACATGATAGGCATAAGAGCTATGCAGATCGAAACAGGTTGTTCAAAGAGTTCTAGGTTAGGGAACAAGTGTATTTTTGCATCAAACCAAAGAAGAGCCCCTTATGGATTAGATTACGTGCCAAGCCGACACCACATTTTTATGGACCATTTTTCATTATTGAGAGGATTGTGCCAGTAGCCTATTGACTTGCACTTCCTCTGATAGTGAAATTCCATGATGTTTTCCATGTGACATTGCTTAAGAAGTATGTTAAAGATGATGATCATGTGATTGAATGGTTTGTATTGCAGGTGGAAGCTGATGGAAAATTCTAGCCAGAGCATAAGTGTATATTGCAGAAAAAGGTGCTCATGCTCTGGAAATGAGAAATCGAGTAGGTTAAAGTGCAGTGGAAGCACTTTCAACTCGATGAAGCTACATGGGAGATGGAAGATCAGATGCAGGCTATGTATCCTTCATTGTTTGCTGGCTGAGGCAAAGAAGTTTTTGTATGGTGTTTTGGTAGATGTCTTTGGTATATGTTTTGGTACATGCTTGATGATGTGTTGGTATATGTACATATGTATATGGATCTAAATACCGCTATGAGCTATGTTATAAATCGCGAATAAGCGGTATGGGTGTTATTTCGTTAGAGTTGTCATGTTGTTATATTGTCATGTTGGTTTGCTTCTCAGCGACGTGATCATTGTAAATACTGCACTGAGCTCCATGGACAATATGTTTTATTTTCAACAATTTTTTTGAGGTATATGTGTGGTTGAACACTTGGGATAGTGTCCCTCAGGGGGGGTTCTATAACAACCCTAGTGAAAATTCGATGTAACAATTTAGTTAGTAAAGGAAAAAATAATAACCACTGTTGATGGTACAATTATTCCAAGCTTAATTTTGGGGAAAACATCATAGTCTGAGTGTTCATTTGGTTTATTATGGATAAGGAAATTGACAAAGGAAATGGTCAAGGATTTAAAAAGGCAAAATGGATTTTTTGGCACATTTATTTATGAAAATCATGGGAATTAGGAGAAAAGTAAGGTGAAAGGTCACAGGTTTCATGTGAGGAGGAAATTGAGAAAAATAATGGAAAATGAAGAAAATAGAGGCCTAATTGATAAAAAGGTCTCTAAGGATACCTTTTTTCAGTTCAGTTTTGGAGTTCTCTCTCTCTCTCTCTCTCTCTCTCTCTCTCTCTCTCTCTCTCTCTTGGACACTTAGATTTTTCTTGGAGCTCTTTGGAATTGGATGAAGAAAGGCAAAGAGGGAATAGGAAGGAAGGAACATGCAACGAAGAGCGGGATAAAATAGCTACAACAATATTCTTTGCAAGTATTGATTTGCATGTGCATTTTCCTTACTAGATTTAGCATGCATGGTATTACATGTGGTTCTTTTCTTGTTATGGCACGGGTTTTTCCAGATGTGTTACTGTTTTTAGCCTAGCCTTGCTATTTCTGGATAGCCATGGTGTGATGGGGTTCTCATGTTTTGGTTGAGCTGGATTGCCAGGTGGATTCGAAGCTGAGTGAGGTGGATCTTCAAATGATATAACACATGGCGTACTAACCCCTGAACCAGACTGTGGGTTGCAATAATGCCAAATTTTGTGTTGCCTCGGTGGGCCTAGGAACCCTTGTTAGTGAATGGTTGGTTATATGGTAAAGCCAAGAGGTGGATTTCTCTCTGTTGGGCCTAGTAATCCAGTGTTGGGATATGCAGTAAAGCCTAGAGAGGGGGTATTCATTTAGGGCCTAGTGATTTGGTGTGGGTTGCGATAAATCTTGAGAGACAAGGAGACAAGAAAATTTCTCACATTGTAGGTGGATAAATCTAGTGGAATCCATGCTTGTTTTAGCATAGTGATCGGGTGGAGATCATGGTAAAGCCTATTCTTACATGTTCACTATGTTGGCCTAGTGATCTGGGATGGATTACTGTAAAGCCTGGTTTCTATTGATGAGGGTGAGGTGGTTTAACCTCACAATGCCCTAGTTGGTTCTTTTGATTTGAGTCTCACATTCATGTTTGGAATATGGAACGGGGGTGAATGGCTGAAGAGATATTTGGCTCAGCCATTCTATGGTCGGGTGGAACTAAGTAGTCCCATCCCAGGTTTGGATTTTTCATCTATGAGGTTATTTCTCCTTGTATTTCAATGAGTATTATAATGGTTTATATGTGCATCATATGTCTGTGATTTCCTTGGTATTTCTATTGCTATTATGTTGGTTATGTATATGTTTTATAATAGTGGCTATGTATGACTCTCATCATGTTTTTACTTGTAAAGGAATGAACAATGTATCTATGACCTAATATATGATAATGCAACAAATGATATAAGGGAACAATACTTCTTAACAATTCTCAGATAAGTATGAGACCCTTATGCTAGAATATGTTGTTTACACATGTAGATTACATATTTCTGATATGTTAGACGACATGCTTGTCATGGCTAGTAGGGTTCGAGTTAAAGGCTTGTTCAAGTATTTTCATTTGCATCATCATGTCCTTGTTATCTTTCTGTTATGAAGGTATCATTCAATTATGGGAAGTGACCTAGGCTCTAGGCCTGAAAAGGTGGCTCAAATTCCGGGGACGCTCACAAAACATTGAGCAAAATAGTCCCTGGACATTGGCATGCCTTGCCACGCAAGCATCTAGAGCCTCTTGGACGCTATGAGACCCATGTCACGGGCATAGAAAATTTAGGGGCTAATATTCGCACGTGGGCTAATTTTTCATGGTTTTTCCAAAAAAATGATTTGTCAATTTCCTTTTTTTTCTAAAAAATATTCGCCCAATTTTTACAATATAAAATATTTTAACTTAAAAATCGCCAAAATAATATAGAGACTATATATAAAATCATTATAAATTTGAATATTTTTACAAATATATCAACAAACATTTTATAGTTTGCATATTACACACTAGTGAAATTCACCAAGGTTTCTAAACTTTAAAATAAATTTCCATCCTTGAAATTTTCCTTGGTCATGGGAACTTCTGGCCATCAAGTGGTCTAAAACCTCAGTGGGACCCAGGGGTTGGTTACTAGAAATGTTGGGATGATTCTTAGGAGTGTCGGTGATGATGTGGAAGGTCTATATGGTGTGTTTTCGTCGATTCCACTTCTTTAAGGTCATCTAGGAGGTTGAATCCAATCATAGTAGCCTCTCGTCACATGTTTACCCGGGTTGGCCAGTTACTTGGGTAGATGTGGGAAGAAGATGTTAAAGAATAAAATTAAATGGTCGCCTGGGAAAATGATATTTTATAGAATTTAAAAGATTGAAAATATTTCTATTAGTAAATTATTGTAAGATTCTTCTTAGTGAATAAGTGTAATATAAATTTTAAATTGTTTGAAAAAAAATTAATAATATATATATATATATATATATATATATATATATAGTCTATTTTATGAATAGACTGATTTTAATTACAAACTTATTAAATATTGTTAAGGGTTAAATTTTTAAAAACTTAATGAAATATTTTCATAGCTTTTAATTATGAATTTAGCTAATATTATAATAAATCAAATCTCTCACAGTAAAAATATTTTGATAATCTTTTGCATAATTAAAAAGACTCAATGAAACTAAAGATTGTGGTAAGAAATCGATTCCATAGATTTATTTTGTGGGTGCAACGGAATCAAATACATGAAAATCACAATAGTAGCTAAAATCATCGAACAACAGGGTAATTCTTCAATTGTGGGTGGCTTTATGTTAATGTTTGTTGTTAAGAGGTTGGCACTATGTTACACAAACTTGCCCAAGTTATGTTTCTATGTATCCTTGCTAGGGTCACAAATTGGTATTGAGATAACATTAGGAAATTTGTCAGTAAATTCCAGTGCATGCTTTTGTAATGAGATTTGGCCATTGAATATGGCATGGCCAAGGAATTTGATAGTAGTCTGAAAGACTTCTATCTTCCTTTTACTCAAAACAAGACCATTATGCTTGACTAATTGTTTAAAAGTATGCACATGCTTAAAATGATCTTGGATGTTCTTAGAGAAGATCAAAACATCATATATATATACTATAAGCTAATCAAAGTATGGCTTAAAGATCTTGTCCATTATCTTCTGGAATTTGGATGGTGCATTTTTTAATCCAAAATGCATCACGTTCCACTCGTGGTGGCCTGCTGGAATGCTGAAAGCAGTTTTGAACTTATCTTTTTCTGCAATAGCCACTTGCCAGAATCCTTCTTTCAAATCAAACCTAGAAAAGACTTTAGCTTCAGCTATCCTACTTATCAAATCACCTTTATGGGGTATAGGACAGGTGTCGTTTGCAAGAACAGAATTCAGAGGTTTAAAATTTATTACCAATCTTGGAATGCCTCTGATTTGTTCGGCTCTCTTGTTGTCGTAGAATCCATAACAGTTCCAGGGGTCATCAGATTCTCTGATGAGCTTCCTGTCCAAAAGCTATTTGATCTATTTTTCACAGAGATCTCTGTAATCCTTGCTCATAGGAATGGCTCTACTTTTATAGGGTTTTCTTGTGTACGCTTCTTTATATGGGAGTTCTACTGTATATTGCTTTCTGTGCCAAAATTCATTTGGTTCTTCTGAGCATCATTTTTCTTCAATCTACTTCTTTAAATCCTCAATCTTTCTTTTTACTTAAGGATATTTGAGCCGTTCCTCCACTCTGAGTGTGGATTTCAGATCATTAAGATCTGATAATCTGGCTTGTGCTTTGTCCAGGTTTTGGACAGTCTGGACCGTTGTAGAAACTTAGGGATTCGAGATGTATGGTAACTCGATCCTTTTTCTTGTTCCTTTAGAAGTGGGAACAAAGATAAAATATCCAGCTTTATTATTTTCCAATCTTGTTGACCCATGCGGCTCAAAAGCTACTAAGAAGATGTTCCCTAGAATGCAGTCAACTGGGATATTTACAACTGCAAACTTCAGGTTGATGCAACGATGCTCAAAACAAATAGATGTGTAGGCACCTCATATTTGAGTGTTTTATTGCCCAATCCTATAACATCCCTTTTAGCAGAGACCTAATATTTGGCTGGTGTGATCTTCTTATTGAGGATGTTTACCTCAGCTCCTGAATCGAGGAGTGTTGTAAGTTCAAACATTTCTCCTTTGATGCAGATGTTTATTTTGACATGGTGTTGCTGATAGGAGATAGTCAGGAGTCTCATTTTTTTAAACCCATATACAGGGTCTCTCTTCGTCTCAATAATCTCAAGATTAGGATTATCATATTGTGTAGTATCTGATGCCTGCGGGTCTTCTTCTTCTTTTTCTACTACCTTTTTCCCTTTCTTTATTTCTGTAATCTGGGAGTTTAGAGCAGAGATATCATTTTTGATGTTGTGGATTTCTCTACTCACTTCTCCCAAGGTGAGGGATCGCACCTTATCTGGTTTCTCTTGATGTCTCTGAAAAGATATAGTATTTCTGTCAAAAGATGCATCAACAAATAATGGCTTCTTACCTGTATTTCTGGAAGAATTGGTTCTAAGTTGATCCATAAATGCCTCAGTCAGCCGATTCTTCATTTCACCGTCTTCCATGGCACATATCTGAGATAAGATTTTTATCTCATTTCTTCGGTGGCAGCCATTAAGATCTTTTCCTTCTGAGGTCTAAAATGGAAATCCTCAGAATTTTCATCACTGTATGATTCTGAATCAGAATCATAATGTATCTGACAAGCACATTCTCCAAAGCTTATCCATGAACACGTTGTAGCTTATGAGTCTAAACATTCTCACATGTGTGCTTGAAATTCTTCATGAGATGAAGAGCTAAAGGAATCATAGGATGATTCTTCAAACTGGTGCTGCTGGAGTTGGTCTCTGATTACCAGGTTTTGGCAACGCTCTGTCTTGTGAGAACGAGAACCACATTTCATGCACTGTATGGATCCCTATTCTTCTTGTTTGAAATTTCCCCCCTTTGAACAAAGGCTTGGGACTTTTTGCCTCTATTTTGTTTAGACTCTTCTCCATTTGGACATATTGAGGATGTATGTCCAGTCTTTTCACATAGCCAACAAGTAAGGCTATTCCATTTCTCCTGCTTAGATGTATGGAGATGGATGTCAGAAGGTCTATAATAATGTGTTTTTGGGATATATCTGTAATAGCATTTTTTGGCTTTGGAGGATCGACCTTTAGAGCTCTGAGGATCTTTTCTCTAATTTCTGTAGCTCTTAATTTCTGCCTATATTCCTTTTTGGCCCTTTTCTTTGCTTTCCTCCGCTTGACTAGGGGGTCATCAACTGTAAGTCCATATTTACTACAGATGGAATTTTTATCTGGAGTTTTGAGCGCTTTTCCAAAGATTTGTTTGTTTTGGAGCTTGTGCATAAACTCACCAGAGTTTTTGTGATGTGAGCATAGATCTCACACCAAGTATATGGCTCAAATGGAAATGGAAGACTTATTGTAGTCTAATATAATCTACAAACCTTGATGGGAGTGCGGCAAGATAAACCTGTTTCCACAACAGATTTTTGGAATCTTGTACCTCATAGATTCTCTGCATCTAGTCTCTATGGAAGTCTTCGTACTATGACATCTTATGACATTTTAGATTCATAAGAATGACTTCATTCTGATCTGCTATTTCAGTTTCACTTCCGCACCAATGTTCAAGGATCATAGATGTCAAAGCACCTATCCTATTACTTATCAGTGTGCCATCTGGATTATGGATCACATCTCCAGCTTCATCTTTCAGCACTTCTGCCTCCATTTTTGCTAATAGTTTTGGAGATGATTTTATTTCCCACCACCTGATCCGTGTCCCTGTAAAACACTGGATAATGGTCTTGCATGCTTCAATTTCACTTTTCCCTCTTAGACACATTAGCTTGTATTCTATTAACATCATATCAATGACTTGTCTAATCTGGCCAACGCTCAGATTATCGATGTTCCATTCTCTATGAGAGTCAGGGAAGAAAGTGTGTGCATATGGAAGCTTACCTTTACCTTCTAGATCAGGTGTAGGATATTAACTGAACCTACTTTCAAGTGGTTCATAGATAGGAAAGATCTAGGAGTCAGGATCTTTCTTTTCTTCTTCTTCTTCCTTGAATAAGGAAGCAATAGTTATTTTATCTGTAGCCTCTGGTTTTTCTCCTGAATAAGTGGCTACTTCTTTGGGGAACAGTGCTGGGAACCTGTTTATTGTCTTTACAGGATCCTGAATCTTTATATTTCTTTTGTACAAAAAAGAAGTAGGAACTGATTTTTCTGTTTTTGACAGATTGAGTTTTTCAACTTTCTCAGTCAAACCAGATATAAGAGATTTAGTAGTATCAAGGTGATCTACTAACTTGTCTTCTACTCCTTCTATCTTGGATAAAGATTCTTTAGCATAAGAGCGAACAATAGATGTAGTATATTGTACATCATTGAGATTTCTGTTAACCTCAGTTATTGAAACCTGAATAGTATCAAACTGTTCTTTTATTTCCGCTGCTTTTGTTGTATTAATCTCCAGACCTTTGATTATTGTGTTGGTCCAGTTGATATGTTCAGATGCTTTCTGAATCCTCCCATCTATGCCTAAAGCATTATCATCCGTTTGCACCAAAGGAATGGCTTTGGCTGCATTTTAATTTTCTCCAATAATAATTCCTCTGTATGGAGGAATAGTAGATGGGGTCTCTACTCTGCTGACATCCAAGGAAATCCAAGCATGTTTGGTAGATGAAGAAGATGATCAAGTTAAAACAACTTCAGGGGAAACATTTTTCTTCCATTCATAGAAGGAAATCCAAGAATTTGTAATTTCCATATAATGTTTCCAATCTTCAGTTAATCTCTTCTTCTCTTCAATAGAATAACTTAATCCAAACTACTTAGCATTTGGATTAGTAAATAAGTCCCAATTTAACATAGCTTTCATCCACTTGGAACTTATTTCTGATTTCAAACATCTGGACATAAGAGTAAAGAATTTATGCATCTCGATGACTGCAGGCTTTTTACAATCATCTAGGACAGGACCAAATCTACAGGCTGGAATTAGGCCTCTTTCTTGCTCAAGGTAACCCAATCTATATTTGGGCTTAGCAGGTCTCATTGAACTCATCATTTCTGTCAATCGAGGATCTTCTCCTTCAAGAGTAATGGTTTCATGCATCATTAGGACGTGATCAGACTCTAGCTCATGTGCAAAAGGTATGTCTGAACATTTCAGGTTCGGGCATGAATTTATTGAAGTGGAAGGAGGAGCTTCTCCAATTCTGGGATGATGATTTATATGTATGATAGATTTGGCAAGCGTACATAAATTTACAGCAACTTTACACTCTGGACATGTAACTTCTAAAGGATTGAAGTTAACTAATTAGGCAAACTCAAAAAGAGAAATATGTTTACAAGAAGTGGAGGTGGAACATGCGGTATCAACAGTACAAGGATCTTGATAATACTTTGAACTCTTACAAGCTTTTTCAATACCTTTGTAATCAATGATGGATCTTCTGGGAAAAGACAAAACTACAGAAGACTAGTTTTCTTTGATATCAGCAGAGGTTATTCTTTTTGGAACAGGAGGCTTGGGATTATTGACAACCCAGTGTTGTGGAAAGGTGAGGTCTTCCCATAGGATAGTTTGATGTTTTTTTTTTTATTCTTTGAATCAGTGAGAACAACAACACTAGATTTAGAGTCATGACTGGGAGTATATTTTATAGCTGGTCATAAGATATTAGTATGTTGAAAGCATCCTCTGGTCTGTATGGCTATGTTATGTCTTTTTTTATGCATATCAAACCCAGAGGTTTGAATTTTCAATTGCAGGATATCATTGATAGTCTCATCATAGACATAGACTGAAAAGTTTGGGTAATAGTGGAAAAAGACTGGGCCATGTGACAAAGGGGTAAGATCACGAACTGTAGCCAACACAAAAGTATTTAACCCTTGATGAGTTAAAGGGTTAATTCCTATTCTGATGCATCCCAAATGAATGTATTTTGTTTTCAATCTCTTAGCCTTGACCTGTAAAACTTTAGGATCCAATAAAGGAATGGACTGGATATTATCAGAGCTTTCCTGGATTTGACTTATAGACTCCTTAATACTAATCCTAGTAGCGGATTTCAAATGAAACATGGATAGGTCATTATAAACTTCAGAGGCAGATATAGCAGGTAATTTCCAACGGGCAGAAGGCTATGTTTCTTCATAATTCAAGTTCTGCATAGTTTAAGACTCTACTTGAACTTGAAGCAAACATGTCCCTAAGAGGGTTCTCTTCTTCTGTTAACACCATAGTCTAGCCACCACTGTTGGAACCAGTCACATTGTTGGTTTCTCTAGAAGGTTCCCATTGTACTAAACTTGAGTTTAGTATAATGAGTCTCTTCTTTATTGTCCACATTAAGAAAATCCCACCATAGCTTTTTGTAACCTGCAAAATCATAAACTGTGTAAGGAAAAATAATTTTTGGATCTCCTTTTGGCCAGATGGCTAAATTGTGGGTAGGCCATGACCATGTTGGGTTTTTGATACGATGATTGCAGAAATATTTCTCATATATTCCATTGCGGCCCCCCCATGATACCATATGCCAGATATATCATGAAAATATTGTTGCAGAGCTACTTCTGCAAATCTGGCTTCTCTTTCTGATTTTTCATAAACCATATCATGTATCCATTTGCCTCCTTTTGGATACACTCTCCTTTCTGGTACAAGATGCTAGATGTCTGTATGTGCCTGTAGATTAGCATCTAGTACTTTTGTATTCCTTAACTGCCAAGTAGGTTTCCAATTTTTCTTGTATTCTTCCCATTCTTGGTTGTTAGGGATGGTGCGAAGGACCTCTTGTTTTTGGGCTTGGCCCCATTCCATTACTATGACGATTATGTGGTCTTGAGGCTGGATGTACTCTCTGCTGAGAAAGTTTGGAAGACAATTCTTTTCTCCTTTTATGTGTTCAACCTGAAAGTCATAGTTAGCAAAGAGTGCTTGCCACCTGGAAAATTTAGCCTCTCTTGGATTTTTAATGTCTTTTGTTAAAACTTTATGCAGTGTTGAAGCATCAGTTCTGAGTAAGAATTATCTATTTATTAAGTAGATATCAAATTTGCTGATGCAGTTCCACACAGCCTTGACTTCCTTTTCTATAGTGGAATAATTCTGCTTAGCTAGATTCCAAGTTCCAGATGCATACTGAACTATTTGTTCAATGTCGCCAATTCTTTGTTTTAAGATGCCTCCCCATCCAATATTGCTTGCTTCGACAATTTTGAATGCATTATCATCTGCAACATATAATATGGGAAGAGATTTTACCTTGGATTTAATATTTTGGACAGCCTTTGTATGAACTTCTGTCGACTCTGGTGGATTCTTTTTAAGTCTCTTATTCAAAACACTCCTGTCACTGACACGATCTTGGTAAAAATTACTGACATAATTCAAACATCCCAAGAATCTTTGCAGCTGATTCTTGTCTGAGATAACATCAGGAAATTCATCACAAAATTCCAGTGCATGCTTTTGTAATGAGATTTGGCCATTGAATATGGCATGGCCAAGGAATTTGATAGTAGTATGAAAGACTTCTATCTTCCTTTTACTCAAAACAAGACCATTATGCTTGACTAATTGTTTGAAAGTATGCACATGCTTAAAATGATCTTGGATGTTCTTAGAAAAGATCAGAACATGATCTATATATGCTATAAGCCAATCAAAGTATGGCTTAAAGATCTTGTCCATTACCTTCTGGAATTTGGATGGTGCATTTTTTAATCCAAAAGGCATCACGTTCCACTTGTAGTGGCTTTTTGGAATGTTGAAAACAGCCTTGAACTTATCTCTTTCTACAATAGCAACTTGCCAGAATCCTTCTTTCAAATCAAACTTAGAAAAGACTTTAGCTCCGACTATCCTACTTATCAAAGGACCTTTATGGGGTATAGGATAGGTGTCGTCTACAAGAACAGAATTCAGAGGTTTAAAATTTATTACCAGTCTTCGAATGCCTCTGATTTGTTCGGCTCTATTGTTGACGTAGAATCCATAACAGTTCCAGGGGCTGTCAGATTCTCTGATGAGCTTCTGTCCAAAAGTTGTTTGATCTCTTTTTGATAGAGATCTATGTAATCCTTGTTCATAGGAATGGCTCTGCTTTTACAGGGTTTTCCTGTGTACCCTTCTTTATATGGGAGTTCTATTGTATGCTGCTTTCTGTGCCAAAATGCATTTGGTTCTTCTGAGCAACATTCTTCTTCAATCTGCTTCTTTAAATCCTCAATCTTTATTTTTACTTGAGGATCTTTGAGCTGTTCCTCCACTCTGAGTGTGGATTTCAGATCCTTAACATCTGACAATCTAGCTTGTGCTTTGTCCAGGTTTTGGAAAGTATGGACCATTGTAGAAACTCGGGGATTCGAGATGTATGGCAACTCAATCCTTTTTCTTGTTCCTTTAGAAGTGGGAACAAAGATAAAATATCCAGCTTTATTATCTTCCAATCTTGTTGACCCATGCGGCTCAACAACTGCTAAGAAGATGTTCCCTAGAATGCAATCAACTGGGATATCTGCAACTGCAAACTTCAGGTTGATGTAGTGATGCTTAAAATAGATAGATGCCTTAGGCACCTCATATTTGAGCATTTTATTGCCCAATCCTATAACATCCCTTTTAGCAAATACCCAATATTTGGCTAGTGTGATCTTCTTATTGAGGATGTTTATATGAGCTCCCGAATAGAGAAGTGATGTAAGTTAAAACATTTCACCTTTGATATAGATGTTTACTTTGACATGGTGTTGCTGATAGGAGAGAGTCAGGAGTCTCATTTCTTTAAACCCATATACAGGGTCTCTCTTCCCCTCAATAATCTCAAGATTAGGATTATCATATTGTGTAGTATCCCATGCCTGAGGGTCTTCTTCTTCTTTTTCTACTAACTTTTTCCCTTTCTTTATTTCTGCAATCTGGGATTTTAGAGCAGAGATCTCATTTTTTATGCTATGAATTTCTCTACTCACTTCTCCCAAGGTGAGGGATCGCACCTTATCTAGTTTCTCTTGATGTCTCTGAAAAGATCTAGTATTTCTGTCAAAAGATGCATCAACAAATAATGGCTTCTTACCTGTATTTCTGGAAGAACTGTTTTTGAGCTGATCCATAAATGCCTTAGTCAGCCGATTCTTCATATCACCGTCTTCCATGGCATGTATCCGAGATAATATTTTTATCTCATCTTTTTCAGTGGCAGCGATTAAGATCTTTTCCTTCGAAGGTCTAAAATGGAAATCCTCAGAATTTTCATCACTGTATGATTCTGAATCAAAATCATAATGTATCTGACAAGCACATTCTTCAGATCTTGGACACGAACAGGTTGTAGCTTCTGAGTCTGAACATTCTTGCATGTGTGCTTGAAATTCTTCATGAGATGAGTAGCTAAAGGAATCATAGGATGATTCTTCAAACTGGTGCTGCTGGAGTTGGTCTCTGATTACCACGTTTTGGCAGTGCTCTATCTTGTGAGAACGGGAACCACATTTCATGCACTGTATGGATCCATGTCCTTCTTGTTTGACATTTTTCACCCTTTGAACAAAGTCTTGGGACTTTTTGCCTCTGTTTTGTTTAGACTCTTCTCCATCTGGACATCTTGAGGATGTATTTCTAGTCTTTCCACATAGCCAGCAATTAAGGTTGTTCCATTTCTCCTGCTTAGATGCATGGAGATGGATGTCATAAGGTCTATAATAATGTGTTTTGGGGATATATTTGCAATAGCCTTTTCTGGCATTGGAGGATTAGCCTTTAGTTCTCTGAGGATCTTTTCATTGATTTCTGTAGCTCTTAAATTTCTGCTTATATTCTTTTTTGGCCCTTTTCTTTGCTTTCCTCCGCTTGACTAGGGGTTCATCAACTGTAAGTCCATATTTACTACAGATGGACTTTTTATCTGGGAATTTTGAGAGCTTTTCCAAATATTTGTTTATTTTGGAGCTTGTGCATAAACTCACCATAGTTTTTGTGATGTGAGCATAGATCTCACCCCAAGTATACGACTCAAATGGAAACTGGAAGACTTCTTGTAGTCTGATATAATCTACAAACCATGATGGGAGTGCATCAAGATAAAACTATTTCCACAATAGATTTTTGGAATCCTATACCTCATAGATTCTCTGCATCCAATCTCTATGGAAGTCTTCGTACTGTGACATCTTATGACATTTCAGATTCATAAGAATGGATTCATTCTTATCTGCTATTTCAGTATCACTTCCGCACCAATGTTCAAGGATCATAGATGTCAAAGCACCTATCATATTACTTATAGGTGTGCCATCTGGATTATGGATCACATCTCAAACTTCATCTTTCAGCACTTCTGCTTCAATTTTTGCTAATAGTTTTGGAGATGATTCTGTTTCCCACCACCTGAGCAGTGTCCCTGTAAAACACTGGATAATGGTCTTGCAAGCTTCGATTTCACTTTTCCCTCTTAGACACATCAGCTTGTATTCTGTGAACATCATATCAATGAGTTGTCTAATCTGGCCAACACTCAGATTATCGATGTTCCATTCTCTGTGAGGGTCAGGAAAGAAAGTGTGTGCATCTGGAATCTTAACTTTACCTTCTAGATCAGGTGCAGGATATTGACTGAACCTACTTTCAAGTGGTTCATAGATAGGAAAGATCTGGGAATCAGGATCTTTATTTTCTTCTTCTTCTTCCTTGAATAAGGAAGCAATAGTTATTTTCTTTGTAGCCTCTAGTTTTTCTCCTGAAGAAGTGGCTACTTCTTTGGGGAACAGTGCTGGGAACCTATTTATTGGCTTTACAGGATCTTGAATCTTTATATTTCTTTTGTACAGAAAAGAAGTAGGAACTGGTTTTTCTGTTTTTGATAGACTGATTTTTTCAACTTTCTCAGTCAAACCAGATATAAGAGATTTAGTGGTATTAAGGCAATCTACTAACTTGTCTTCTACTCCTTCTATCTTGGATAAAGATTCTTTAGCATAAGAGCGAACAACAGATGTAGTATACTGTACATCATTGAGATTTCAGTTAACCTCAGTTATTGAAACCTGAATAGTATCAAACTATTCTTTTATTTCTGATTCTTTTGCTGTATTAATCTCCAGACCTTTGATTTTTGTGTTGGTCCAGTTGATTTGTTCAGATGCTTTCTGAATCCTCCCATCTATGCCTAAAGCATTATCATCCTTTTTCACTAAAGGAATGGATTTGGCTGCATTTTGATTTTCTCCAATAATAATTCCTCTGTACGGAGGAAAAGTAGATGGGGTCTCTACTCTGCTGCCATCCAAGGCAATCCAAGCATGTTTGGTAGATGAAGAAGATGATCAAGTTAAAACAACTTCAGGGGAAACATTTTTCTTCCATTCATAGAAGGAAATCCAAGAATTTGTAATTTCCATATAATGTTTCCAATCTTCAGCTAATCTCTTCCTCTCTTCAATAGAATAACTTAATCCAAACTACTTAGCATCTTGATTAGTAAATAAGTCCCAATTTAACATAGCTTTCAGCCACTTGGAAATTATTTCTGATTTCAAACATCCGGACATAAGAGTAAAGAATTTATGCATCTTCATGACTGCAGGCTTTTTATAGTCATCTGGGACAGGACCAAATCTACAGGCTGGAATTAGGCCTTTTGCTTGCTCAAGGTAATCCAATCCATAATTGGGCTTAGCAGGTCTCATTGAACTCTTCAATTCTGTCAATCGAGGATCTTCTCCTTCAATAGTAATGATTTCATGCATCATTAGGACATGATCAGACTCTAGCTCATGTGGAAAAGGTATGTCTGAACATTTCGGGTTCGGGCATGAATTTATTGAAGTGGAAGGAGGAGCTTCTCCAGTTTTGGGGTGATGATTTATATGTATGACAGATTCGACAAGCGTACATAAATTTATAGCAGATTTACACTGTGGAAATGTAACTTCTAAAGGGTTGAAGTTAACTAATTGGGAAAACTCAAAAAGAGAAATATGTTTACAAGAAGTGGAGGTGGAACATGCGGTATCAACAGTAGAAGGATCTCGATAATACTTTGAACTCTTACAGGCTTTTTCAATACCTCTGTAATCAATGGTGGATCTTCTGGGAAAAGACAAAACTACAGAAGATTGGTTTTCTTTAATATCAGCAGAGGTTATTCTTTTTGGAATAGGAGGCTTGGGATTATTGACAACCTAGTGTTCGGGAAAGGTGAGGTCTTCCCATAGGATAGTTTGATGTTCTATTTCTTGATTCTTTGAATCAGTGAGAACAATAACACTAGATTTAGAATCACGACTGGGAGAATGTTTTATAGCTGGCCATAAGGTATTAGTATGTCGAAAGCATCGTCTGGTCTGTATGGCTATATTATGTCTTTTTTGATGCATATCAAACGCAGAGGTTTGAATCTGCAATTACAGGATATCACTGATAGTCTCATCATAGACATAGACTGAAAAGTTTGGGTAACAGTCGAAAAAGACTAGGCCATGTGATAGAGGGGCAACTATACCTCCGATCAAGGAATCAATATACTTGTTGTGGGTAAGATCACGGACTGTATCCAACACAAAATTATTAAACCCTTGATGAGTTAAAGGGTTGATTCCTATTCTGATGCATCCCAAATGAAGATATTTTGTTTTCAATCTCTTAGCCTCGGCCTGTAAAACTTTAGGATCCAATAAAGGAATGGACTGGATATTATCAGAATTTTCTTGGATTTGACTTATAGACTCCTTAATACTAATCCTAGTAGCGAATTTCAAATGAAACATGGATAAGTCATTATAAACTTTAGAGGCAGATATAGCAGGTAATTGCCAACAGGCAGAAGGTTGGTTTTCTTCATATTCAAGTTCTGCATAGTTTAAGACTCTACTTGAACTTGATGCAAACATGTCCCTAAGAGGGTTCTCTTCTGCGAATGACTCTCTGTCTTCTAATTCTCGGAAAGAAATAGACTTCCTGAATGAATCCATATTTAATATGAGTGGAAATATGAATACCAACCTCGTGAACCAGACATTATTAGCTCTAATACCAATTTTACAGCATGGGCTTCTATCACAAGCTTTCTTTGACTCTTGGCCTTGTTGCGTCTCTTTGTTTGTCTTCAACCAACTCCTGGTGAACCAGTGGTGAACTTAGTGCGAACCTAATCAGATCTTTCACACTCTGTGACCTCAACACACGGCTTCTTCGCCTAACAACGGTCTAGCGTCCCTTCGATCCTTTGGCGAACCCCTAATGAACTTCTTGTGATTCGAATGAAGATTGCGAGACAAACTACTACCACAGCAGACAATTAAAAATACGCATAGGTATTCAGATGCGGAAATGTATACTCATATTATTTCTCACAATGGATTCAGATTACAGATCTCTTATGATAGAGAGAAAATCATAGATGACAAAGAGAATTCCTTGTCAGAGCTTGACTATCGTTGCATTTATCGGACTTTATGTCGTTCACATAGGAACAAGCAATACCAAAGGCTACCTGGCAACTGATAGACTCTTCCTCAAAATCTCCATACTCAACTCATATATAGACTGGACTGACTGCTAATAGATCTGGCCACTTTAGGTTATTACCAGTGCTGAGCACACTAATATGCAGGCTTCTCGAATCTCTAAGACCCCCTAAGACTCTAAGTTGTATGTGATCATTCAGGGTTGACTTTTGGTTTTAGGAACCACGATCGAGGGGCATCTAATTCGTCAAAGTCACCCGATGATTGCACCCGGCCTGGGTGACACCTGTCGCAAGCTGACTGGAATTTTTTAGCATGTCTCCTCCCCCTAGCACAAGGCACAACAACCCCCCCTGAGGTTTGATCCTGGGTCGCCTTGCTGACGAGGGCCATCCTCAACTAGTTGTGCTAGTGGGACTTGACAACTATTATGATTAACTTAAATACACCCTTCAATAAAATATTTTTAGGAAAATATTGTTCCTTTACTTATTTAAAATATTAAAATTTGATAAATAACTAAATTAATTAATTAAAATTTAATAGTAAATATTTTTTTGCTTTACAAAAAATGTCATATATATCCATATGATGAATGAGAAATGCATTTGAAGACCAAATCCCAATCCGTAGTAGCCATGTTTATTAATAAATTGATATTATAATTTAAAAATTACTTTCAAATATAGTCGTTACTTGAAATTATGTCTCTACATTTCTCTCTATTTAAGCCTTTGCCATGGTTTGCCTCTTCATCTGGTCCTGGGGATGAACCACACTTGTTGGTTCGAAATGCGTCGACCAAAAAATTCTCTCATGTGATTTCTACTGAAAGACTTTGTTTAATTCGTTATGGATCACAGAAGCTTGAATACATAAATATTAACATTAATAATTTTATAATTATTTGGAAATTAGATTATTATTATTATTATTATTTACTACTCTTAAATAACCAATTAATAAATAATATAAATATTACCGCTTTTTTAGGTTTTCAGTGTTATTAGGGTTTTAAAGGGAATAATTAAATTTTAAAATTGGTTTTAAAGAGAATAATTAAATTTTAAAATTTTATTTTTAATGTTAAATTGAGAATCTCTAAACAAATAGAAAAATATTACATGAAATATGCTAAAAACTCTCAATCGATAGTGCAACAAATTTATTGAAATTAGACCAATATGGATATGGAGTAGATTTAGTTTAAAAGTAATAAAATATATCATAAGAATATTTTTTTCTTTAATTCCATGTTCTTTTAATGTTTTATAATACTTCTAATATAAGAACTTTTTATAAATTTTATACCGATAAACATTTTTAATATTTTTTTATAAAGAAAAGATCCACAATTTTTATTAGAGTATTTTTTATAATAAAATTACACTTGATTTTTATATAAAATGTAAACCTTTGAAAAAAAAAACTAATTAATTAATATAATAATAAGAGTACTATATTCACATTAGTAATTGCTTTCGCTATGCTTACATTATAAATCAATTTTGTTATTTTTTTTTCCTTTCTAAATTGTGAGGAATATTATATTTTTTATATTAAAAAATAAATGTATTTTTTCAAGAGCTTATTATAAAAATAATCTAATTTAAAAATGGTGGGACTCTGATCTGTAATGTAGCTAGTGAATGGAAGAAAGAGAAATGGGAAAGTGCAAGCTGATTTCCAACAAAGCCAAAAGACCCTCCAAGAAACTTGCAGGCCACAAACACTGGACATGATCAACAGAATCTGGCTACTAGTGGACTGCTCACCTCATGGCCCTTCCATCAACCCAACTCAAATATCCTGAACTATGAGCATCCTCTCTTCACATTTACAGGTGTCATACTCACAAAGAATTCTAGCTTTTCATTCTTTTCTTTGAACACCAAAGAAGAAATAACAGGAAAATCACAACAAAAATGCTAGAAGTCCACAGTGACCTAAGACAAAGTAGCAGTGAAAATACAAAAGTCGCCCACAAAATAAGCGTATTCATCATGGGAATCTGCATTATAAAAATGGGGCTAACCTTGCATCACCATACAAATTTCTTCTAGCTTCCTCAGTGTTGTGGCATTCTATTTGGAGCGAGAGCTAAAATGTAGACATATGTATGCTCATTGTAGTCATGAACACTTGGATCAAGAAACAAAATTCAGCTCTTATGCAACTCCTTAAGTGTCTTGTATTCTCGTGGAAAATCGACTTGGAAGCATTGTTAAAATCATTCTAGAATCCTATATTCACTGCACTGGATTCTAACATCCGGCTCCTACCATTGATGGACCCCCTGTGCCCTCCTGAGATCTGACACCGACACCAAACTGACTGCAAGCCTCGTGGAGGGAACGAGATACAACGCATTCGACTCCACTCAAAATGAAAACATAGCGTAATCATTGATCGAATGATGCACCGCAAAGCTCACAATGCTTTCGGCGCCGAATTACTGCATTGTCTAGTGATTGCCGAAATACCCCACATACCCTAAACAAAAATCATCCTTCGGATTAACAAAAAGGTATGGAACACACAGGCTCAGGGCAAAGAGGTGTTGTGGGAATCTATGAGGCTGTGCTTGTCCTTGAGTGCCAAGGCTAGCCCAACAGCAACTAGGGTGGTTGCAATGTGGAGATTGTGTTTATTCTAGTTGTGATGAACCTTATTCTATCCATGGGAGCTGACATGAAGGGTGAATTGAAGAGATGAGATTCCAAGAACTACCCCTCCTTTATCATCCACTGCCCATGAGCATTTCCATTTGCAACAAATGAATTTGGGATCAGAAATGCAGATACATTGTAAATTATGATAATGAACGCAGATATATTCAAATTTCAAATTGAAGGATTGCTCCGCACCCACACAAATTATCTGACATTGGCGGTGATGCTTATTTTTCATGGTTAGAACTCAGGAACTATCCACGACATGCTCTTGTCAAATCCTACTATGGGTCATGTATGTGAACCAACCACTAGAGGGGTATTAAGTGCCCTATGGCAGGTTGGTTATTTGTTGTCGTCTATCAAGACTACAAATTTTCCACTGTTATTAAATTAACTATTATTTTGTAGTCATCGAGACAAAATTAACAGTGGCAAATTAACTGTTATTTTGTAGTCATTGAGACTACAAATGTATTTGGTAAGAGGTCATAGGTTCAAATCCAAAGGGGGTAGAGTATGTACACCTTTGTACACTTTACAGTCCATTAAAAATGATACTCCTTGGTAGTCCATGTAATATCAAAATTTCATGGAAGAAAGAACACCCACCTTAGTAGTATCATTAATTTTCTTGCATAGTATGATATGTGCTATTTTTGAAAACATATCTACTAGAACCATCACAAGTTCATGAAGTCCTAAATCTCCTCTACACTTTGATGTATATTTTATCAGGCATATTGTAAGGACGAGTGAAGATCAAAGTAAATTCAAGTGATAGGTTTGAAGAGCTTAACAACGAAATTAATTTGAACTCTGGGGACATAGCTTACTACTCTATTTTAGCATTTCATGCATAAGATTCTATTGGGACTTTGTGGAAATTTTTTGCGCAAAGCCCTGTATATTGAATCAATAGTTAGTCATTGAGATTTTTCCGTTAGCCTTTAGTGTGGCTTGTGCTTGAGCTCTAACTTTCATCCCTATATCAGAACAGTAGTGACTAGAGGAAATTGGCGGTCAAGGATAAGCTTCGAAGAATCAAGATGGAGAACGGTGATACTATTTCCACATATCTGAACAAGATCACCACTTGTAGAGATGAGCTTGGAAGTGTGGGAATAACTACTTCCAATAATGATATGGTGAGCCTTTCTCTCCTTGGCCTTCCAAAGAGCTGGCATATCTACCGGGACTCTGTGAATGGAAGGGAGAAACTGTCAGATTACAAACGGCTGTGGTTGGATCTCATGCAAGAGGAGATCAGGAGGAGCACATGAGATGGTTCTTCATCCAAGGAGGATGAAGAAAATATGGCCTTAGCGAGTAAGGCAATGAAAGGGAAGGAGAAGGATTCTCATCCCAAATCGAACTCTTCTCATGGAGGGAAGAAGGGTGACAAATCTAAAGTGAGATGCTTTAATTGTCATGAGATGGGTCATTATGTGACTAATTGCCCATCGAAGAAGTCCAAGAAGGGATCATCGGAAGGATCTAAAGGTGAGGCATTGGTCGCTTAGTTTGAAATGGAATTCACCCTCATCACATGCATGGTGTCTTCGATGATGGGTTTTGGTTGGTTTCTTGATAGTGGAGCCTCATTCCACATGACCGGTGATAAAATTTTATTCAGTACCTTGGAGGAGAAAGACCACAAGATACTCATAGAGATGGGCGACGACAAAAGGTTTAGTGTTTCAGGAGTGGGCACAGTTGCTTTTCAGAGGGAGATTGGAGCTTCTATCACCTTGACAGATCTGAAGTATGTGCCTGGACTAAAGAAGAACTTGGTATCAATTGCGATGTTGGAGGACAAAGGCTATGATGTTGTCTTCAGTAAGGGAAAGGTTTTCCTTAGACACATCACCAAGTGATAGGTGAAACAGATCGGTTCATGGGTACAGAACCTATATGCTCTTGAGGTTCAAGATGCATGCAAAGCCTTGAGGAGCAAGGCCAATGTTAGAGACTTGGTGGTTGAGAGGGAGAGTAAATTACCTCTCAATATGCAGCGCCATAACAAGTCTCAGACAATTGTGGAGGAGCCACAATTGGAGAAGTCAGCAGAGGGATCACATGCAGCCATACCTCCAGGTGTGAGGTGGGGCGATGTGAAGTGATAGTCCCAAGAAGGCTGAAATTGGGTAGGGTTCATTGAGAGGTTTTATCTCATGGATCATACCTTACTACAGGAAACCAAAGTACATAGTAGCGGGAGGAATCAGTGGCATTGATGCAATCAGAGATCAAAGTGACAGAGGCTAGAGCAGTTAGATATTGAAGAGCGTAGAGAAGGATTGACAACAATGCAAAAAGGTTGAGATAGCAGAAGTGCAGAGTTTTCAGTCGACAAAGGCAATAGCATTCAGAGACTTTGATGACAGAGGCATCATTTTGATTCAGTTTGGATATTTTTTTTTTCTGGAGTTCTTGGAGCGATAACACTAGAGAAAAGTGTTGCATGCAGAACATTCCAAAGGTTCAGGATTGGGATCGAGTTGAATTCCTTTCTTGTTGAGAGGGAGTGTTGAGAATAGCAACAAGAAATGCTAAAAATTGCATTCATAATATTCCTATTTTAATTTGTCCTTGAATTAAAATTTGAATTTAGTTTCACCAGCTGCTTGGAAAATAACTAATTAATTCATATTGGATTAATTAGTTGGAGAAATTCAAGCTAGAAGTCTTTGTGAAGTCATGCAACAGTTATCCATTAAATTAAGGAGATTATCCCTTAATTAAGGAGATAAGGGTGAGTTGTAATTAGTTAGCTCAGTTAACTGAGTTATGTCCAGTTAAATTAGTTCCAAACAGTTTGAGGAACTAATTGTGAGTTCAGTTAGTTAATGCATGCATGCATGCAACTAGTGTACTCCAGATAATTGAGGATTCTCTCATAAATAACTCATGCATGTCAGTTCAGACAAAGACCCAGTTGATATTAAAGACAGGGACATTGTACTATCAGTTGGAGGAATTTTCCTATAAAGGAAACTCATCCATGCAGAAGGAATAAGGTACCTTGAGGATTGTGTAGTTTTACAGGGTGTGAGATCATAGTTACACTTGGTAACAGTAGGATCACCCAGGAGAAACAATGGAAGGAAATAGGAGGCTTGGAGGGCAGAGGAGAAGGTTTGTGAGAAGCCTTGTTTGCCTGTGAGCATCGAGGAGGATTGTACTGAGAGCTGGTTAGCTGTGGGAGCTAAGGATTTGTGTAATCTTGATGTATTTCCACCTTGTATGATAATACAGATAGTGAGGTTTTTAGCTGAGGCTTTCCCCAAAGTATTCTTCTATGTTTCATATGTGATTGATTCTTCTTCTCTGTTATATTTGTTATGTTTGATCTTGCTCAAAATCGATTAACCTTCTGCAAGTTTGATAGTAGTTCTAGTAGATCAAGTATTTTGCTTTAGTTACATTGCATCATCAGGTGATCTACAGTGAGAATTTCTACACTTTGGACTTCCACTTTACAATGAATACAATATATATGGTCCACAATGATGATGTGACAAATGATAACTCATGACAAGACATGATATGGCACTGTTGATATGAACTGTTCGAATGATGTGGCAATGTCAAGTCACTGTTGCTGTTAAGTGCTAGATGTCCTCTTGGATATTCTTTCTCATCACATCTGCATGGCTTAATGATGCAGAATCTTCAATTATCTTTAGTCTTGGATGGTGGTTGGAAACTTGTGTCCCTTCACTTTCTCTCGATTGATCCACTTGTGAGTTCAGCTACAGGAGAATCTTTAGGCATGCTTCACTCCTGCTTCGCCTTCTCCATAATCTTTCCATGACGTGATAGTGTACCTTTCCCTGCAATTCAATCACGATGAGACGACATCAATCTGAAAAACTGCTAGTCTAAGATGATGCATTCTGATCCATCAACTAAGCCTGGTAAAAGTGATAGGTTGGGGAGATGGGCTCAGTGACTACGCATTACGTAGTTCTAGTAGTCAGGGGGGAGAGATTGAGCTTTGAGACTGTGTAGTGCGCAACTCAAGGAGGTTTCAACGACAAGACTTCATAGTTTTTGGAGGTATTGGAGTCAAGTTAAGGGAAAGGACAATTGAAAAGCCAATTGTGCATTTTTGGATGTCAAGGGAGGTTGGGTTTCTATGCATTGTGCAGTTTCAGCAGCCAAGGGAAAAGATTAAGGTTTGAAAAAGGTGAAGTGTGTAGTTTAGGCCAGATTGTGGGACATAACTATGCAATTCTAGGGGTCAAGGTTGGGAGCTCGGCACAGAAATGACACAGAGCAGTAGCCCTGGGGGACATGGACTATGCATTGCGCAGTTTCAATTAGAAAGGTCAAAACTTATAGGGATGAGACTGCACAGTGTGCAAGTTCATTTAGGGTCCAGTCAAGTTAAGTTGCTCAGTCGGGAAGGTTTTCCGAAAATGGCCAAGAGTGGGATAGGTAATGAACTGTGATGAACCTTAACTATGATCACACACTTATAGTACTTTGAAAACACGTCAACATAGACCATTGGAACACACGAACAAAGAATTTCCCTCCATGTGACTACCTCACGACAGGATACGACAAGTGCGACAATTAAGATAGGCTTTAGGACGACCATGACAACACTTGTGCGACAATGCTCAAGGCTTTGTGTATGGATGCGATAAATTTTTACATGGTTAGGAAGACTCATATACTCAAATATTGACCTTCGAAACCGTAAGAGTAGGCTTGCAAACATTACACGACATCTAAACGTGTCAAAAGATGACAGTTAAACCAACATGCAAAAGGGACCAAAGCACTGCAAGAAATCTCATGAAATGAGCTCTAGTGTTTGCAATAACAATATAAAATACCAAGGAAGGCTCTGAAATTGAGTGTAAGCAAAAATTTTGGAGGGTGTTGCGGCAGCTACAACAAGACCTGAAAACTACCAAAAATAACCAAAATAGGAAAAGTATGTTTTAAGCTAGTGGAATAGGTGGGTGGCCACCGATATTCACTTGGATCATAATATGCTTGTACTAACGAGGCTTGGGTATAAGCAATACAAGAAGAGAGAGATTATATTCAACAAAATCATACAAAGGATCTTATAGAGCATCCACATGACAAGAAAATATTGATACAAAATGTGTCTAAAAGGCTAAGTATAAGACTAACAAGAGTGTTGAAAGACATAAGGGAAAATCAGTTGCTAAGGGCTTCACACAAAGGTATGTATATTTTATGAAGAGACATTTGCACTAGTAGGAAGGTACAGGAATGTTAGTATGATGATTTCACTAGCAGGTCAAGAAATGAAGCATTCATCACATGGATGTGAAAATTTCCTTTTTAAATGGATACTTAGAATTAATAGTCTATGTAGAATAGCCACAAGATTTTGAAATGCAACGAAAATTACATCAATTGTAAAAGTTGAAGCAGGGTTTGTATGGCCTGAAGAAAAAACCAAGAGCATGGTATGCTAAGATTGATAGATAATTTTTAGAGAATAGCTTCAAAATCAGTAAGAATGATCATACTCTTTACTACAAACATGAATGTAATGATATTATTATCATAAGTTTGTATGTCAATGATTTTTGTATACCAATAGTAGCTCTAAGATGAAGGATTAATTCAAAATTACCATGAAAAAAGAATTTGAGATGAAACATTTGGGTCTCATACAATATTTTCTAGGAATGGAGGTTTATCAAAGTGATGCTGCAATTTTATTTCTGAAACAAAGCATGCATAAGATATGTTGAAGAATTTGATATGGTTGATCATAAATCAACCTCCACTTCGAGTGCTCATGGAATTTTGTTGTGTAGAGGTGATGGCGTTGAAATAGTTGATGAGATGGTTTATAGAACTATTGTTGAAAGTTTGATGTTTCTGTAATACCCCTCCATTTTTGTAATGATTATTTCTTTTTTAGACTGAATTATGTGATATTGGATGGAGGAAAAGCCATGAATTGTTTAATGAAAGAAATACAGTAAAATGCTTATGTAATAAGTAATTTTTATTAATAAATAAAGGGGTTGGAATTACTTGGGAATGAGACACTTGAGTAAGAGATTCTTTCTAAATACAGAAAAACAAGAATCTCATTAGTGGATGAGATTGAGATAAATATTCCATGATAAGGGCTCCTAGATAAGATTTAACATATAGGAGAGAAAAGACCATTAAATCCCTTAGCTGGAGAAATATGCTAAGTGTGGGTACGAATAAAGCATCATGGGAGAGAAAAGCAGGCTCTATAGGAAAAGCCTAGGTAAGTGGAATTTTAGAACCACAAAAACAGGACGTCGCTAAAGAAAAATTTGATTATGGAAGAAAAGGTATAAAATAATTACTCAAGGGGTCAATAGGGGTTATTGATACTCTGGAAAGTACATCTCAACTCCGGGGTGAACTAGAGGATCTCAGTTCAAGGTTGGCTGGAAAAGGTGCATAATTCCCAAGTGTTCCCCTAATGATGATATTGGTTAGATTTTCTGTTATTTTATTTTCTTAGCACGAGAAATTATACCGAGATACCATTTCCAAAAAATGGTTATCATAAATGTAATATTCCTTGAAATTTGAATTTATTGTTAAGATGCATGCGTACTGTCATTAGGAATTTTATTTTAAAAACAAAATATAGATTTTACCATTTAGTTGAGTATGTACTATAGTAAAAAAAAAAAGAGGGGAGTCTAAGTTTAAATATTTGTGTTTATGACTATAATCAAGTGTATTATTGTTAGCTTCAAGTATTTATAGGTTCTCATTTTTTTAAAAGTAATTGTTCCAAAGTATACAATGGTCTGGAAAAATGTGCATATTGTTTCTTTACATGTAGAGTAAGTTATAGTTAGAAGAGTACAGGGGGGAAAAGTATGCAGTATAGAACAATTAAGGAATTCAGGAGGGACAAGTGGGAATTAACCATAGAAATCGATACGTAATTTCCTGGTGTTATGCTTTTAGAAAGCAATCAATTTTAATCTCTGGTGAGATAAAATTGATAGGATTCTAATTCTAGTGGTAAAAGACAGAAGCAAAATAATACAATAGGAAACGTGTTTTAGAACGTTTTCAATTTTAATCTTTGATGAGATATAATTGACATGACTCTAATACTAGTGGTAAAACACATAAGCATATTAATACAATAGGAAACATGTTAAAAGATCACACAATTACTAACTACTTAATAGGTTATATTTTATCCAAGATACTAACTATGTACACAATTTAGTACTATTCATCCGTAATCAGATAACAAGTGTGACCCTTGAAAAGGAACCAATAAAGAATCTGTATGCAAGGAAGCAGTCAAGATAGTAACTACTTCTTTTTCCTTTATATAGAACTGAATTAAAAATTGAGAGTACTGGAATACATGAAGAACATATAATAGTATAGATAACAAAGTAGTGATTCAAATATATGACACATGAAATGGAATTCAGATATGTGTGTGTGTGTTTGTGTGTGTGTGTGTGTAGTTATTAACTTGCAAATTCTACCACCGTCGAAAAAGTAAAAAAGAAAACTGCCCCGGAGCAGGCCATAGTAACAAATAAGCCTCCATAGAGAAATTATATTGAGCATCATTGAAGGAACAAACTGTTCTGACCACTGAAATACAAATAAGTCATTTCACTATGCGATGAATACACTTTACACTATAATAAACATATGTCTATGCCCATGGTAAATAGGGTGTCCAAAATTTGTAAGTTAAAAACATAATAACGGAGTACGACCAACCCATGGCCAGTAGTTACAGACTAACGGAAGAAAACAAAGACAAAATTCCCTTGATTCAAGGAATTAACACCTAAACTACCCATGGCATGCCTCGCGAATAATTCACATTAGCCTGGTTGCTAACGAATCTTAGCAAGACCATTGTACTTAATCAAACCCCGGAAGGTGGAATTTAACCAACCTGAAAAACAATAGTGGTTGAATGTAAGTGATGACCATGGTTTATGATTGCATATGGAAGAGTTATCGTAAAGAGTGGTTAATACCTGCAAGATAGAGGATACAAGGTATCAGTATCCTATAGTTTGAAGTATGAATTAAAAGGGTAAAAGAATTACAAGAGAATTCAAGCTTCATACCTATCCAAGAAAAGAAGCGCATGCTACCATCTGTACATAAACAAGAGAAGTAATTTTTTTAGACGCCGGTGAGGACATTAGAGACCATAGCCAATTGGGAAGGATAAGTGTGTATATATATATATATATAATATGACTAGGTGTGAACTTTGTTACATGACCCCAAACATGAAAACCATAGAGGTGTCGTGCCATAAGAAAAACACAAAATGGCAGATTATAAAAACAAAAAAGAATGTCTGCGTTACCTTATATTCCCTTTCGAAGCCAGGGTCACCGAATTATTTTGACCTTTGTTTTCTATCACTCCCTGTACAATAAGGGGGAGACAAAAATGAAGCCAATCACATTGGCTATGAGTATGGAAACCTTACGGTAGTGGAAAAAAAATAGATGAGATCGAAAAGCAGTGAGATAAAAATATAAAATTATCTGAGGGCAAAAGATTAATGAGTTTGAAGGAAAGGGACCTTAGTATGAGCATCACATATGGAACTAGAGTAAGAGAAACATGATTTTATTGGCTGGAGAGAGATACCAAAAAGAAAAGAAGAGGTTAAGAGAACCAGTAAATAGAAATTCCATAAAAGGGGAGTGAAATCATCTAGCAAACAAAAACAAAATTTACCTGTAGAACTTGGGAAAGGAGAAATGTGACGGTTATTGAAACAAGCCATACCTCTATGACCTTTGTGCACTAACGAGAGGCCATATGCCAAAGAATGGATGCATAGAGATGCTGTAATGAATCCAGACACAGAAGGTGGAAGAGAAATTGGAAGATTAACCAAATGGTTATAGAATCGAAATACTAGGGTTAACGTCATTAGATCCCATCCCTTGATTTCCACCCTCTCATCTCATTCGTTCAGGCATTGCCAAAGTGGTCACATGAACCCCATGTGAAGGAGGGAGACGTAGTGAGGGAGGATTGAATACTTAATTTCCCAATGCAGAACAGTAACATGTGCGATTGAAAACGTTGAAGTTCATATGACCAAGTGTCAAGTGTGATTAAATATGTGTTTGTGAGACTTAATATACACTAATACTTGTGTTGGTGGCAGTACCAATAATATTGATAAGCATTACAAACAACAGATAGGCACCCCTTCGCATACACATTCACTAATATACACAATATTAATGGCATAAGTCCTATGTTGAATGGAAGTTAAATATACAAATCAATGAGCAAGTGGTGCATACCCATATTAGTATTACACACTTTGATGGGAAAATTAAACATAGACATGAGTGTTAAATATTAATCGTAGGTTAGGGATAGTATTATGAAGTAGTAAGCCCTACAAATGTTAAGGAGTGGAGTAATACATAACACCTTTTAATAAACTAACAGAATGGGGATGGTTATGAGCATTCTTGATCAGTACCCTATCCACAATATCTTCATAGGAAAACATAAACATGCATAACGGAGGGAGTACATTATATATATATATATATATATATATATATATATATATATCTTCATAGGAAAACATAAACATACATAACGGAGGGAGTACATATATATATATATATAAGTGTTTTTGGGTTTGTGACAGTTTCTAACCCACACTAAGTCTAATATTTATCATTTAGTTTCTCTTGTTTCAAGATACATGGTATAGATCAATTGAAATACATATGAAGGTCATCAAGAAAATTTTGAGGAATGTGTATGGAAATATAAATATTGTTATTCATTACTACACTTCTAAAAGGTTTAATCTTATTGACTTTAGTGATATCAATTAGAGAGGTAGTTCCGATGATCAAAATTTTACATCTAGTAGTTATTTTTCTTTGGGTTTAGGTTTCATTACTTAGAGATGAAGAATCAAAACATATTTTTCCTTTCATCCTTATAAAAAGAGTATGCTACAATCTCCTAAATAGGTACAAATACATTAAGAGTTAGAAAAATAAGAAATTGGAGAGAAGCAAGTTTCGCATATAGTGATTTTTTATGATAATATGAGTGCCGTCAAATTGGCCAAGAATCCAATCTATCATAGTTGGACAAAACATTTTGATCTAAAGTATCATTTCCTTGAAGATTTGATGCAAAATAAGGAAATAGAACTAAGGTATATAGAGGCTCTAGAATAACTTGCAAACATTTTAATCGATCAAATTTTCAAACTTTGAGACCAAATTGTAAACCCTCTTAGCATTAAGGAGTATTATGTTGATAATTGATTTGAGATTATGCATCTCATGCGATGCATGCAATTAATCTATCTATTTTTTTCCTTTCGGGACAAATACTGTTTAGATCTAGTTGGCATTATTTTTTTTGTAAGGCCGTAAACTCCTTTATTAGGAGTCATATCCTCTATTATGATGATTATGTGCAACTATGAAAATGAAAATTCATTTTTGTTTATGCCCGGAAATAAATGATTCCATTTTATTGTTGTTATTTTATTACTATTGTTACCTTTTCTAATTCATACAAACTATTTGTTCTATAAGGATTCAAACCTCTTTATTAGGAGCCATATATTGTATTATGATGATCAATGTTGAACACTTTTGGTTTGGTGTGTGCAACAATGGGAACCAAAATACATTTTGGTTTATGCTTGAAGTGAAGTGGTTTTGTTTTATTATTGTTGCTTTCTTCTTTATGTTATTATAATCTATTAATAAGTTAACTCAGAGATAAGTGTGCATAATATCTACAATAAGAGTAACTATATTCTTAATTTTCCTATTATATTTATTTGAAATTTATAAAAATGAGAATCATCTAAAATAATTCAACCACTTCCACCAATTGATATTTTTAGCCACAACAAATTTTGGTATGATTATTATGACTAGTGATAATGATAACTACACTAAATTCAAATCAATTTTAATTTATCAAATACAAAAATTTAAATTAATTAATTAAATTTTTTATATCATACAATAATCAAATAATTTAAAAAAAAAAATCATCTTAAATAGTATTTTCATATTTATTTCATTGCATTATATTTTATAGAATGTAAGAAAGTTATAAATGTGTTATTATCATTTACATATTAGTTTTTTTTCAATAAATTATTGTGGAAGGCTTTTTATTTCAAGTTAAGGTGGATGAGGATATGTTGTTTTTTGTTTTTAATTGAGGACCTAGATTGATTCTCAAGGGAATATGCTTAGTCTTAATGCTTATCAATAGTTGTAGTGTATTAAAGAGTTTGTTAGGTTGCATTGACTTTTAATAAATTTAAAACATTCTATTGGTACCACCTACCCACCACTTTCTTAGGGATTTGAGATTATTCCAATTCTAATAAGTTCGTCCATGATAAGTTGCTCGTTATTAGTTATAACATTCGCTTATATATAAGAAAAATTTATCTAGCAAAATGGTCCATTACTTTTAATAAATTTAAAAAACTATCTAATAAGTTCCTCCTGATAAGTTCCTCGTTATTATTTATAACATTATTTTATAATTCATTTTTTTCTTAAGTTGAATTTAACCGATAAGATTTTTATACATGGTTAATTAGGTAAATGTGTGCATTAATAAGGCATTCTTAGTGTTGAAATATATTTTTTGATTATATTTGTGAAGCCTTAAGCTATATCAACCACATTAATATTTTTAATGTGGTTGTACTAATTATATATAAAATCATAAAAACATAATTAAGAATAATGATGATAATTATTGGTACAAAATAAAAAAACTACACATGAAATCTTATTTAACCATATAATATAATAGTGTATATATAAATATATCAAACTTTATTTTAAAATGAATACATTATTTTAACTTACTAATAAAATAATAAAAGTATATGTATTAGAAAAATCTAGTTAATTAATAAGATAGAACATATCTAATTAATTTTTTTATTAATTAAAAAAAATCTATAGTAGGGATAAAATACATTTTGTAATAGCTATTACAATAATAACATCATTATATTGGATTTATTTATTTTGAAACAAGGTTTGAAAAAAATTTTCTTTTCAATTTATTAAAAAAGGAGTAAAATTCATATTTTCAAAAATAATTTCCATAAAATTTTATAGATATTTTAAAATAAAATTATAATTTAATTATTTTTTTTTAATTTTATATTAACATCTACTCATCTAT
Source organism: Pinus tabuliformis (assembly GCA_031772625.1). Lineage (NCBI taxonomy): Eukaryota > Viridiplantae > Streptophyta > Pinopsida > Pinales > Pinaceae > Pinus > Pinus tabuliformis. The sequence goes on from CM062809.1 coordinate 749,933,857, forward strand.
ATCCATGTCTATGTAACACATGTTGATACGTTTAAATCTCATTCCAAAAAAATAAGCATAGATGTACTTGTTCTAGATGTACTTGTTCAATGAATGAGTTGGAAAATGGAAAATGAAAGGGGAATCGTCGCTGGAGGTGGAATCAAGGGACCGTGACGTTAAATATGATTGAAAGGGAAAATCAAGGTACCATGACACCAAAGCAAAGAAAGTTTACCACGTGAATGCATCTATCCCAAAAGTCCAGTTCCTTCAACAAAATGGGTCAGAAAAGTTAAATTTATTAAATATATGAATAAAATTTGGTAGGTATTTTTGTAAATTTAAATTATAGCTGTTAAATTTTAAGATTTTGGGTGAGTGATAGTGTTGAATCTATTTCTATTATCAAAAATATGATTCAAACATTGTGATGGCGTTGAATCTATTTCTACCATCAAAAACATGATGTTGAATCTATTTCCACCATCAAAAACATGATTCAAACACTGTTACCACAAGATTTTTTAAAATATTATTAACAAATCCACACAATTCTTTTTAAAATATTTCTATACTTGCCTTTATAAATATTTCTATGTCACGTGACTTTATAAAGTACCAAAATACAAAACGAATAGCATCTCTCGATTTTATAATTTTATCATTCACAATAATTAAGTTTTTGATCTTGCATTATCTTTTAAATGTAACTTTTAAATATAAAATTACTAATTCCTGAAAATTGTGACTTTATAAAATATTTCTGTCATGTGACTTTATAATGTACCAAAAGACAAAACGAATAGCATCTCTCGATTTTATATTTTATCAATCACAATAATTAAGTTTTTGATCTTGCATTATCTTTTAAATGCAACTTTTAAATATAAAATATTCATTGTGGACTAACTAATTCCTGAAAAGATTTAAGTGTTAGCATGATTGAAATTTTCGTGACGTCGGCGGCACGTGGACTCGCGAGGAAAAAAGAAAAAAAGGAGTACGTAAGACCATCAAAATTAAATTAAAAAAAAAAAAGGAAAAAGAGGGAGAGAAAGACAAAGAAAGGAGGACGTAAAACCATCCAAAGACATCGCAAGCCATCCAAATCGACTTATAACACGCGGTTGATGTAGTACTGTACAATTAGATGCTCACATGTGAATCACTGAAATCACATTTCAATAACAAACCATGAAATTCACCACAACTACCTTTCAAACGTGAGTAAAAGATTTAGGTCTGCTGCAATCGAATAAAAGTATAAATAAGATCTCTGATGAGAGGAGATGTACACATTTCGGCAGTCATTAGCCTGCCAATAAATCTCATCTCATCTCATCTCCCGAATATCTGTCTTTGGAGTGATGGCTGATACAAAGCAGGAGAGGAGTTCAAAGAACTCAAAAGCCGATCACAGCATGTCAATATGGAAGATTTTCAGATATGCCGATTGTGCAGATGTTTTGATGATGGTGTTAGGCACCTTGGGTTCTATAGCTGACGGATCTCTAGGGGGCGCTGGTGTTTTGATTATCCTGAGTGGACTAATAAATAGTCTAGCATCTGATCTTCCTACTCCCAAGCATAGTGATGATTTCGTGAACACAATGAACAAGGTAAAACACATTTGCAGATGCCTTATCTCTGAATTTTATATTGTTACTCAGGTTAAGTAAATTAATAATTGAAGATATTGATGTGGTCATGATGCAGCAAATAGTGCCTTTCCTGTATTTGGCAGCTGGAATATGGATTGCGGCATTTTTAGGTGAAACCTTTTATACTCTCAATAATCTTACCGTGTATTCATTATTCTGATATACGTTGTGTGTGGCTTTAAAGTAGAGCAGTTTAATGAATACTGGCCATGTGTTTCAGAGGGTTTTTGCTGGACAAGGACTGCAGAAAGACAGGCATCTGTCCTGCGCAGAAAGTATCTGAGGGCTGTCCTCAGGCAGGAAGAAGGGTTTTTCGATACCAGCGGCACACATATTTCTGAAGTGGTTAACAGTGTTTACAATGACACCCTCGTCATACAGGACGCGCTCAGTGAAAAGGTGTGTTTTCCAAATACAGTTGTTGTCAATTAGCAAGACATTTCTACTCAACTCATTGATAGGAAATTCAATTAGGGGGATCAGTGTGTATGTGATGGTAATTGTAACTGGATCCATTCTAATCTTTCTTGCATGGGAATGTTTTCAGGTTCCCAATTTCGTCATGAATTTGTCAAATTTCGTTGCTAGCTATGCGGCCAGTTTATACTTGTCATGGAGGCTGGCACTGGTGACATTACCCCTCTCCAGTTTACTGATAGCAGGAGGATTGCTTTACGGTCGGACTCTCATAAGAATAGCGAGAAAGATGCACGCGGAATATAATAAGTCTAGTATGCGATTTCTTCTATTAGAACAGTCTATTCTTTCGTTGGAGAAGCAAAGGCTATGGCCAATTTTTCTTCGGCACTTGATGCAACAGTTAAAATTGGGCTTAAACAAGGGTTGGCAAAAGGGATTGCCATAGGTGGCAACGGATCTGTAAGCTTTGCTTTGTGGGCATTCATTTCATGGTATGGAAGCAGATTGGTGATCAATCACGATGTGAGCGGCGGAATGATTTTTGGTGTAGGCTACTGCATAATCCTGGGTGGACTGTAAGTCTTACTACTTTTATTCTCTTTCTCTTTCTGTTGTGATTTTATTTCTTCCTGCCATTTATTTTCTTTCGCTGTAAAAAGTAATAATTCATCACAAATTCAGGTCTCTGGCTAGCGCGCTTCCAAATCTCAAGTACTTTTCTGAGGCAGGCGTTGCAGCTATTCGGATATTTAAGATGATTGACAGAGTACCAGAAATAGATTCAGAGGATGGGAAAGGCAAAGTATTGGAAAAGGTTTCGGGAGAGGTCGAATTTCGGAACGTTCAATTTGCGTATCCATCCAGACCAGATAGCATGATATTTCACAATTTTTGTCTCACTATTCCTGCACGCCATACAGTGGCTTTAGTGGGCGGCAGTGGATCTGGAAAGTCCACAGCCATTTCATTATTAGAACGGTTCTACGATCCACTAAAAGGAGAAATTCTTGTGGATGGAGAGAATATTAAAGGTTTGCAACTGAAATGGCTGCGTAACCAAATCGGACTAGTTAGTCAAGAGCCTGCTTTGTTCGCCTCCACCATTCGTGAGAATATTTTGTTCGGAAAGGAGGATGCGACTATGGATGAAATCATTAGTGTTGCGAAAGCTTCCAACGCCCACGACTTCATCACCCAACTCCCAGAGGGCTATGACACGCAGGTATTTTTTAAGGCATTTTAAACCACAACTCATAAATATTATAGTTATTATATTTTGTCAATCAAAAATACCAAGAATTCATTTCAAGATCTGTCCAAATGCAGGTAGGAGCAGGGGGCACGCAGATGTCAGGAGGGCAAAAGCAGAGAATAGCCATAGCCAGAGCGATGCTGAAAAACCCTTCCATTCTACTTTTAGACGAGGCCACCAGTGCTTTAGATGCTGAATCAGAGAAGATTGTTCAGGACGCACTTGGTAAGGCTTCTATTGGGCGGACTACGGTGGTTGTGGCTCATCGTCTCTCCACTATTCAGGGAGCGCATAAAATCGCGGTGATGCAAAAGGGTCAGGTCATCGAATTCGGTGGACACCAAGAACTGATAACTAACCCAAGTGGGGCATATACAGCTTTACTGCAGATGCAGCAAAAGGCCCCGTCACATGGTACTAACGCTGCATCAAATACTCTAATGCCATCCGGAGTAAATAGCCAAAGCTTAGATGATAACAAGTCACCCGCTAGATCAAATCAATTTGATAGTTGCATATCCGGCCTGGAACAAGAAGAACTAAAAGCCAATGCTGCGCCTAAATCTTCCTTCTGGAGGTTGCTTGCATTGAATGTTCCAGAGTGGAAGAATACTCTCATGGGCTGTGTAGGCGCCTTTGGATATGCAGCAACTCAAATAGCTTATTCCGTCACTGTGGCAACCATGATTTCTGCGCTCTTTCTGAAAGACGGAAACGAGATCAGATCAGAAGTCGGAACTTATTGCATTCTTTTTATAGCCCTAGCAGTGCATGTATTTGCAGTGAATTTGGTTCAACACTATAACTTCGCAGTGGTGGGTGAGTTTCTAGCAAAAAGGATCCGCCAGAGAATGTTTTCAAAAATTCTTACATTCGAAGTTGGCTGGTTCGATCAGGACCAAAATTCCAGTGGAGCTGTTTGTTCAAAATTGGCCAAGGAAGCTAGTGTGGTAAGTACCCAATCCATTATATTTTTAACAACTAATCTGTTTAACATTGTTAAAGCCCTACATATATACAACAAATCAATCGTTTAACATTGTTAAGGCTTTATATATCTGCAGGTAAGATCCTTGGTGGGAGATCGTGTTTCACTCCTAGTGGAGTGTGTCTCTGGAGTAACTATAACGGTGACTCTAGGAATGTTGGTAGCTTGGAGACTCGCTATTGTCTTGATCGCTGTGCAGCCGTTGATGGTGCTTTGTTTCTACACTAGAAACGTCCTCCTTAAAAGTGTTTCGGGCAAGTCTATTAAAGCGCAGAATCAAGGTAGCCAAGCGGCCTTCGAATGTGTCACACATCATAGAACCATAGCGGCTTTTTGCTCTCAAGATAAAATTATTAATATTTTTGACTCCACACAGACAGGCCCACGCAGGGAGATCAATAAACAGTCTTGGTACGCAGGATTGGCCCTGGGAACTTCTAAGTTTCTTGAAATATGCTATTGGCCATTTGAGTTTTGGTACGGAGGGAAGCTCATAGCACAAGGTGTTATCAGTTTTCATGCTTTTTTATTGAACCATTTTATATTTGGAAGATTGGGTCGCATGATAGCGGATGCTGGAAGTATGACTTCCGACCTGGCCAAAGGGTCTGATGCTGTCACGTCCGTGTTTGAAATTTTGGACAGAAATAGCCTTATAAATCCAGAGAACCATGGTGCGGTTAACCCTGAGAAAGTCCAAGGCTATGTAGCGCTCAATAGTGTGGACTTTGCTTATCCAGCTCGTCCAAATGCTATGATCTTGAGAAACTTCAGCCTGAAAATCAACGCAGGGAGCAGCGTGGCACTAGTTGGAAAGAGTGGGTGTGGTAAGTCCACTATCATCGGATTGATAGAGAGATTCTATGATCCGCTGAAAGGGACAGTACTCGTTGATGGGAAAGATATAAGGAGCTTCAATTTGCGGTCATTGAGAGAGCATATAGCTCTTGTAGGGCAGGAGCCAACTCTTTTTGCTGGGAGCATCCGGGAGAACATTGCCTATGGTAAAGAGAACGCAAGTGAGGCGGAAATAATAGATGCTGCCAAGGCTGCCAATGCCCATGAATTCATTTCGTAAGTTGACTCAAATAAATCTTTAATTGCAATTACTCTCTAAGTTTGTCAATTTACGTGTTATTAATGAATGGTGAACATATATTTCAGGTGCTTGAAGGATGGATACGAAACGAGCACAGGGAACCGGGGAACGCAGTTGTCTGGGGGCCAGAAGCAAAGGATAGCGATAGCAAGGGCAATTATTAAGAATCCAAGCATCTTGCTGTTGGACGAGGCAACCAGTGCATTGGATGCTTATTCAGAGAAGGTAGTTCAGGAGGCATTGGATCGAGTGACGGTGGGACGAACGACTGTCACTGTAGCTCATCGACTGGCGTCAGTTCAGAATGCTGACTGTATAGCGGTTATTGAAAAGGGGAGCGTTGTTGAGCAGGGAAATCACTTGCATCTCATGGACAAAGGCGAAGGCGGTGCATATTTTGGTCTTATCAAACTGCAGCAGCGTCGGTAGGCAATTTTTGTATTCAAATTGTGTGGGCCAACCAGTTGTAAGTAATTCAAAAACAGTTGGCAAAAGGATCGCCATAGGTCACAATTGTATCCATAGTTCCGAAGACCCGGACTTTTCAGGCGTCATAACTGTCACATTGACAACCATAGCGTTCACTGTACCAAGAATTATTAACTTAATAACGGAATAAATGAATTCCGATTATTATTATTTATTTGATCAATCCCGCAATTGTTCCAAAAGTCCCAAAGAGATTCTGTTAGGATTTTTAAATTGAAAAAGCTATACTTTAATTTTCATAATCAAGCAAATAGCAAGTGAGATATTAAATATAAGGTCCTTTTTATGTGGGTTTTTTTTTTTTAAGTTTATAATATGTAAGTATATAGAGTTGGTTAATAAAAACATTTTCAAATGTCATGTCATTACAATTATATGTCAAAATATAAAATTCTAGATACTCAAAGTGCTAATGTCATATTTTAAATTAATCTAATTAATAGATGAGAAGTTTTTTTCTTAGCATTTTTTCTAGTTAATTTTGCATAAAATTATGTATAATTTTTAAAATTCATAAGTTTAAGTTGTTTAATTTGTAAAAATTGAGTGTGTCACAAATCCATCTATCCATACAAAAACATTTATAAAAAACAAGAAATTATAATGTGGTTAATCGCCTTTCATTTTCCTCAATATGTTGTCCAACTCAAAATCAGAGTTGGTTAATACACTCACGTTTTCATTGTTGAGATCAGAATCCTCCTGATTCTTAATTTTGTAAACCCGTTCCTGTTGTGTTCAAATATTTCTAAATCACGTCAGATATTTCGAAATGAGGGGCAAAACTATCATGCACAATGATCACCTCTTGCAATTCTTCAACAACATTCGCATTAGCAATAATTCTCTTTGCAAAAGGTGATTCTAAGAAACCACTTGACTGCTTTATGCAAATGCAATATACAAACACGCACACAAAACTCTGATACTACAATTACAATAACTAAACCAATAATGACACAATTCCTTTTAGTATTTTTGAGTCGAATTTCTTAAAGGATGGTGAAGGATTTTATTTTTTTGAAATAGACCATATGGTAACGATGGGCATGAAATTCATTTTAATAGATATACATAATTGGCTTATCATTTTAATAAAAAAAATGAAACTTAAAATTAATAATCATTTTCCATCTGTCGTTATTTGTTCCAGCCTTACCCTACCAAACATGGGCTCCACATCAAATTTGTTTTGACTTCAAATTCTACATACTAATATGATTCAATACAAGGTTTTTCCTTATTACTCCCTACCATTCTAAGTTTATATCAATAAAGAAGATTAACCTAATGGAAGTTGTATCATGGCCTATAGAAAAATTGATTTGCATTCATTAACATTCCTTAATACTAATGCCTATATTTTTTTGATGGCCACATAATTATTTCTTCTTGGTAATGATAGTGATTATGGATGTCATTGTCTTAACTATAATGAGGTCTTCTTGTTGTGTTGGACTCCAACCTGCGTTCAATTCTAAAATTTAAGGTTTTTTAAGTTCTTTTATGAAATTAGGGTTTTTTTACATTGGATAGAAATACTTGAATTCAAACATATTTGAGATCCTAGTTGAACTCATTCACATATATATTATGCATGTTTTTGTGTATGTATTTAGAATACATTTATGATTTTGTAGCCCGGTACCGAATCAAGTTGTGGCATATTAATGTACTTTAAAAAAAATGATTATGATTTTTTATATTTTAATTTATGTGATACAATCACTTAAAAAGAAATACTAAATGAAAATTTGATCCGATCAAAAATCACAGTTATGATTATTAAATTTTCATTCATATTATCTTTTTGTAACATAAACATATTTTACCTGTAGATTTAAGATCTTTAGAAAAACAAAGAGATATAAACAAAGTCAAATTAAAAAAAAAAAAAAAAAAAAAAGTGAAATTAGAAATTTGGGAAATCTGCACATAAGGTGTGGCCCTTAGTGTGAAATAATCCATTTTCATTAGCATAAAATATATTAAAGAAACAATAAAACATTTTCTATATTCGAAGAAATATGAGTAATGGTTCGCATGTTTCAGTACTTTGCGCGAGACAACCAGAGATATGTGCGATTACAGTGGAAACTGTGCATATTTTACCGTTGTAGCAACATTTCACCGTTATAGCAATAGGCAAGTGTCGTATGGAAACTAGTGCCACGAGGCTGCGCAAATTGTACTGTTGAAGGATCGAGAGTTTGTTAATGCTCCTAAACTATAGGGCCAAGTGGCAGCGGCAGAGATCCTAAACTCCTCATAGCTTAAGATTTGTCATCTTAAAGCCCAATGGTAACCACATTTTTTATTTCGTTTCAATTTGTCATCTTTCAGAGTTTAAGTTTGGATTTTCTTATTAGTCCCTGCCATCTGGCAATGGCCAGGGACTATAGTAATCGGTTTGCGATGTTATGACATTAGTTTACCGGTTTGTTCTTAGTCCCTGCCACTTATAAACCAAAGTTTTTACGGTCATATAGTTTTACTATTTTAATAAACCAAAGTTCATCGTTTTGCCATCTTATTTGGCCTCTTCCCGAGGCCGAGAGGCAAAAATCATATGTTATCTGTATTCATTTTGGAAATTTGAAAGTAATGAAAATATAATGGAAACTAATGCCAGCATTAGTTTCGTATTTTAACAGATATTAAATGCTATAGTGGTATGGTAAGCAAGTTCGCATGTTCTAGTTGCTCTTGTGCATTGAATTTGAACTTGCCATGTGGTGCAACAGCTGCCAGCTTTTGGGCTGTCGGCTTTGACAATTCGACAACAAGACTGGTGATGCATGAAACGGAAGTTCGACAATTCAATAAGAAGACCGCTTCCCGGATGCTGGAAGTTGATGGCTGCCCTCTTCCGCAATGTTGTTCCTTCTGCTCCTGGAAATGAAAAGCCAGTGAAACTGGCCTGCCTTAATTCGGCTCAGTTCCGATTCAAGTTTATCCCTAAGAACTGTTATTACATTTTCTGTCGTACCCACAGCTCTGCGTTTCGTCGCTCTCTTCCTACGTGGGGCGTCTCAAGGCGAAGCAGAGTGATCTTGTGAAGGCGGTCGTGGTAGTCAGCCTGCTTAATGCTCGCAACATTTCTATCTGGGCTGCGAAACAGTAAAGCAACAAGTAAGAATCTGTCATTTCATGCAAAATCAATTTCCATTATGGAACCAAAAAACTCACCTTTGTGCAGGTTGTGCAGGATAGTCAAGTTACCAGATTTGTGCAGAATCTTTTCATTTACCAGATTTAATGTCAATGTGTAGAATGTGATGGAAATTTAACATACTGTCCATTTTGGAGAGCACTTTGGAGACTCTGTCGCGGCATTCATGGCAGCGCATATTCGCGTTCAGAACAATCACCTGAACCTGTCATGTAATATCAGACTCCTGCGTAACCTAGACTATGGACTTGTATCGTATGAAAGGGGATTGGCAATATGCAATAAAGAGGTTAATGCAGGCAGAAATGGGCTTACTCCCGGCATTGGAATCTAAATCCAAAAGACACACTTTAAAGCTGAGATGTAAGGACTGGGTTTTTCTTTGAGAGGAGCTCAGACGAAATGTAGCTGTAATGAGGTTTCTTTAATTCAGCTATTTCTTTGAGAGCAGTTCAGAGGAAACATAGTTGTAATGGAGGTTTCTTTAATTCAGCTATTTCTTTGAAAGCAGTTCAGAGGAAACATAGTTGTAATGGAGGTTTCTTTAATTCAGCTATTTTAATTCAAGAAACAGAAAATGAAGAAGCAGAACTACGTTTCTTTAGAGTAGCCAACAAATAAGGAAATATAATCTTTATCTTATCTGCTGAGAAAAAATAAAAAATAGAGGGAGACCCTGCATATTGAATTGGAAGGTTGATTTTAGCTGGATTGAATTGGATCCAAACTAGTATCATTCAAGATGGACTCTAAAAAACTAGGAAAGAAACCTACATGCAGTTGGGCTGAACCAGGTTTACTGGGCATCGTGTTATTTCCAGGCGAATCAATTGAATCAATTATTCTTGATCTCTACCTGCAGTTGGGCTGAACCAGGTTTCCTGGGCCGTCGTGGTATTTCCCAGCGAATCACGTATGCTTCGTGTATTCCAGGCGGGCGGTTGAGTGAGAATCAGGGATTCTTGATCTGTTCACAGAACAATCAAAATTAAAAATCTTGTCATAAACCTGAAAATCACACAGTAACACAACATCATTCCAAGTTCCATAAACCTGAAAATCACACAGTAACACAACATCATTCCAAGTTCCATCAAACTAAGGTAAGGTATCAATAATGTATATCCTGAATTTGAATTTGAATCTAAATCCGCAGCACTAAGATTAACACCCTGCCTCAATGTGCTGCACCACTAAATCCTTTAAACCCTGAATTATTTTCCATGCAGGAGCTCACCATTATTTTCCATCGGAATTCAACCGAGCTCACCGCCTCTGTCCAATCGTCGTGAAAATCCCTCAAAATTGGGCAATTCTGGCTCGAAAATAGCCAAATTATGGGCTACAACAGGATTAAAATTGCACAGAAACTAAATCCCTCTCAACAGATGGCCCTGCATTCAGTTACAGCCGCAACATCATACTTGTGCCCTCGGCCTGCATGATACGCTGAGAATAGGTTGCTTACAGTGACGGCGATAATGGCAGTGCGACCGACAACTTACAGCGAAGGCGATAATGGCAACGCGACGGACAATTCATTGGTCTTACTGAAGCCGATACCTGGGCATAGAAATCACGGAGTTAAAGCCGGTTTGACATGTTACACTATCTGTGCATGCACCCAATGATTTATGTGCACAAGTCTTATGCTCTAGAAAAACATGCAGCCAATAAATTATGTGCACAGGTGTTATGCTCTGGAAAAACATGATAATTTGACACGCGTCGGGTATTCTGCATGTTTCTTCGCCACGAGACGATTTACCAAGCTCGTTTCTTCGCCTTCGCTAAGAACTCATATCTGGCTGCAACAAACAATTGCTAAATCTTTAATTTGCTAAAACTTTAATATGCATTGGAGAGAATTTCTGGATCTTTAATATGCATTGGAGAGAATAAAATTAATATTCCATATCTTTAATATGCCAGCATCCTTTAATATTATGGAGAGTCAGAGCATTAAGTTCTTTGCATTACGAAGAGTGTTCATATATTATACCACCCTTCTTGGCATTATGCAGTGTTCAATGCTTGATTGGTGGTTCAAGTCTTTTATCTATATATAATTACAGCGTTCAGTACTTAATTGCAGCGTTTAATGCTTGATTGCAGACTTTTATTCATATATAATTGCAGTGTTCAATGCTTGATTGGCAACGTTGAGCTTGGAGAGCGTTGAGCAGCGTTCATTATGGAGCAACCTTCATTCCTGGAAATTTATATCATGGAGAGTGTGTTATCTATTGCATATTAATATATTATGGAGAATGTCTTGCAGCTATTCAAAAGAAAACATATTATGGAGAATGTTTTGCAGCTATTTTCTCTTGTGATCTTTTCAAATTTGTTTGCCAACTTAATATATCATTGTTATATGGTAGTGGCTTCCTCTTGGCTTATTGCATGGTCCAATATATTATTGTCATACGGCAGTGGCTTCCCCTTGGCTTATTGTATGGTCAAATATATCATTGTTATAAATTGCAGCGACTTCCCGTTGGCTTATTGCATGGTCAAATATATATGGCAGTGACTTCAAATATGTTATATGGCAGTGACATCAATGAATGTGCTATTGAAATATGTTGATGGACAGGTAGGTGGATGGACTGAAGCATATAAACATCTTGTTTATGCGACAGTGAGAGGTGAAGCGCACATGGTTCCCTATGCTCAGCTTGAAAGGGCATTAATTTTGTTTCAAAGGTTCCTATCTGGCAAGTCTTTGCCTCAACGCTTATCTAATTACATGCATCAAATCCTAAGATCAGTGAAAACGCTTATCTAATTATATGCATCAAATCCTAAGATCAGTGAATGGGAGATGCTCGCTGTTAAGAACAAACTACTAAAATTATATCGAAAATAAAATGTTTTTTTAACTTTGTGGGTTTCTCCAGACACGAAGAGTTCAGGTCTTTACCTAGAGGTGGATTTGCGGATACAACATGCTCTATTTTTTCAAAAACATAGTATAGTATAGTATCCTTTTCTTAAGCGATAGGGAAACTCTTGTTGCCGTAGGCGTTATATGGTTATAAAATAGCATTTTCTCTTTTGAAATATTAAAAAATATGGCTATAAAGTAGCATTTCCTGGCTTAAAATGTAAATTATCATTTCATTTTTATTTAAAGCATATGAACAAAAATAAACATAAAGTAGCATTTCATGCTTGATGAGATATTCAAAATATTTTTCAGCTGTTATCACGTAACATATAAACGCGTGAAGTGTCCAATCGAAGTAGTTTCAATCATCTGTGGCCACTAATACAGACAACATGCTTTATATAAGATATTTATATAATCTAAGTGAACGTAAATTAGTTGCCTCTATTCAAGTGTCCAGCCTTTGTTGGACAATTGCATTGCCGTAGTTTAGTTTGACAATTGCATTGCTATAGTTTATAGTTTAATACAGTAACCTGCGCATTGACAATCCATGTTTTCTTTAACAATACTATGCTAATAGAATTACCAGTACAATTACACATACACAGATAACATTATCCCTGGGAATAAATCAACAGCTAGAGCATATGGTTCTGTGCTGTGAGACCCTCGCCCATACGGTGAGTCAAACTGAACGCTATAGTTCTGTGCTGTGAGACCCTTGCCCATACCTGTCTGAGCTATAGGACCTACTTGTACGAGTCAACGCTCAAGCCCCGCTTCTTGCTACAACTAATAAGAGCATATGGCAGGGACTAGCTGCCCCGAGCCCGTCTTGTTAAAATGATGTTGTACAAATCTATTTGTTAATGTTACGAGAGACTCAGATTATGGAAATGAAACCGTTCAAATTTATAATTAAAAGAAAATTAAGAATTCCAGCCAGTTAAATTTAAATTGTAACAAAAATAATCAAAACTTAAAAAGCTTCTTCTTTTTTTTCCTTCCAAAATAAGTATTTAGAATTCTATTCTAATCCTCAACCTAGGTTTCTTAAATAGGTATTCAATTTCTTAATAATTTTTTTTTCGAATAAAACTTTCATTCTTGAAACTATTCTATTAGGATTTTAGTCCATTTAAATTTTCAATGGTCAAAAGTGAAAAAATAAAAATAACGCCCTATTTTTAATTTTCATTTTTAACACACCATAAGTGGTTTTAAAGGCTTCCAATGCCACTAGCCAGTCTACACGTGGCCCAAGGAGGAGATAGAATACCCTTCATCGAGCGTGTATTCCTCGCTCTTCTTTCTAGCCCGATATCCATCAAAGCCATTGGATCTAGAGGTTGCAGATCTACGGCTAAGGTTTGTTGTTCTTGTTGGTTGATGGGATGAGTTGTCTTCCTTGCACGTTCCTGCTCAGGAGCGGGTTGAGGGATTTTGGGCAGAACAGATGCTCGATGGTTATCCACCTTGTGGATTTGAAGTATTTTCACTGTGGTCTCTATTTCTGTATCAGGTCCACTTATTGGTATTTCTGGGCCCCACAGATGGATGGTTGGTAGAGGAGAAAGAGCGAGAAACCAAAAGGAGGCACCAACAGCTTTGCCAAAGCACATGGTGGTTTTGCTACAGTAACAGTGGTTATCGGGCGTCCGCATTACCATAATTGGTTTCACAGAAATGCCTCCGATGCCACTAACCCACTAACCATTTTACACGTGGCCCAAGGAGGAGAGAGAATACTGCCTTCATCGGGCGGGTATTCCTCGCTCATATTTCTAGCCCAATATCCTTCATAGCCGTTGGATCTAGAGGTTGCAGATCTACGACTGAGATTTGTTGTGCTTGTTGGCTGGTGGGACTGAGATATCTTCCTTGCACGTTCCTGCTCAGGAGCGGGTTAAGGGATTTCAGGCGGAACAACTGCTCGATGGTTATCCACCCTACGGAATCGAAATATTTTCACTGTGCTCTCTATTTCTGCATGGGGTCCACTTATTGACTTTTTGAAGGCTTCGTTTAAAAGGTTGCTCGGTTTTGTGGGCCCTTAGCCTAATTCTCGAGCCTAATTCTCGAGCAGTGGGCTCAGATCCCTAAGCATAAGGCGCCAGTTGTATTTTATGTAACATTTTTTTAGCTTCATATGAATAGAAGATCCCTTCCTTTGAAAAAAAGAATTTTCAGTTTTAACACGACAAATTTTATACTTTATACCTCTGGATGCTATATTGCCACAAGCAACAAATGTATTGAAAATTGCATAAAATATTCATTTATGATATACCCAGAAATTAGAATTATTATAACCTAACTTTCAAATTGAATTTCAATGTATTTCATGACATCTTATACTACTCCGAAGATATCATGGTTTCATTCATTGTAACATGAATCACAATTTGAACTCACATAATGGGTAAGCAGTTGAATATCCATTGTTGCCATCAAACACAGTGCAGTCATATGGCTGGAATCTGTTGTTTCTCTAGCCAATGGTAGAACAAAAATGATTTCAATTATTTGAGAGTAAGCCAGTGAACTCGCTCACTTTTCTGGCATAAGTTTCACATTAATAACATTCATTGTCATGATTGGTTGGTTATATAAAGTCCAGTAGCCACTTATAGAAAAAACTGTGAGATTTATTAACTCAAATTATATAAAACCTAGTTGTAACTACAACCAAAATACTACGTACACTTGATATATGTTCTGGTGCGTGAGATTTTACGCTTGATATACATCTTTCGATAGTTGAGGGGAGAGGAGTGGAGTGGAGTGCTATGGAGACTAATCTTGTTATTATTTGTTTGAAAATGCCATTCGATTATTAGTCCCTGCCATCTGGCATTCGGCAGGGACTATAGTAATCGATCAGGGTGGAGTTAGCATTAATTCTGCGGTGTTAGCATTAATTCTGCGGTGTTATTTGCGGTGTTATTAGCTGTTTAACATAAGGTTTCCAAATCGCCTTTCCGCCGATGTGCTTACATAAGCTAAGTTCCATTTGAACCTGACGCCTCGCCATCCGCTTCGCCATCTTATTTGGCCTCTTCCCGAGGCGGAAGAGGCCCGATCATACCTTAAATTAATTTTATGCGCACTGCATTCTCCCTAACTGTCAACGGTCTGGGTTTAATGTTAACATTAATTCCCATTAATTCGTATTATCTGCAGGGGTATGGGTATGTTAAGGTTTCCTAAGCTTTGGTGTTAAGCTGCAGGTGTCCGTGGCTACCGGCAGGTGTCAGGAGGGCGGTCCCCAATATCAACACCTTGCATCTGCTTCCCATCTTTCTTGCATTTACTTCCCAGAGAGCTTCTGGTTGTAAGACGACAGGAAATTCTGCTCGACCTTCCTTGGTGGGGTAGCAGAACGACCTCGCATCTGTCGCCTGGTTCGCATCTGTCGCCTGGTTCAATCAACGACCATCTTGCATCTGCTTCCCATGTTTCTTGCATTTACTTCCCAGAGAGCTTCTGGTTGTAGGACGACAGGAAATTCTGCTCGACCTTCCTTGGCGGGGTAGCGGAACGACCTCGCATCTGTCGCCTGGTTCGTATCTGTCGCCTGGTTCAATCAACGACCATTTCTGGAGGAGCCCAACACATTCGACTACCTTACAACAGGTTTTGCCATTCCTGTATGTTATCCCATTCCTGTATGTTATTTTTGTTGCAGTGAAGGAAAATCCCTGAGACTGCTTTCTTTATAGTTGGTTTCACAAGTCTGATTGACTTCTCTGCCATATAGCTGATGGTCTGTTGGGAAAAAACAACATGGATTCAAATAGATCAAGATTTTTTTTTTGAGATTTTATATAGGATACAAGAGAATAGAATATATTTATTTACATCCTCGGAAAATTCTGTAGAAACTATAGGACTAAGTTACAGCGAAAATTGTACAACAAATTTCCGCAGCGTAGCTACCCCAAGGCTAACTTCACCTACTCTATCTATACTGTGAAAATACCCATTTTTCAAAGTTTTTAAACACCTTGAGTATCAACTACCTACTTGTTTTTAGGTTTTAAAACACTTTACATATAAGTTTATAACTACGTACTGAGGGCAAATTTTACCAGCCATGTAAACTATTCAAATATTCATGCTTTATTGAGGGCTTCTTCTTACTTTCTTGTACAAAGTTACTGTAACATGTATATTAACCCACCTAAAAAAAATGCCTGATGTTCAACATGAATTACTTGTTTAGGTTCGCCATTTCTGCCTCCAATGGTGGTTGCAATAATATGCCCCGCCTCTGTGACATTTCCAGCTACGACAGTTGCTTTTTCTTTCATCTCCTGAGGAACTTACCCATTAGGAAAAATTGATTTGAAACCAGAATTTACTTTCATGTCATAACAAAACTATTGTACATTAAAGAATACAAACACTGTAACAGTTCTGTTTCAAATAACCTAAACCATGTGATCACCTTGTCATCCTTGATCTTCATGGTGTTCATCTCTCTAGGTAGGCGTTCAACTCCACTTGGTCCCAATTTTACTGGCGCAGAACCGGTCTTGGTTTCTATTCTCACTGGCACCAACCACGTTACTACTCTATGCCTGTTACAGCACCCAACTTTCTGCCTCGACACCTGCCTGGATTCATGGTCATTTCCTGTATTAATACCAAATGACTAGACGCTACAGGCGTGTATTAAGATTCTAGAATCCCCGTGAAATTTATACAAATGGACACTTTTCTTTTCAGGGATTTGTTATTTTTTCGACATCCATTGCATGATTGTAATATGACACAACCAACAGGCATAAATATAGAAATTCTTTTAAAGAACGACTATCAGACATCAGAACTGAAGACCTTGTTGTCAGTTTGTAAACAGAAATTGACACAACAACACATTTATCCCCTTCAATATGACGGTATTTCTTCTCCTGATATTACTTGATGACCAAATCCATGCTTACAATATGCAAGTTTTTCATTCACACAAAACAATGGACTGTATGGCCAAAGAAAAAAAAAACAGGTTACCTAGTCGTGCAGTAATTTCAATGAACTGTTTATTCAATTGCTCTGTACGCCCAAATCTGCTGCTCCGCAATGAGTTTCAATCATCCTTTTGCCATGTTGTTCTGAAAACAACAAAAACATGTTCTTGCTTAGGTTACCAGTTATGTTTTATTTTTCTGCCTGCAATTACAATCCTACGGGCCTATTTCAATTCCTTTGAGTTTCATCGAAATGAATAGACTCGTTGTTTCCAATTGAACAGAGCATACTTTTGCAGGTCGAAGGTCGGAATGGGATCGGGTGAGAAGTAGCACAACAAGGATTCATCCCAGTCGAGCACACAGTTTTCCATTTGTAGACACTTTTTTGGGGTCCTCCCAGTGAGGGGAGGTGAGCGACCTAAACTGCTATATCAATTTATTTTCGTGAGCCTCCCAGCCATGTATCTTTTCTTGGCAGGTCCTGAAAGGTCTGCTTTGCTTTCTCATTGATGCCTTGCTCCGTCCTACCTTTCAGTCAGTGCAGGCTGGGAATCTCAGCAAGCAAGCAGGTTTCGAAGCTGCCTTTGTACAATATTCAGATGTAGACACACGGTGGAGTGTCATCCTTCCGATATCACATTGACCAGGGCCATTCCTCGCGTGTTCTTTGAGAGCCTATCAAACCATGATCAAAAGGAACAGATCTCATTTCATGCTAATCTATGCTAATCTCGACATTGCCGGAAGAAAGAGCCTGTGAACTATCCAAGATTATGCTGTAATGCATGCACGCTGGCGGGTCTTCAGAATGGTGGCCACGGTCTTTTTGTTCCATTAGTCGAACTATCCAAGATTATGCAAAACAGGTGTAACACATGCAGGGAGGGTCTTCGGAATGGCGGGTCCGTGGATTATCTCCAGAACAGGTTCTACACGACTTCCGACTCGGATTTTCCAAAATATGTCATATGATCACGGTTCTCGACGATATCTACGACACCTTCGGAACAATGGAGGAGCTCGAACTCTTAACCGCAGCATTTAAGAGGTGATATCTGGGGAGGCCTATTTCATACATATAATTCTTATGTATTTTTAATAACTTTACCTTCAAATTAAGAAAAAGTATACTAATCCTTCTCGATTTTAAATAAGTAACTTTCCTTTCACAGAAGATTCAAGGCCGAGACACAGTCAGCTATGTTCGACAATCTGTATGAACAATTATAGTAAAGCATACACGTAATACAAATATTTCTTTGTGAGAACCTTAACTTGGGGAAATATTTCACCCAGTATGATCAGTTAATTTTGTTTCGCTTGTTCATGTGCCTGTGCAGTGGGAGGATTATTTTGATTCGTCTATGGTAGAAGCCAGGTCGATTTCCACTGGTTATCTTTCGACATTCGAGGGGTACCTGGAGAATGGCAAAATCAGTTTCGGTTCTCGCATAATGACACTGCAACCCATGCTCACGTTGGGATTTTCTCTTCCGCGTCACATATTGCAGGAAATAGACATTCCCTCGAAGTTCAATGAGTTGATATGTGCCATCCTTCGACTCAAAGGTGACACTCAAGGCTACAAGGTATTCCTCATAACCTTTTATAGCAAATCAAATCAAATGGAATATGTTGTGGATTTATTCATTTTTTATTGCAATTTAGAATTGGGATACATATGATAGTGACAATGGCATTGTGAATGCAGGCAGACAGGGCGCGTGGAGAGGAAGCTTTGTCCGTAACGTGTTATATGAAAGACAATCCTGGAATAACAACAGAGGAAGATGCTGTCAATCACATCAATTCTATGGTCAATGAGTTAACAAAGGAACTGAATTGGGAGTTACTTAGACCCGACAACATTATTCCCATCTCTTACAAGAAGCCTGCGTTTGACATTTGCAGAATTTTTCATCACGGTTACAAGTATCGAGATGGGTTCAATGTTGCAAGCATTGAAATAAAGAAGTTGGTAACGAGAACCATCGTTGAAACTGTGACTTTGTAACAAGACCTGAAACGTACAATAAGTTCCCAAGTTTCTGATTTTGCTACCTAAACCTGGAGATCTCTGATTTTGCTACCGTGTTCTTTTTGGTCAGCTAATAGAGACGTCCATATCATAATGGTCATATGGAGTAGGTGGTGGAATTGATTGGAAGCATGGAAAGATACCATATTACATTATAAAATATGTGGCTTTATCTTATAAAATATGTGCATTCATGTCAATCTATTTTATTGGTTATATTTGATAGCACTTCGATAGAGTGTAAGATAATCAATCTAGAGCAAGGGATAACGCTCAAAGCACTGGTTCTGGTTAATCAAGCGAATCACCCGGATCAACTGCTTAGTCGATCAAGCTCATTGGTTGCATGGCACTTGTTCTATCATGATGCAGGGACTCGCTGCCTCGCAGCTACCCTTGTTAATCTTGTTATTGTTTGTTCGCAAATGCCATTCTATTCAGAGATTGATATTTTGCTGTTCCATTCGTCTATTGTATAAATATATAACACAAACATGCTCAGGATTGATTGTCGATTCAAACAAATTACATCGCCAATTTCCTAAACTACAAGCTTGTCTTCAGAATTACTTCACGCTTGCAACTTGTAACTTGTTTCTCTTTCTCTGTTTTCGTCTACCTTTTCGGTTTGGTTCTATGTCCTAACAGTGGAATTTATTTGTCAAATGTTTTCCACTGTTTGCCGTAAATGTTTCTTATTTTTTTGTGTTCTTGTAGTAAAATGTCGGATATTTATGATGTGTTGTTTGCAGTATTACTGTGTTTGTGCTGCTTTCCTTTTCCAGGAAAAATAAAAATGGCATATGTACTTATTTCAAATATAAACTGTATATTTACTATATGAAAGGAGGAGAAATTTGAATATACATTGCAAAAACAAACATGGCATATTTACGGGTCCTGAAAGAGAAATTTTAATATCCAATGCTGTTCAGGAAAAGTTGTTGACAAATTTAAATATACATTGCAATTCAGGAAAAATTGTTTGTCAATATTAAAACATGACAATGCCCATCAATATTAAAACATGACAATGCCCAATTACTACTGCATACATCAAAGAGAGTTGTCATAGAGCCTCTTCTAACAAAAACTTGCATCTAGATCTTCCCTGTGGAAAAACAAAAAAAATAGAAATTATTTTTCAATATCAAAACCTCACCCAAAGAAAAGGGGATTTTTTAGCAACTTATTGTTGCTAGTCTCCTAATCGGATGTTAATCATATAAGCACCTGACAGTGGTTGCGGTTAATCATACAGGTTTATGACAATGAGCCCTTGATATTTTTTTTTCATTGGGTTGGCGAGGTCTTCCACACATTTCATATCTGTCGCCGCTGAAAAAATTTGGACAAACCCCTCCTGCAAATTACTCAAACAAACAACCAAAATCAACAAAAGATTGCAACATCCCCCGTTCGAAATGCAAACAGAACAATTTTCTTAATCTATAAATTATCGCCTGTCGACTTACTTGCCAGAGCGAAGGCTGTCTTTGATATATTTCATGTGGAAGAGAGGGCCGCCATGGGGTATCAATGGAGGTGAGAAACCCCATGAAGAAGGGTCACTATCTGTCGTGTCGTCCAAGGAAGCCGTGGAATTGGTTGAAAAATTAGATAACGAAGTAAAGATGAAGATAATGTTGGGGATTTTTCTGTCAAAATCCCAAAAACAAAAACACAGAACACAGAGACAATGCTCTGTTTCAAACACAGGATCTTTGCACAGGGAAGCAAAAAAAATTATTTGCAGCAGACAGAGATTTTACACACCACACATTTCTATTCATTAATAAAAGCAACTGCTGTTACAACCTTCTTCCTCTCTCTCAGAGGGATTCACTGAGAACATTAAAAAAAATTACTCAGTCTTCTCCTGAGATTTTACACTGCTGTGTGTAAGAATCTCTTCTACATTCACTGCTGTAAAAACAGACTTCTACTACAGAAAAATTACTTTCACTGCTGTGTGGAAATTACACGAATTTTCTTCACGCTGCTGCGTGGGTTACAATACATCGCACTGCTGTGCCTCACTCTTCAATTTCATTACTTCGCACTGCTGTGCATTACCTTCCTATTATTCAATACACAAAAAACATTACATAATATATATGACAACAAAAGGAAATTACATCACGTTTTCACTGACCATGCTTCCGTAAAAGAAAAAATAAAAATTAAATGCATTTACCAACCATTACTTGAGCCCATACTCCCGCTGAAATAAAATTAAAAATTTCACCAAAACTTACCAACCACAGTAAATTGCATTTACTGTTTTACTGACACTTACTGGCGGTAAAGTAAAACTTTTACTTCACGTAAAATTTCATTTAATGCTGGCCCATACTTCACCCATTGACTTCATTTATATCGCATCGCAAAATCTCTTTTAGCGGAACACTAAAGTGGAGCACACACACATTAGTGCGATCTGCGATATGCGATCAGATCGCATCGCACCATCGCGATCGCAGAAATCACAACACATAACGGAGGGTGGCAGGATGTGAATGCGATTTGCGATATGCGATAGATCGCATCGCAAAAATAAAGGTTCAGTTGAAATTATTATTTCAACAGATAAATCTCATAATTTCGATATGAATCGCTCTTCCACCATGGCTCCTCATAAAGAAAATACGGTTTCCAGATCTTAAATTTCTGGCGGTTTTAGCGTTCCTAGCTGGCAGTCTTGTATTCGAAAATTCGAACATATAGTGTGTTCTCTTGGCGTAGAAATCTGTGGGTGCAATGATCGCGCAATATGGAGGATGGTTCACAACCGAAGATGGGGACATGGACGGATGTCTTTTCTCATACTACTAGATTTGAAATGACAGGTGTATTGGTTGTATGGGCGGATTTGGAGTGAGCACACGAAAAAATAATGCCTAAAACCAGAGGTAAGGAGAGAGGATCGACTCGCCGGATGTCATATGTAGAAAAGAAGTGTAGACAATCCACTGGTTCAAAAAAAGAGTTATCGGTCTAAATATAAAGAAATAAAATAAAATATGTCGTGCAAATAAATAAAATAAAATATGTCGTGCAAATTATATGGGATGATTGAAAATAGATGGAAGGATATTCCATTTCACATTAATTATAATCAACTATATATTTAATATTTATTTTATTCTGTAAAAGAATATTTGTGTAGTTATTTATGTTAAGTTTTAAATTTCTAAGAATATATTGAATTGTGTAATTTTTTTAATAAGATTTAAAATAAATATGGCTATTACGATTTGGGATTTGGTTTTAAAAAGCATTTCTCATTCATCATATAAATATAGATGACATTTTGTGTAAAGTAAAAATATATTTACTATTAAAATTTTAATTAATTAATTTAGTTATTTATCAAATTTTAGTATTTTAAATAAGTAAAAGAGTAATATTTTTCTAAAAGTATTTTATTGAAGGGTGTATTTAAGTTAATTGTTATAGTTGTCAAGTTTTACGAGTTCAACTGGTTGGACGGGCCTCCTCAATAAGACATACTAAAAAAATTCAGTCCTATAATTAGAGTTATTCCTTATAGTTATAATTAATTAGTTTAGAAATTTATTAAAGATATTTTCAAATTTAATTTATTAAAAATCTAAAAAAAAATAAATTATAAACTTTAAGAATTCAATTATTCCAGAATAGTAAGTCCATATATATAACTTTGTATATGGTGCATTCTTATGCAAATTTTTAAGAGGTTCCTCTGCTTTTACCAAAGTGAAGACAAAACCCATTTTTAACTATGAATAACAAAACTTAATCAAAATATTTTTAACCAAACACTGAAAAACACTCAGCAACTTATAATATAATAATTAAACAACGCCAACGCAATGAAAAAGGGATAATGGTTGAAAGTGCAAATTTTGATGCTTGACAAAGACGAGACCTCCTTTCAAAATTAGAGGGATAATGGTTCACATCGTACATCCACCCAATGAATCGTACATCCACCCTACAAACTCTCATTGGAATTTTAAAAATATAGGACTTTATCGGGCCCCACTTTAACTTCGAAGGCTGGCAATGGCATCCAGGTCTTACTCCGTAAAGAAAACAACCCATCAATTATCCTCAAATAAATAATAATAATCGGAATTCATTTATTCCGTTATTACGTTAATAATAATCATCAAACAGGTGCATTTAAGATTAATAAGATATTGGTGCTTTATCTGAGTGTTTAAATATTCCCCAAACATCACAAGGTACAATCATAATGCACTAATCTATATTAGTGTTTAAATATTCTTCAAAAATCACGTTAGTTGTGTTGCTAGTCGATTAGTTGTGTTGCAAGGCTAACGAGGTACAATCATAATGCACAAATTAGTGCAATCTATCTTAGTGCATTATGTGTCATGAAGTTTTATTAATATTATGGTTGTCTCTATCAAATTTTATTGATGATGATGATGGTTAACGTCCGCTAAGACCAAATAATGATCTATCGGACCTAAAAAGACAAATTATTTATTTTGATTTAAGATTTTATTCCTATTATACCTACACCAAATAAAACACATTTGCAAAAAAGTAAATTTCAAGAATATATCTGGTTTCAATATAATTATGTTTTGATTTGCATTAAGGATTCACTTAATAGATTTCATAGTTGTTTTATTGTGTATTCATTTCTCTCAATTCTATTTATATCAAAATTTGATTATATTGGGTACATTTATAATTAAAAAGTTCTTCTTAGACATACTCAAATTAAGGATGAAGTGTATTTTTTTGGTAGAAAGACAAAGAGGGCATACTCAAGGAGAAGTCTGAAGGGGCATTTAACAATGATCCAATGACATATTTAACAAAGATCTAATGACAGTTTCATGGCTGTAGACAAAAGTTGAGACCTTTAACAAAGATCGAACTCATGGCTTTAGATAAACGTTGACACCCTTAACAAAGATCAAATGAGAGTCTCATGACTTTAGATCATACAAGGTCATGTGAAATTATGTGGTTCTATAAACTAGGTAGAGCTCCATGGACTTGATATCAATAAATTTGACTCACAAGTGATGGAGATATTAATGCAAGTGGGATGGCTCCCATATTTTGAAAAAAGTCAAGGTTTATATATAAAGGTTTCATTAGAATTTTCTTAGATCTTTAATGGAACAAGTGTTGTAGTCTTATAATTGATTGTGATAGTTATAAGAGAAATTCATTAGCATGGGTAATTGATTGGTTGGATAGTTCACAATGATACTTATATAGGAATTTATTAGTATGATCACTGAACCATTAATTCCATCCACAAATTGTTGCCCTTTACTTATCACATATCCCCAAACATCATGGATAGTTCACAATGATAGTTATAAAGGAATTTATTAGTATGGTCAAAGCTCAGATATAGATGAGTAGGGAACAAACAAGACTTCATTTGACACAGTGAAAACATCACGGAATAAGGTCTTCATCTCTTCCATTCTGTTGTCTTTTCCCTTAGCTTTTATAGAATTCCTCTATGACCTTGCTCACATGAACTTCCCGTCATCCCTTTAGATACCACGCTATTTCCTTTTCTGTGGCTTTTGTGACTCGACTCCAAATGTTCCTTCTCTCCTCGACGACCTCTATGAAATCCACTTCGTTTGCACTTTTCCTCACTTTCCTCTTGTCAATATTCAATGTCTGACAGATCCTGGCTGATTTCTTTTCTTTTCCTCGGTGAATTTCTACACAATTTCCTTTCGGTCAGACTCAGTCAAAATGTGTCAAAATTATGTCCCCCAAAACGAAGGACCCAACAAGCCCCAACCACAATTGATTAACTGGTCCTCGAGTCAATCCTTGGATGATGTTGTTGGTTCCCCTTACTATTGTTGTGCTCCTGCTTGTGCTGCTTCTTCTTGAACTGTTCTTTCTGGTGTCACAGGTTCACCTTCGAACTACCTTGTCCTCACTTCCACCACTACATAGTCATTGTTGTTTTTGCTCTAGCCAAGAGCCAAGCTCTACAACTCCTATGTTTCTATCCGTGCAAGGGAGCTTTTCATGTTCTTATGGTAAGACTCTTAATGACTCAATTGTTCATTGTAGAATGACCATTCGGCTTAGCATGGGCACAATATGAGACCCATTACACATTCAAGGTTTGGGCTCTCAACTCGGAACTATGATTTTTCTTATTCTTTTGAGGTTATTTATGTTTATGTTTCTCCATTCTGCTAATCCTTTTCTTACTCAAACCGTAATTGTTAATTGTAGGTAAATCCCTAACCCTTCCTCAAGGGTTTGGGTATGGCAAGAAACTAGCTTGAATTTTTCCAATCATATTCGGCCTTTCTTTGCCAAGGCGATTTGCAAGGTCATTTCCTCATGGGTAAGCTTTTTATTAAAACCCTAGCTCTAGTGTTTTCAAGAAAATAATTATTTGTAGACAAAGATTAATTTTGAACATCACTCCTTTATGACCGTAGATATTTATGGGAATGCCCATCCTTTCCACTCAGGGAATTATGAGCATTAGTTAAAAGGTCAATTTTCTTCACTGTACCAAGAATTGTTAATGTAATCAAGAAATAAATGAATTATGATTAATATTATTTATTTGAGGATAATTGATGCGTTGTTTCCTTTACGTAGTAAGACCTTGGATGCCATTGCAAGCCTTCGAAGTTAAAGTGGTTCCCAATAAAGTCCTATATTTTTAAAATTCCAATGAGGGTTTGTCCGGTGGATGTACGATGTGGACCATATGGTAAATGATGAATCAGCCTCTTGCACGTCATCAGTGAACCCACTCTAATTTTGAAAGGAGGTCTCGTCTTTGTCACGTATCAAAAATTTCTCTTTCAACCATTATCCCTTTTTCAATGCGTTGGCATTGTTTAATTATTATATTATAAGTTGCGGAGTGTTTCTCAGTATTTGTTTAAAAATATTTTGATTAAGTTTTGTTATTTATAGTTAAAAATGGGTTTTGTTTTGATCATATATATATATATACATATACATATATTACTTTGAATATGTTTGGAGTATTTGAATTGTAAAATGTTCATAATTTTAATTTATATTTTCAATAAATTTTTAATAGATTCTCAATAAATTAGATTTGAAAATATTTTTAATAAACTTCTAAAATAACTAACTATAACTATATTTTTTTAGAAGAGTCTTTCCAAAAGAAGGCCTTTCACGAGAGACGGGAGCGAGGGTTTTGAATAGGGAGCAAAGGGTGCGAGCTAGTAACAATGGAGGGGCAAGGAGGGGGGAGCTCCACTCCCTCCTACAGTCAGGTAGTAGCAGACAGAAACAAGGAGGCAGGTCCCAATCAATTCAAAAAGTCAATGGAGGCAGAAACGGGGAAAACAAGTAAAAAAATGTCGGAAAGCAGCAAACATCATGAACAGGAGGAGGGTCAGGAGGAAGTCAGAAAATGGAAGAAGACAGGTGACAATAGTCAGAGAACTGAGCAAAAGACTGGGACTGGACCCTGTAAACCTAGGTCAACCATAAAACCCTGGATTGCCCTAAGTGATCCAGCGCTATAGGCGCACAGAGATCACATGGCGACATATGCGGTCATTTGCAAATTTATGTGGATATGGCCAACGGAGAAGGTTTCGTACACTTGGATAAGGAATTATTGGAAGCCGAAGGGAGAAATAACCCTTCATCTTGGGTCCAAGGGTTTCTTCACAGTGGTTTTCACAAACCTAGAAGATAAAGACAGAGTGTTCGAAGGGGGACCATACTTCTATGTTGCTGCCGGACTTTACATGCGACCATGGGTGATGAATTTTTTCTCGGAGCAAGAAAAATTCACCTCGGTACCGGTATGGATTAGACTCTACTCCCTACCTTTAGATTATTGGTTGCTTGAAACCCTAAAAGCCATAAGCAATAAATTAGGTCATTTTTTAAAAATACCAGACACGACTCTGCGAGGCGAATATACCTCCTTCGCACGCATATGTGTAGAAATGGACCTATCAGGAGCACTTCCGGATGAAATTATTCTAGAAGTATATGATGAAGAATGGGTGCAAGTGGTGGACTATGAGCATGTCCCATTCAGATGCCGCAAATGTCATGAACATGAGCACCTCTTAAGAGAGTGCCCAGTTAAAAAACTGGAGGACAAAACGAAACCTAACACAGACAAAGATCCTGAAGGCTTCACAAGGGTGGGAGGCAGAGGGAAACAAGGGGGAAAAGGTATCAAAAGAAACCTAGCGAAGGTAAGCAACCAAGTCATAACCGTTTTAAGATTTTAGAGGAAGAAGGTGGGACAATGGAACGGACACAGCACGAGAGGATAATATTGCAGAGAAGAAAAAAGATGAAAGAATGGAGGTCACACATGAGAATAAAAAACTAAGGGAGGATCTTCCAAGCACTATGGGGCTGGGTAGGGACTAGGAAATGACCCCAAGTGAAGTTGGTATGGAGGACCACGAACTACAGGAGATTCTTGAGAGGGAGAATTTGGATCTCGAAAAGTTCCTGGTGCAGGGAACCAATAGAGGTGTTGATTCTCTACCAAAAGAGGAGTTTGACAGAGTACAACAACTCTTCCTCTAAAGAACTCAGGCAAAGGCTGCTGGAATCAAAAGGAACCATGACAGCCAGGAAAATAGAGGAGTAAAACCGATGGAGGTAACATCAGAACACCCTACCAAGACCCCAGGCTGAAAAAGAGGAAGGAAGAGACAAAATGAGCTACTAATAGACTGTGGGAAACTCATGATTAACTCAGGCAAGAAGAAAGATCTTACTAGTTACTCATTTTCAAACCTTTCATAATGAAGCTCACAAGCTGGAACATTAGAGGACTAGGAAGTAAAAGAAAACAAAGAAATCTCAGCAGCAGAATAAAAGAAGAAAAACTAGATATGGTGTTTATACAGGAAACACAATGTTCAATAGAAAAAATAAGAGAGATACATACCAAATGGCTTATTAAGTACGAGTATCTAGAAGTCAATGCAAACAACACAGCAGGAGGGATTCTCACTCTTTGGAATCCACAAAAATTTGTAATCCTAGATGCTTCAGCATCCAGGAATTACCTTTCAATGGTTTTCCAACCTTTGGGTGACAAGGAACTCTATATGATCACAGATGTCTATGGTCCTCAAAAACTTGAAGACAAACTCAAGCTTCTCAACTCACTGGAGGAGGTGAGAGAGAGACATCCTGTGATGCCCTGGATTCTGGGAGGGGACTTCAACATGATCAGATCACTTACAGAGAAAAAAGACAGGACCAGGATACTAGGTAGAGACTCCATTGCCTTCCAGAACTTCTTAAACAACATGAGGCTGGTGGATATGGAGACAATAAATGGCACCTTCACATGGAACAATAAGAGGGGAGGGGCTTCTCAAGTTGCCTCTAAGATAGACAAATTCATTATCTCGGAAGACCTATTGTTCACTGGCCTTGACTTGACTACTGTAATCCTTCCTTTCAAAGGCTCGGATCGTTGGCCTATCCAGCTTGAAGCTGCTTTCATAGGCACTCGAAGGAACAGACCTTTCAAGTTTGAAAATATCTGGCTCACTGACCCTGACTTCATCACCAACATTGGAAAAAGGTGGGTGGAAGACATACCCGTGCAAGGCACGAAGATATTCCTACTGCAACAGAGACTGAAACACATCAAACTCAGGCTTAAAGAATGGAACAAAAATGAGTTTGGAAATATTTTCAAAGGCAAAAGAGAAGTTGAACAGAAAAATCAAAGAATTAACCAAATCCTCATCAATGATGGCTTCTCCGAGGAAAGGAAAATGAAAGCTGACTCACTTCAACAGGAATGGGAGAACATATGCCAGCAAGAGGAGATCTTCTAGAGACAGAAATTGAGAGTGCAATGGATTAAAGAAGGGGAAAGAAATACAAAGTTTTTCCACAAGTCAACCATGGATCACAGGGCTCATAACAGGATTGTAAAACTCAAAGATACTCAAGGGAAAGAGCTAAGCACCAAGAAAGAAATGGAGTCTGTTATGGTACAACATTTTCAAAGTATAGCCGAGGAGCGTCTCTCAGACAGATTACAATTTATCAACAGCTTCACACATCACATTCCAAAACTAGCAACCAGGGAAGAAATTATAATCTCAACAGGCCAGTGATTGAAGAGGAGGTCAACGAAGTCATCAAAGAGATGCAGAATGGGAAAGCCCCAGGCCCGGATTGGTTCAATGTAGACTTCTTCAAAACATGCTGGGAAATAGTCAAACAAGACATCCTTGATGTTGTGGAGGATTCTAGAAACTCCAAAACAGTTTTGAGGGCACTCAATGCATCTTTCATAGCCTTAATCCCAAAGCAGGAAAAAACTATGACACCTGATAGATACAGACCCATAGCTTTATGCAATGTGGTGTACAAAATCATTTCTAAAGTGATTGCAAACAGACTCAAACCCCTTCTTCCAACTCTTGTGTCTGAGGAGCAAACTGGATATGTGGAAGGAAGGCAAATTCTCAATAACATCATTCAAGCTCAGGAGGTGGTTCATTCTCTCAAGAGCAATAAGCATACGGGTAAGATCATACAACTTGACCTAGATAAATCTTATGATAAGCTAAGCTGGTCATACATCAGGGAGGTACTAAAAGCTTATGGCTTCGACCACAATTGGATAAGATGGGTAATGGCCCTTGTTACCACAACCAGTTTTTCTATACTTCTTAATGTCTCTCCATCCAGAACTTTCAGGGCTTCAAGAGGCCTCAGACAAGGATATCTGCTTTCCCCCTTCCTCTTTACTCTCATGATGGAAGGTTTGGGTAAAGCGATCAAATCATCCAAAGCTTAAGGTAGAATCCAAGGTCTCAAACTAACCTTGAATGGTGACACCTTGACTCATCAACAATTTGTGGATGACACCATGCTGCAGGGTACACCCACGGTCAAGGAAGAAAAAGCTTTCAAACAGATCCTGAATGATTTTACACTGGCTGCTGGTACAGAGGTAAGCCTCAAAAAATGAAAAAATTTCTTTTTTAGCATTGATATTTCCATTCAGAGAAATCTCACCAGAATTCTTAGATTTCAAAGAGATCATTTACCCTCCAAATATTTGGGAATACCTCTTGTAGGCAAACCTCTAAGCAAGGAAGTTTGGGAGCCAGTGATAAATAAATTGTAGGACAAAATCAGAAAATCGACTAGTAGATCCTTGAACTTAGTTGGAAGGCTAGTGCTGACAAAATCTGTTATGAAAACCATACCAATATACATGTTTCCTACTCTACCTACACCAAAAAGAGTTTTAAAACACATTAGGAACACCCAAAGATATTTTCTTTGGGGCAAAGGGGAAGAGAAAAAGAAATGGGCTCTAGTAGCTTGGAAAAAGCTCTGCAAACCCAAAAACCATGGTGGTTTGGGACTTCATGACCCGAAAACCCTAAGCTAAGTTTTAGGGGCAAAACTTTGGTGGAGATGGCTAAAGGAAACAAGATCCCCTTGGGCTAAGCTCTGGAAGCATAAGTATGCAAATAACTGGCAAGAAAGGGACCATATCAGAATGATAGGGCTAATCAAGCGCTCCCATATTTGGAACAATGCCTGGGAGAATAGAGCTTTTGTGCAGAAGCATAGTTTCTAGGAGATCAGAGATGGTAACATAGCCTGGTTTTCGGAGGATAACTGACAACAAGAGCTTAACTTATGCAGAGAAGGACTAGACATGCTCAAAAATGCCACTGACAATAAAGGGCTGCTTAGGGTTAGTGATTTTAGTTATACAGTGAAGAAACCCATTTGAAAGCCCACACTGAAGCTCTTGTAGTGATCCTAGAACAAAGAAATATTTTGACTTCAACTTTGTCTAACCAACTATGATGGGGAAAAAACATCGAAGGCAACTTCAACCTCAAAGAAGACAAAAGAATTGCCACTAGACATGACCTTCTAAACCCTGATAAGATATGGGGAGACCTATGGAAGAACCCGCACTAGATAAAAATCAAACTGTTCATGTGGTTGGTATACCAAAAATAAATTCTAACTTGGGAAAATGTAAGAAAAATAAGCTTAGCTAGTCCATCTAGATGTCAGCTATGTGGCCTGCAAGAAGAAATGATGGATCACTTACTTAACCTCTGCAATTTCACCTCTACCTTATGGAATTGGGCAGCTTTAATGTTCAGGAAAACTGATAGGGACGAATGCAGAATCACTGGAACTTTGAAGAATTGGAGGAAAGACTTCTCAGAAAATGAAATAGTCATCAGAGCTTGGACTCTGATCCCAGGTTTTTTGATCTGGGATGTTTGGAAAGAAAGAAACAACAAAATTTTCAAGAATAGAACTGGCTCAACCCAGAGCACCATAGCTCAGATTTTAAGACAACTCAAAGAAACTGTAAGCACCCTTATAAAGCAACCCCCCGAGAACCCTCCTTGTAAACAGGATGCTCACATTCTTTTGAATTTGGGCCTCTAGTCACATGTCCCCCAGGGAATAAGCAAGATAGTAAAACATCCAACCGCGGGGAAGGACTTATGGCAACCGCCCCCCCATGGGTTTTTGAAATTTAATATAGATGGAGCCTCCAAGGGAAACCCTGGGGTTGCTGGGTATGGAGGAGTCATAAGAGATGAACATGGAAGCATAAAAGTTATCTTTCATAGTCGTTTGGGGAATTCCACAAACAATATGGCGGAGCTCATGGCCCTAGAGAAATGCCTAGAAATCTTGATTGAGTTCAATTTACACAATACAATCATAGAGGCAGAGTCTGAATCGACAATAAATTCGGTCAAAAATATAGGCAATGGCTTGGCACCAGAAAAGGTATCTAAACATTGGCGGTTATTATAGGTATATCAACGTATTCAACTCCACCTGAGGGTTCTAAGAACACTAAGATTTGTACATGTACGCAGAAATGCCAATAGATTAGCAGATCGACTGGTGAATGAGGGTGTGCTGCGTACAAGAGATAACAAGTGCTATGAGTGGGAGGCGACTTCCTCAGGGAAACTACGCGAGGACTGTCATAGACAAGCGACCGAAGATAGGGAATATCTTCAAAGCATGAAAGACAGGCAATAATTCGACCTAAGGAGACAACAAATAGTGCACCAATGTTAGGAAAGAGGAAAGGAGTAAAGAGTGCATAGATGGACGGGAAAAAGACCTTTGATGGCAATGAGTACCAACATCCGATGGATATTAGGTGGAAAGTTGCATGAAGGATAGCCCAGAAAATGGACCAGAAATTTTATAGAGCGGCGGTTAATGCCACCCATTGGGTCCGTTTCAAATTTTAATGAGTGTGCATGTTGTGGGCCCGAAATCGCTTAAGAACCATCGGATCAGAGAGGTCCATATCACATGGAAGTCAGGCAGTTAAAGTAATCGAAAGTTATAATAGAAATCGGACACGAAATTTCATAGAAAGAATTTTTATTTCCATTTCGGGTCCGATTGAGTTTTAAGTGGTGGGCATGATGGTGCATCCGAAATAGATCATAGTCGTCGGATCCTCGAGAGCTGACAAGAAAATGTAAGATTTGTGGGCCATTGGTTTTTTGGGTGGGCCCTCCTCATTTAGGAGGGAAGGGCTCTTTGTGGTGTGGGACTTCTGAAGTCTAGCGGACCCGTCATCACTTTGGAACTTTGCATTTTTCTTTCAGATTAAGAAGGAAAGAAGGTTTTCTAGTGCGATTATTGATGGTTAAATAGTGCACTGGAGGTGTATGCACTCGTTTTGTGGTTTTGTTTGTGTTAGATGTTGTTAGTTTTTGGCACTATCTCGCAAAATGTACATTATGTAATATGTTTTCTTGATTAATGGAACGAACTACTCTTACTGGGTTAAAAAAAAACTAACTATAACTATAAAGAATAACTATAGCTATAGAACTAATAAATCTAATTTAAAAAACATAAGTACTTTGAAAATAAATCTAAGTCTTTGATTTGTGTATCCTATTAAGAGTATTCTAAAATATTCTATGAATGTTCAATCTAATTTTTTGATTTGATTTATTTGTCTAGTTGTCTGTGATTTTTCACGCTTGATCTGTGGCTTTAGGAGCCATGACCTAAGGGCATCTAATCTGTCAAAGTCACCCGAGGATTGCACCCAGCCTTGTCCACTATAACTCTAAGCTGACTAGATTTTTTTAACATGTCTCTTCCCCCTAGCACAACGCAAAACGAGCCCCCGTGAAATTTGATCCTGAGTCACCTTGCTGACGAGGCCCACAAATAACCAATTGTGTTAGTGAAACTTGACAACTGTTATAATTAACTTAAATACACCCTTCAATAAAATATTTTTGGGAAAATATTATTCCTTTACTTATTTAAAATATTAAAATTTGATAAATAACTAAATAAGTAAATTAAAATTTTAATAGTACATATATTTTTTCTTTACCAAAAAATGCCATATATATCCCTATAATGAATAAGCAATGCATTTGAAAACCAAATCCCAAATTACAGTAGCCATATTTATTTTAAATATCATTAGAAAAATTAGAGGGTCCATTCCTAAAAATTTACAAGATACATAATAAATATGTAAACTTAATATCAATAACTACACAAATATTGTTTGACAAAATAAAATAATTATTAAATATATGGTAAATTATAATTAATGTGAAATGGAATATCTTTCCATATTTTCAATCATCCGTATGAATTTATTTGCATTGCATATTTTATTTTATTTTATTTATATTATTAATTATTTATTTAATTTTTATATTTATATTATTGTTTTTTCACCTAATTTTTAATATTTACAAATTAATAATTGATTTTGATATAAATATTTTGAAATTTTCCATCATTAAACTAAATATTTTGTTTTAATAAATTATTTAATGTGTTTTAATTTTAAACAAATTTTTGATATTTATTTGAACTTTAGTATATTCTATTATTTTAGTAAATTTTAAATACAAATGTTATAGTATTATTAATTTAATATTGATTGATATTATTGAGTATAATTATGTTATTAACTTTTTATTACTATTAACTTTAATTAAAGATATTTAAGTCAATATTTTTATTATAAAAGTAATCATTTTAACTATTATTATAAAAATAAGTTAATATTTTTATTATAAAGTAATTATTATAATAAATTATTTTTGTTTTAAATTATAAATATTAATTTCAAAATATTAATATTAAAAATAAGGTGAGCGATGAATAATATAAACTAGCACAATCATATCATAAATGTGGTTGATAATATATCAACCACATTTATTATTATTTATTTATTTATTAATATCAACATTAATAATTTTATAATTATTTATAAAGTATATATTATCATTCTTATTCTTATTCTTATTCTTATTATTATCATTTATTATTCTTAAATAACCAAATAATAAATAATATAAATATTTTCATAACCAATGCATGTTTTCTTACAGGGATATTTTCTTGGGTTTATAATACCAATCCCTTGGACTTATTATTCTAAGAGTTCAACTAGGGTTGAGCATGGTCCAACGTCACATTGTGACAAAGATTGTCTCAATATGAAAACCAATCATGGTCAATATAAAGATCAACCATGGTCATCCATGGTCCAACTCATATTGTGACAAAGATTGTCCCAGTATGAAAATCTACCATGGTCAATCATGGTCAAGTGTGATCCCACATCACATTTTGACAAAGACTGTCTTAATATGAAAATCAACCATTGTCAACCATTTTATTTAAGGGTTTATTACATTTATCTTGGTGTTTAGATACGTTGGGTTTATGTTA